>JANAVB010007399.1:21235586-21613086 GCA_029216955.1 Iris pallida
TTTATGCGGATATTTATGTAGTGGCGAGACGTAACATACGTGATATTTATTTATTTAGTTAGTTATTTTACTATAAATTTATTGTAGGTTTCGTAAATATAGTAAATAGTTTTTGTTTTCGAAATACATAAAGAGTAAATAATTGATATAAATATTTTTTCACAAAAATTTATCAAATGTTTTATTTTCATTACTATAAAATGCTTTTTATTTATACAAGTATGGTAATGATTTAAGAAATAATATTTTTCTCTTTTTTATGTACTATACTGGAAAAATATGTTTTTGTAAAATATAATTGCATGCGAGTACATGAAATTCAATTCATGTATATATTTTAAATTTTCAAAATTTTTTAGTAATATTTAATTTATTAAAAGGTATTTCAATAGTCAAATATTTATTGTAATTTTTAAAATTATTTATTATTATTTTTATTATTTATAAAATTTATTTTGAATTTTCTATTTCATTAAACTTATTATGGGCATTTAAATTTAAAATTTTCTTATTACTTTTAATATGCTTAATTTAAATATGGATGTTATCAATATTAAATTTGGATTTGAATATATACAGATTTAATTCGAAATTGGATTGGATTTGGATTTGGATTGAATCGGTTTTAAATTGATTAAAATTCAAAGTAAGATATCAAAATGGTTTGCAACTATCATAATCCTTATCTAAATGTAGCTTCCACCTCCTATATAAGGAGAGGCTCATTATTCTCTGTTCCATTATTTTTCTCCACCTACAAATGTGTTTGTGCATCGTGTCCGTGCACATCAAGCATATCCATTCACTTATCTATTTTTCATCCAAATTGATTAATGTTCTCATTAAAGAAATTTTTTTTCTTCCATCTATTTTCTCTTATCACAAATTCTTACTATCCTTTTACCGATCAAACAAGTCCAAACAAGTCCGCTATCCTAGTAGTCCTTAAATTTTGAGTACGAAAATTTTCAAAGGTGGGTAGATTTGTAACTCATCTTCCCGAATTATTATTTTTCAATTATATCTATATATTTTAATTTCATTTTTAAAAGTAATTTTCGTAGAAATTTTGTAAAAGATTTTTGTGATTACTTTTGTTACCAAAAACTAGTTTTAAATTAATGGTTTGAAATAATGTTTCTAAAAAAATGTTCTCGAATTTTTATTTGAAATATAAAATATGTTTTTATTATTTTGGTCTTCTAAGAATTGGTTTTTAAAAAAATTGGCGATAAAAGGTTTTTTGTCTATTTATTTTTAAATAAAGATTTGGATTTATAAAAGTAATTTTTATAATATTTGAGGACATCGAGTATTATTTTGATATATTAATCAGTTATTTCATTATATTTAAATTTATTTAAATTATCTTGATGGTTATCAACTATACTTTAAATTATGTTGATAATTTAAATATTATTTAAAATACTTACGATGACTAATTGGAGCATTATGATTTGTTTAATCTAGATTTAAATATTATTTGATTAAATGATTTATTTATTATTTGATTTAAATTATTTTATAAATATATTTTAAAGTTATTATGTTGAATTTGATTTATATTGGATTCATATGATTTGAATTATTTGATAATATAAAAATACTTAAAGTTATTATGGTGATCATTTAAAGGATTGCAATCAAATTAATTTGTTTTTAAATAATTTATTTGATTTAAATTTATGGAAAGATTTATCATTAGAAATTCTATCCTATTGAATCATATCTAGCATTAATTAGATCGTTTCTTATTTAAACCAATCATATTCCTATCTAAATTAGTTGGTAATCATAATCATCCTTATTGATTTAGTTCTAATCCTCATAATTTACTAATTGCTAGCCATTATATATATATATCTATAATCGAATCTATGAATAAAATCATCTTTCAAACCATCCTTGTCAAAATTTCTCTCTTTTTTCGTCATAACTAAGCCCAAAATTCGTCATAAATCATTCTCT
This sequence comes from Iris pallida, assembly GCA_029216955.1. Lineage (NCBI taxonomy): Eukaryota > Viridiplantae > Streptophyta > Magnoliopsida > Asparagales > Iridaceae > Iris > Iris pallida. The sequence goes on from JANAVB010007399.1 coordinate 21,237,555, forward strand.
CAATTTTTAAAGGTTGTATCAACTTCGAATGACCATAACTTCCAACTCCGGTCTCCGTTTGACCTCGAATTTTTTTGTTGGAATCGTATTGAGGTATATTTTCTGAATATAAATTTTATTTTTATAAATTTGGAACTTAATTTTCTAGAAAATTTGTGGAGTGTTAGTGTCCGAAATCTGACACTTTTTAGTGTATTTGAGATTCGGGAGAACTATGAATCAGAATCATGAACCGTTTGAAGTTTCGAAATGCTGACGAAAAATACACATCATATATTTTTCTCAAAAATTTTCCAGAATATTTTATATTTGATTTTTATTTTAGAAGTTTGTCACATCGTCTGAGTTCATCTTGTGTAGCCCTGTGACTATTCTGTACCCAACGGGATTGTCGGTTTCACCAGCAAGCACCTCAGGCAAGACACCTTACCATTTGCTATTTATTTATTTAGCTCATATTTCATGTATTGTTCATTATTTTCTTTATGCAAAATAAACTGTGATACATGACATAACCTGTTGAACTTACTGTTTATTTATATTCCTGCTATGTATTATTTTTCTTACACATTAAACCTAGATTTAAGGGACCACCTTGTGTGTGCATTCATTGGCCTTGACACGTTGTAACACAAAGTTGTGTGTCGTATGTAGAACACGGACATGCGTGACTGGCTAGCCACCGGTACGTATAAGTCGTGCGATAGGATTAACCGCTAATAGAATTGCATGCTAGTTTGACTTAGCGGTTATAAATGTTTCTGTTGTGGAAACAACATAGTAGGCATTGGACGGAAGGATAATTCCTTAGCGTATGGGCTTCGATGCACTTTTTCTGTGACCCGAAGCTCAACTGGATATGGGATTGATGACCCTGATTACTAACGACCACTGGCGTTCTGTGAAATATTATGCTCTTACTGATGGGGCCTCTGGAGCCCCAAAGGAGACTATGCCGATCCATTTAGCCAGGGTCCATGCATAGGAAGGATTGTTCTTAACTATATTTCACTTAGAATGGTTAGGCACCTTTATCCGTTAGGTATGAGTATTTTGGTTTGGGTACTTGTATCTGACCGTGGCTTGGAATAATACTTGTCGCGGATTAGTTCATCACATCTTGTCCTTGTTTGGTTGTAGGTGTGACTTACTACTTCGATGAGAAGGTATTGAACCTTGTTGGGGTCCGGATACCATATTGGATTTATAGCATGGAAAGATCGTCACCTTGAATTAGTTTACCATCTCTTATCCTTGTTTGGTTGGGGGGATGGTAAGCTAGTTCAATAGGTGTGTATTGGACCATGTTATAATTCAATTGACTTATTTATTTGAGCAATATTTATTCAGTTTGTATGGCATGATATTATGTGTCTTGTTACGTCCCTCTGAGGACCTGTTATCTCGCCAGGTGTGTGCTCTTGTCTTTCGCAGGTGTTCTAGCTCTAGTCGTGATCATTGCTATTTTTTTCGAGGATGATTGTACTTGGATCGTCTTCGCTTCGCTCGCCAAAATTATTCTTTTACATATCATGTATTTCTTTCATTGTTGGTAGTGGATATGTCTCCGCCCAACTACATGTACCAATAACAATTCTTAGTTGATTATATGATATCTTTTATTCATTTATTTATGTGGATGAGATTAGTTTATGGTTTTACTGTATTTTACAGCTTATGTATTCATACGAGGTTTCCATATATTAGAGTGTACTTCGTATGTATACAGCTGGCATGTATACGTTCCTAGTCCTACGTATTTTGGGATTGGGACGTTACATGTTTTTGTGGTGGCCCATGCAGGTCAAGATAAATTGTTTTGTTACTTTACCGTACCAAGCAAGCCTGCGAATAGGACTAGAAGTCTAGGATCTCATCCACATACTTGACCTCTTTCCTCGATTCCATATTCGAATTATCGTCCGACTCATCGACTGCATCTTGCTTGATTCCTTCTATCATTATTCTTATCTCCTTTTCGTGCTTGCTAGAGGTTAGGAAGGTGACCCCTACACTACAAGAAATATTGGTTTTTACGGCGTGCAAAGTATGTCGTAAAAAGTTTTTACGACGTTCAATGTATGCCGCAGTGAAAGCCGTATTTGCCCGCGTCGTAAAAAATCACTAGTTTTTACGGCATACAATGTATGCCGTATTAGACCATTCACGACATTCATTGCGTGCCGTTAAAAGGCAATTATGGCGTGTATTTTTATGTCGTTAATACACAAAAACGACATTCAATGACACGCCATCAATACATATTCATGACATTCTTTGGCACATCGTTAATGTAAATCACGACATTTATTGTATGTTGTGAAAAATATCATATATGCATTAATTAAGACATATTCTGCATGCCTTAAATTCTCTTCATTTTTTTTAAAATCTGCTTTTTGATTAATCAATTTTCCCTTTACATTCAATTACAAAACGTATAATGTACACAACAATTATGTAAAGTAATCTTTTATTGAAACAATAATGTTAAATCGTTCAATTCCAAAATCAGAAGCTAATGTACACAACACTTGTGATAAGTACTAACTTTTATTGAACCATAATATTGTCAAAAATCATCTGAATTCCAAATCATCAACTAAAATATCACAAAAATGAAATTGTATACTTAACCTAGGCCTATACAAAATATATTGATTCTTTAATACATTCACAACCAGAACCAGCATAATTAGAGTCATCTTCAATGCCGTTGCATCATAAGGCTCGGTCCAGACCTCCAGACAAATAGCTAAATGAGCAGCAAAAAAGAGCATCTCCTATATAACCTATAATAAACAATAACAAATCAAGTCAATATAAAGTAGAATGGAATACAAATTGTTTTCCATAAGAATGGGAGATATCAACTTGCTTTCCTACTGCTATGAGAAAATAAAAATAGGAATCACTCTGCAGGAAAGAAATATAGTCATGTAACTTAATTAAAGAACTGAGCATAATATCTAAAATAAGTAGTAAGCTAGATGTAGTAAGGATGACTAACCCAATAACATGGCAGCCACTACCGAAGACAGCCTGAGATATCAAGTGCCCATCAGGCCTGCACTGCCACAACCATAGATTAGGTTCTATTTTTTCTCAACAAAAAGAAGCATAAAGAAGTTGGTAACAATGACTAAGAATCACAAAAGGATGGACTCAGCACAAACAGAGCAAAACGATGTCCGTATTTGTATTGTAAATGTATCGCGAATCCATGCCTATATCATTCAAGGGAAATTTGATATGATGATGGAGAATGGAGAATGATCAGAAACTACCAAAACACATGATATGATTTCAGATTCGTTTTTCTCAGGGCTACAAATGAAGCCTACTCATCACAGGATTCTGTCTACATTTGCTTCTTAAACACTAATTGTATGTTTCTTGTGGAAAGTACGTGCATGTCCAAGCATCCCCGTCTAATATCAGGGAGATAATTTTCAACTTTGAAATAAAGAATGTAAGAGGAGGAGTAGCCCAACAAGATTTTTCATTCTTGTTTTCTTACTTGCAAGTTCCAAGAATTTGTTACAATATGGTGAAATAATATATAAGCATGAAACATAAAATTTTGATATATATTCCATACGAAAACTTGTGCACTGTGGAGGTGTGACTAGTTAAACAAGAAATTCTGTACTATAAAATCAAGAGGACAAGTAGCAGAAGTGGATGTCTTAATTTGCTCACAAGTCCCAGGTAGGTCACTCTTTGCACAAGTATATATATATGCATCTTGTTTCAATCGGAAGCAATAAATTGGATTAGTAATTTGTGATCGAGGCTTCTAATATGTTAGCATATATATATATATATATATATATATATATATATATATATATATATATATATATATATGAAGTTTGCTTTAGTTTTTACCTTCTTCAAAAAAAAATATATGAAGTTTGCTAATGTTACTTCAGATCTTGGTTGGTTAATTTACCTCTTATAGTTAAATGTCTGGGTACATCCTCACTTGGCTTGTATGTTACTAAAGCAGTAAGTACACGATTTCAAGGTAGAGTTATAGAATATAAGTGATCTACATTGATGTATCTAATCTGTAGAGATTTTTATTTTTCCTTGGAAAGATATATTTCCTTGTAAATACAAATATTTGGTTATATTCTGCATGCAACTCTATTTTTTTTTGCAGTATTGAGTTTTCATACTGGAGCTAATGTTAGGAATAAAATCTGTAGAGAAACCCACAAAAGTTACAAACTGAAACCAATACAAACAATGGAATCCCACTTCATGTTGAGCTTCTTTTTGTCTCTAATGCAACCCTCTAAATTATCCTGACATGCATTAAACGAAAATCTCTACTGGGGTCGGCTAATGTTAGTGCAACTAATATTATAACTTTGTTAGAGCTCAAGTGAAGCTCAGCCTGGACTTTAAAACTTGCAACTCTGGGACATTATTCTCCTACTAGCTAGTCATGTCAGGTGTTGGGTTCGAACAAGTAGTTAAATAAATGGTTCAAACTTGAATGGACAGAATGGAAGGATCCCCATCCTTTAAGAGGGTTGTTTGTAACAATAATAATGAATGAATGGGGGTGACTAGTAAGTAGATTGCGTCGTGGACAATACCCAATTTTAAAAGGATATGTCATTGAGAAAACTTATCATGACATCTAACAAATGCATTAAATCAACAATCATTATAAAATGTGACAACTAAAAGAAAGAATTAACAAGATTGTCAAAACAAAGAAATTACCTGGCTAGCAACAATGAGAAAAAGATCTGCCTTCTCAAGACCAGCGCTACTGGTATTCATAAGGTAGCTAGAACGGAGGTCATCTTGAGGATTGAAACCAATCCCTTCACATGATACTTTATTTGAGCCCATTCTGTTTACAAAATCTTTAAGTGCCATCATAGACTCGGCATCAGAAAGCTGGCCGGCAATTCCAACAATTTCCTCAGGTTTAACTTGATGTGCAACCTCAGCAACAATAGCAAGAGCATCACGCCATGTCACTGCTTTAAACCTTCCATCAGGACCTCGGATCATGGGATCATTCAATCTTTGTCTCTTGAGGCCATCGTAACAAAAACGTGTCTTGTTAGATATCCACTCCTCATTAATGTCCTGTCCATAACCACAATGTTTTCCATAAGAATAAACAGTTCTAATATGTTTATCGTGATTAGAAACAATATCGATTGTAATGGGCTGCATCAAGCAGGAAACAATAAAAGTAGACCAAATAGTGAAATAATTGTATTTATAAATTACTTCCAACATATTTATGTGTAACTTGGAAATTGAAATATTAATCTAGAAAAAACAATGAAGATAAAATCTGTAGCTATTACATTGAGCAGGCTCAAAGAGTCAAACATATGTTGAATAACCCTATTGATTGTTACAGCAAAATTTACCATAAAGCATTTACTCTGTTTGTGCTACCTAATGGTTTCATTTAACTAAGCACGCGCCAACTTGAAAGTTCAAAGTATCAACAAGAGGAAGCAAAGTAGAGCATTTGAAACGATAAATAGATTAAGCTTTCTGAATGTACGAAGGCAAAGAAGCAGGTGTTCTTAATCCTTAATTTCTATCAACCACCCTACACTAGTCATACAAGAAAAAAAATGTCCCTCCGTTCTAGAAAAAGGGTAAATAGCAACAATTGTCTTCCTTGAGAAAGTGAAACCTCGCCTTCAAAATGACCATATAGAGCAGTCAGATTTTGCTTCGGACGTGCCAAAAGATATCTACAAACCAGTAGAAGGACATGGAAAGAAACAAATAATCCGCATAAAACAATTTTGTTGACCTTGAGTACAATTACAATTGTCAGCACTCGTAAAAGTAATAGTTGGAACTAATAGTTCACATGGCGACAAAGCAAAGGGACGAACGTTACATAGTATGAATAAAACAGGGATGTCACGACTAACCTCGATCGCTGTCATCAACTCTGTGGGTTTTTCCCAACTAGACTGCCTGGTTTTCTTATTATAATAATATCTGGACGAACATAAATATCTTCAGTGACATTATAACTAGGTTATGAAAGTGTTCCATTCGATAATCAACAAGAATTGAGCTAACAACGAAATACATAACTGGAAATTGAGTAACAAATGTTACTATTCGACGCTCTTAGAAGAAGAAATTTTTTCCAATTATGAACCATCTTTTTGTCCTTATTGTCATGTACCCTTTTAACAAGCTCCCATACTCGGTGCAGCGCACATTATGTCTGATGTTCCTCGCCCTCGCCCTACTAATTTAACTTTTTCCATAAGTGCCTCTTTTGACATCAGGTGGGGCTCCGAAACTAAGGATTTGGTTGTTCATTCTACACCATGAGTTAAATGAATAGGATTGGCACTGCTGCAATTACCTAGACAAAAAATACAAACATTAAATGTGAAGGGACTGAAGCCTAGTCTTATAAATATCACTTTAGCGTTCAAAAACCTGGCAACCAATCTTTCAAAGCATGTAGTTATCATTTCTCCTATTTTAAAGGAAAATGAATGACAAATGAAAATCTTATACCACAATGTCCATAGTATATGAGACTTACACATGATATCTAAAATCCACATAAGAAAAATTCTTATGTACTTCTCGATATTATTTCAGAGCTATAAAATCAGTCCACAGCTAAACAATGATAGCAACAAAGACATGAAAAATTCATCATCTCAAAATGTTTTACCCAATTCTATGTCCAGAAGTATCAGATTTAATATATAAGAAGAAAAACTAACTAAAACAGTAAAATTTCAGTTGGCTTCGCCCTCAAGTTTGGAAAATTTTGGAGAAAAGAAACTTATAGATAGAGGAAATGGCCGAAAATAGTTTTTCGGGATGGAGAGTGGTATTAGTATATATACAGAGAGTTCTGAGTGATATCCTCTTTATCTCAGCAAAAGAACCCAAAAGAACATAATCAAACTAAATAAGTATGTGGCTAGACAACTCCCACATAATGTTGGTTCAAAATGGCTGGAATAATAAAAGTGGCAAACTAGTATAAGAATGCACTTTATTTCCAACGAAATCTTATTAAGATAAATCATAAGGTACAACAACGGATACATGAAGCATAGATTATAGGTTAAACACCAGTAAAGAAACTACAATATCAAATTTAATGAAAAACTTTCCTGACATGAAGCATTACATAAAAAATATAACAAGTATATGAAGGAGACTAATGAATCTACAACTTTTTTGACATGCAGTGTACATGTAAAACCATCCAAAACTTTCCTAACCTTCATAAAATCTACCTGCTAACATGATGCATGACATAAAAAATAAAAGTCAAGGATACCATTCTGTAATTAGAAAACCAGTATCAGTCTACAAACCCAACAAGCAAAGTCGGTGAAGTAAACCTGCACATACCAATCCAACATCACAAGTCTTTTAGCACACTCAACACCTTCGTCGAGTCTCGTACATTGATTCAGTATTGATATATGAGCCGGAATTGGTATTTCTAAACATGTCAGAGTAGTACAAATATACAAGTAGGGACTTCAACAAGGTACGTATCATAATCTAGTTTTCCATAAAAGAATAATCTAGTATTTAGTTGAGTAATCGTGCCTTCTTTCCTCTCTTCCTCTTTGCCTTTCCTCTCATCCAATTTATTTGTTTTTTTTTACATTAAAAAATTACCTCTCTGAAAATATGTACATCCTGTATCCATATTCGTGTCCGTTTTCTGCAACACAGCTAACAATTATAGCTTAAGTCATCTAGAATGTGATTTATTTATATTACAACCAGAAAAATTATGATTCACATCACTGACAGGTAACCGATAAAATATTAGATGATGGGACATGCATATGTGAATCAACTATATATGCTATAATATATAATTATAGCATAAAAATATAAATGTAGTGTAAATAGACAAAAGTAAATGTTATAATTTTTTAAAGTCTCCTATAGCATATAGAAACTTTACTAGATTGACGACACATGACCCAATGACTATCTTTATACCCTTGAGGACCAATTGGACTTCAGTTTGAAGCCAAAATCAACCATTCAAGGCTGAACTTTAACCTCAAATAGTTTGAAACTTTTTCTCTTCTATTTTGAGTCATTTCATATACTATTTAGCATGAATCATGCCTATAGCTGGATTCTTTCTGTTACTCCCAATTTTCTCCCCCCAAAAAGACTCTACAAAACCCCAAAAATGTTATACCTTCTTCTTCCTCCTCCTTGTCTTGATCGTCGTCCCTCTCGACTCCACCGTCGGCTTTCTTGTCAGCATCTCGTCCTTTCTCTTCCTCCTCGAACCCATCTGTAAAATTTTGTAGAAAAGATCAAAAACACCCAAAATTAAAGCAAATAAAAATTATAAAAGAAAAATAATTGCTCACCTTGGTTGTCAGAGACCACGGCTATCCCACCTATATCATGGAGAGGAGAACGAATGCAGGAACCCTAACCCCAATCCTAAATTAATGGACGGATCCAAACCCTATATTTGACCATGGCAAACGAAGGTGTGAAAAAGGAAACCCTAGCTTGAAATTATGGATCATAGGAGTCGAAGGATAAGAGGGGGAAATCCTGACTCGATCTCGAAGAGGTGAGCAATTGAAGAAGACGAACATAGAGTTTGCAATGGATTCCAAAAAAAGACGAATATGTATGAAGTTGAAATGTAATAATAAAAAACCTTGATGACTACCTATGCACATTTTTCATCCCCCTTCTTCTTCAACTCATGGGCGCACTGTAGGAGGAGGAGCGAGTCGTCTCTCTCCCTACGGATGAAGGCGTTGCCGTTGCCGTTGTCGTTGCCGTTGCCGTTGCCGCTGGACTTTTAGTGGACTACCCAGATGATGGCGAGGGAGAGGGAGGCGGAGGTGAGGTAGGGATCCATGAGCGACGACTGGAGGTGGGGGAGAAGAAGGTGGGGAGGAGGCCTGAGAGTGGGAGAGAAAGAGAGAGAGAAGAAGAAGAGGCCTGAGAGTGGGAGAGAGACAATGGGAGAATGAAGGAGCGCGAGGGGAAGAAGGGTTTCAAAGCTTTTAGTCAAACTGGGTTATCGCGCTCCTCCAGCGAAAAAATTGGCGCTATAATTTTTTCAGGTTTTTACGGCATGTATTGTGTGTCTTCTTTGGAATAAATATATTATGGCGTTCAGTCCACGCCGTAAATGACATAAATACATGTAACATATTACATTTTGATTTTTTTATGACGTTCAATATAATGCACGTCGTGAATCAACTATTTACGGCACACAATTTAAGTATGCCTTAATTTCTATGTCGTAAAAGGTCATTTTTCTTGTAGTGCTACTAGTTAGACGTGTTACTTTTGTCCCCAAAACACCATTAGTTTAATTTTTAAGTTGGGTAGAATGCCGTATGACCTAGCAATTCCTTTGTCCTTGTGACCTATATTAGCAATTTTACTTAAATTTTAGAATTTAGAGGACCCTAACCCATCTAGCCAACCGAGGACTTGGACAAGAAGACTATATGACAACTGTATAGAGACCAACATAGGATACAACTTAGAGTCTTAAATAGTTTGAACTAATTCTACTCTATTTCAATCTTAATCTCACGTGCCTATATTTTTACTATCTAGACTAATGATGCTAATATAGCCTAGTTTTTGCAAGCTCAATTCTTTATCAAACTTGTTCATGACATATGTTATTGGAGGCCTCCGCTAACGTATTGTCTACTCTGAACCAGTGCATGATGGTCTTATCAGCCTAGTGCACTTTGGTTCGCTTTTATCTATCGTTCTACGTGGATGGGGACATAGCTAAACTTGCCCTCTAGAGTCCCATCCGTGATTGCCTTGGCAACTCCTTTTGAATTATTCGTTCGCCTTTGAACCACGTATTCGTATTCGATAACGCCTCCTTCGAACTCTATATTGCTTTTGCCTTCAACTATTTTACAAGGACGAAGTCATTATACTAGAACTTCCTATCGACTATGACCATTCTCACCGATGTTGTTATATCTTCATCCAAAACTACTCGTCCTTTTCTCGACCCTATCATGACCTTCTAATCACTTAAATTAGGAGTGAATCTAATCGTTCTCCTAAGAACCAAATCTTAAAGGTCTCTAAGTTATTCCTCTTGATACCGTACTATTGCGTGTTATCTTGATTAAACTTTAACCATAATCATTTTCCTTCTGACGTTAGTTAGCCATATCCATGATTTATGTCGTTATTATTTGAAATCGCAATTTTCTAATGCATGTTTGCATTGAACGTTGTTTCTTTGCCTCGTCCAGTGACTTGATCGCATCCATTACCGATATACCCATGTGACCGTCTCACCCACCCCCTATTATTCTTAATTTCGAGGACGAAATTCTTGTAAGTTGTGTAGGATATAAACCCCCTAAAATTTTACTATATTTTTTATATATTTGTTTTATGCGGATATTTATATGACAAGTGCGAGTACGTACATACGTGATATTTATTTATTTAGTTATTTTACATAAATAGTTTATTTTAGGTTTCGTAAATATAGTAAATAGTTAAGTTTTCGAAATACATAAAGAGTAAATAATTTGTATATAAATATTTTTTCGCAAAAATTTAGTCAAATGTTTTATTTTCATTACTATAAAAATACTTTTTATTTATACAAGTATAGGTAATGATTTAAGAAATAATATTTTTCTCTTTTTTATGTACTATACTGGAAAAATATGTTTTAAGTAAAATATTAATTGCATGCGAGTACATGAAATTCAATTCATGTATATATTTTAAATTTTCAAAATTACTTTAGTAATTATTTTAATTTATTAAAAAGGTATTTCAAATAGTCAAATATTTATTTTAATTTTCAAAATTATTTATTATTACTTTTATATTATTTATAAAATTTATTTTGAATTTTTCTACTTCATTAAACTTATTATGGGTATTTAAATTTGAAATTTTCTTATTACTTTTAATATGCCTAATTTAAATATGGATGTTATCAATATTAAATTTGGATTTGAATATATATAGATTTAATTCGAAATTGGATTGGCTTTGGATTTGGATTGAATCGGTTTTAAATTGATTAAAATTTAAAAGTGAGATATCAAAAATGGGTTTGCAACTATCATAATCCTTATCTAAATAGTAGCTTCCACCTCCTATATAAGGAGAGGCTCATTATTTTCTGTTCCATTATTTTTCTCCACCTACAAATGTGTTTGTGCATCGTGTCCGTGCACATCAAGCCATATCCATTCACTTCTTCTATTTCTCATCCAAATTGATTAATGTTCTCATTAAATAAATTCTCTTTTTCCTTCCATCTATTTTCTCTTATCACAAATTCTTACTATCCTTTTACCGATCAAACAAGTCCATCTATCCTAGTAGTCCTTAAATTTTGAGTATGAAAATTTTCAAAGGTGGATAGATTTGTAACTCATCTTCCCGAATTTATTATTTTTTAAATTATTTCTATATATTTTAATTTCGTGTTTAAAAGTAATTTTCGTAGAAATTTTGTAAAAGATATTTTGTGATTACTTTTGTTACCAAAAAGTAGTTTTAAATTAATGGTTTGAAATAATATTTCTAAAAAAATGTTCTCGAATTTTTATTTGAAATATAAAATATGTTTTTATTATTTTTGGTCTTCTAAGAATTGGTTTTAAAAAAAATTGAGCGATAAAAGGTTTTTTGTCTATTTATTTTTAAATAAAGATTTGGATTTATAAAAGTAAGTTTTATAATATTTGAGGACATCGAGTATTATTTTGATATGTTAATCAGTTATTTGATTATATTTGAATTTATTTAAATTATCTTGATGGTTATCAACTATACTTTAAATTATGTTGATAATTTAAATATTGTTTAAAATACTTACGATGACTAATTGGAGCATTATGATTTGTCTAATCTAGATTTGAAATATTATTTAATTAAATGATTTATTTATTATTTGATTTAAATTATTTTGATAAATATTATTTTAAAGTTATTATGTTGAATTTGATTTGGATTTGGATTCATATGATTTGAATTATTTGATAATATAAAATAATACTTAAAGTTATTATGGTGATCATTTAAAGGATTGCAATCAAATTGATTTATTTTTAAATAATTTATTTGATTTAAATTTATGGGAAGATTTATCCATTAGAAATTCTTATCCTATTGAATCATATCTAGCATTAATTAGATCATTTCTTATTTAAACCAATCATATTCCTATCCAAATTAGTTGGTAATCATAATCATCCTTATTGATTTAGTTCTAAGCCTATCATAATTTGCTAATTGCTAGCCATTATATATATCTATCGAGTCTATGAATAAAGTCATCTTTCAAACCATCCTTGTCAAAATTTCTCTCTTTTTTCGTCATAACTAAGCCCAAAATTCAGCCTCAATTTTCAAAAGTTGTAGCAACTTCGAATGACCATAACTCCTAACTCCGGACTCCGTTTGACCTACAGTTTTTTTTGTTAAAATCATATTAAGGTATATTTTCTGAATATAAATTTTATTTTCATAAATTTGGAACTTAATTTTCTAGAAAATTTGTGGAGTGTCAGCTGTCCGAAATCTGACATGTTTTAGTGTTTTTGAGATTCTGGGAGAACCAAAAATCAGAATCATGAACCGTTTGAAGTTTTGGAATGCTGACGGAAAAATACACATCATATATTTTTTCCAAAAATTTTCCAGAATATTTTATATTTGGTTTTTATTTTAGAAGCTTGTCACATCGTCTGAATTCATCTTGTGTAGCCCTGTGACTATTCTGTACCCAACGGGATTGTCGGTTTCACCAGCAAGCACCTCAGACGAGACACCTTTCCATTTGCTATTTATTTATTTAGCTCATATTTCATACATTGTTCATTATTTTCTTTATATAAAATAAACTGTGATACATGGCATAACCTGTTAGAACTTACTGTTCATTTATATTTCTTGCTATGTATTATTTTTCTTACACATTAAACCTAGATTTAAGGGACTACCTTGTGTGTTGCATTCATTGGCCTTGACACGTTGTAACACGAAGTTGTGTGTCGCGTGTAGAATACGGACATGCGTGACTGGCTGGCCACCGGTACGTATAAGCCGTGCGATAGGATTAACCGCTAATAGAATTGCATGCTAGTTTGACTTAGCGGTTATAGAGGTTTCTGTTGTGGAAACAACATAGTAGGCATTGGGCGGGGAGGATAATTCCTTAGCGTATGGGCTTCGATGCACTTTTTCTTGTGACCCGGAAGCTCAACTGGAGATACGGGATTGATGACCCATGATTACTGATGACCACTGGCATTCTGCAAAATGTTATGCTCTTACTGATAGGACCTCTGGTGCCCCAAGGGGGGACTATACCGATCTTATTTAGCCAGGGCCCATGCATAGGAAGGATTTTTCTTAACTATATTTCACTTAGAATGGTTAGGCACCTCTATCCGTTATGTATGAGTACTTTTGGTTTGGGTACTTGTATCTGACCGTGGCTTGGAACAATAACTTGTCGCGGATTAGTTCATCACATCTTGTCCTTGTTTGGTTATAGGTGTGACCTACTACTTCGATGAGAAGGTATTGAACCTTGTTGGGGTCCGGATACCATATTGGATTCATAGCATGGAAAGATACGTCACCGTGAATTAGTTTACCATCTTTTGTCCTTATTTGGTTGGGGGGATGGTAAGCTAGTTTAATAGGTGTGTATTGGACCATGTTATAATTCAATTGACTTATTTATTTAAGCAATATTTATTCAGTTTATATGGCATGATATTGTGTGTCTTGTTACGTCCCTCTGAGGACCTGGTTATCTCGTCAGGTGTGTGCTCTTGTCTTTTGCAGGTGTTCTAGCTTTAGCCGTGATCATCGCTATTTTTTCGAAGATGATTGCACTTGGATCGTCTTCGCTTCGCTCGCCAAAATCATTCTTTTGTATATCATGTATTTCTTTTCATTGTTGGTAGTGGATTTGTCTCCGCCCAACTACATGTACCAATGACAATTCTTAGTTAATTATATGATATCTTTTATTCATTTATTTGTGTGGATGAGATTAGTTATGGTTCTATTGCATTTTACAGCTTATGTATTCATACGAGGTTTCCATATATTGGAGTGTACTTCATATGTATACAGCTGGCATGTCTACGTTCCTAGTCCTACGTATTTTGGGACTGGGGCATTACAGATTCTCTCTAATCCTTGGCAGGACCAATCAATCCAAACCGATTATGGAAATCCTATTCCTCTATCTACTCTTCCCTGTGGTTCAATCCATATCTATGCATATAAATAGGCAGGCAGCCGACCCTTTCCTTTGAACCCTAAGATTTTTTCTATCTCTGGTTGATTGCCATAACAATCAAGGAAGTGTTCGAGTGATCGAGGAAGCACAGTGTCTCGTATCCGATTCAGGTACTCTCCTACCGTATCAAACTGTAAATAATGAGTATTAATATTTTGTTTGACAAAATGTTCAAAAGGAAACTAGGATTATAAGATTGGTCAAGATTTTAGGAAAACACTTGCCATGGTAGCAGAGACGTGTACAGAGTAGACGATTGACAAATAAATTAACAATAGGTTATAGATACACAAGTCAAGAACTTCAAATAGTCCAGTTATACTCTGAGCATCAGAGTATTATTCCAGGAGATCAGTATTGGGGGCCAGATTCTCCACTGCTAGGGCCAATGCATACACAGTATGGGATACCTAGAGTATCATGAAGGTTTTACTCCTTGTTCTAGTAGGCTAGATGACGAGGCCAAGTTAGAGAGCATATATGTGGATGTGACATCCTGGAAACAGGTAAGGTTAGATGACGAGGCCAAGGAGAGACACTTTCATGTTTAAATATTAGGATACCAGAGTATCTGAGTCAGTGTCCTTGTACCAGGGTATCATTGGGGGTTTAAGAACTGCCTATAGCAGAGTGAGTACTCAACAAGGGTCGGGTATCGGAATGCCTCAGTATATAGAGATAGTGTGACTAGTAGCAGCCATCAATCTGCCGTATTAGTTTTCGAAACCATGGTGTGTCAATTAGAATTAAGTGTCTATTGACGGATATGTATGTGTTTGGTTACCCATACGCGTGTCAGGTTAGAGGCTCTGTCAACAGAGTTAAGTAGGTATACCTGTGTGTGGAGGAGTATCAAACATAGTTGTGTCTACTCCTCTTTCAGTTTCAAAGCTAAAATTGGGATGCACAAGTATGGTAACTGCAGTTGACTCGTTGTACCTACGCATTAGTAGAGTATTTGGGATTTCCCTATAAACAATAGTGAATGCAGAAAAAATACTGACAAGGGTAAGGCATGTTTGTTTGGTAAAAAGGTAGAGAAGAGGTTCGGATACATGTTGCATCATTAGTTGCAGTCGATGACAACATGTAAGGGGTACCAAGAGACCTATAGTTTTAACATTTCTTATTGATAATAGTATGGGTAAACATAAACTGTAGGTGTAGTAGTAGTGCATTGGAAGTCATGAAGCTAGTGTGTGTAAATGAGTATCTTAGGTTTCACAAATGGGTCGAGTGGTAGCAGGGAAAGGGTACCTTGGTGTCAGTTACAAACTAATGTGACAGTACCATTAAGTATTAGTCATTAGTCAAGGTATCAGTAATCGAGTGGAGTATCGAGTAGACAAGTTAGACTTGGGATAAACTGAAATTAAAATACATTAATGTATCATGTATCTGTAACAATAGTTCAATAGCAGTGACTGCATCTATATATATTCTTAACCTGCGATAACTATGGTAGAGAACCCGAATACAGGGCAAGAGTAAGATGAATGACCAGTTAGATAGGTGAGTACTTAGTGGTTCAGGCCTTGGGATGAGTAAAAGTGTTTGTTCAGTCATATAGAACTGTGATTTGAAATGTCAAAGCATCCTAGAGCTGGGATGCACGCTCTAGTATATGAGTAACTGGATTTGTGTATCCAATGGGATACATAAGTGTCCAGGTGTTGGTAGGTATATAATAGGTAAGGGTTGTTAGTACCAAAAAATTAAGAGAAGGAGTCGGGTATCATGAGTACACCATATGTTCTATATGGGTGGCCTAGTCTCTATCTGCGAACAGAGTGCCACCACCCGGTATCGGGTAAGTAGAGGCGGCAGTAATGCAAAACCAGTATCAATTAAGATACGTATTGAGGGGATGTTAGGAGTGAGGTTGTTTACAAGACCAAAATATCCTAGGATATTATCAGTTTTGCGGAATACTGGAGTTTAGATAGACTAGAAGATCTTGTAGAAGCATGAAAAATGAGGAGAAAAATGGTCCATGCGGCCAAAAAGCCTCATGCGGGTCGGAGGGCCCATACGGCTCAAGCACATAGGCAGTTCGAGTAAACTCATGCGGCTCAGAGAGAAAGGCCACGTGGCATTCAAAACAGCTGTACCCAACGACGCATTTAATGCTTTGACGGCTGACAGCTGACAGATGACAGACCTGACATAAAGTTGTCATAATGAGTGGCGCTGTCTACCAAGTTTGGAGGCAAGCTTATGCGGCCAGAATAAGATGAGTTCATGCGGCCAGTACAGAAAAACCTATGCGGTTCAACCATAAAAGTCCCCCATGCGGCTCGGCCATGAAGAAATCCATGCGGCTCGGCTATGAAGACTCTCATGCGGCTCGACCATGAAGACTTCCATGCGGCTCGGTCATGAACATATTCATGCGGCTCGATCATGACAACCTTCATGCAGTTCGAGTATAGAGACTATTCATGCGGCTTGGTCATGAAACCTTTCATGCGGCTCAGTCATGACGATCTTCATGCGTCCCAAATATGAACCCTCCTCATGCGGCTCAACAACGATGACAGAACATGTGTCCTAAAAGTAATCAAATTTTGGGTCAGATCCCAATGATTTGGGACACGTGGCAAGAGAATGAATTAAATTGATTCATTCAAATTTGCAGATATCAGCAAATCATCATGATGGAGATTTATTGCAATCAAAATTAATAACTGATATGATTTGGCATAATCCTCATTAATGGCCCAAATCCTTCACGCTCAAGATTAATGGCCCGATTGATCACTTATCAGGCCGCCGCCACTTTGAGAGTGGGCAATCATTGCAAACCCTAATGATGCCCCCCACTATTATAAATAGCAGGGTGCCATTCCCTTGTAAAGGAGAGATATATATACTGACAGAGAGAGATACGCACATACAGAGAGACACTCCCCCAATAATCAGAGAGAAGAATCCACAGAGATCAATCCAGAGAGACACTCCCCCAATAACCAGAGATCAATCCAGAGAGAGAGAAGCCAGAAGAGCAATACGAAGAGAGCAAGAAGAGCATTTCTTCATCAACGCCAACCATCTCGTCATAGGAGCCAAGGATGCATACCGATCGTCCAAGGAGTAAGGCAGGGCTGTCGTCGCCTTTTCGAGCCTCTATCGTCACCCCCAGAATCAAAAATAAACAATTGTACTTAGATTGCTGTACCTAAGTTTTCGTCCCTAGGCTTTCTTTATACAAGCGAGTTTGTAACGTGAAGTAAAAGTCCAGTCCTCCCATAAAAATGTTCTGCTCTTTTATATTTCATGGCAAACACGATGGCGACTCTGCTGGGGACAAACATCTCCACGGTTGAGGAGTTGGTGACGCAATCGGATACAGCCAAGCTTGGCTCTACGCAACAGAAGTTGGTCGCCCGGTTCGACCAACAGGCGTTCGAAGAAATGCTCTCCGACAAGAGCGCTGGCCCGGTCCAGAAGCGAGCCCGCACAAAGAAGGCCCGCAAGGAGTGGAGACCCCGATCCTTTGTTCCTACTGAAGCTCTTGCAGAGATACCCTCTGTTGCTCAAGACGGTAGAGAAGACTCTCCCGCGGCCCCACTTCAGATCATAGACGACTCTGTTGTCCCCAAGTCCGACAGAAAAAAATATTATGATGCTGGACTTACAGGGGCAAAGAGGAATTCCATGCGATCCGAGCCGCATAAGGGTTCTAGCCACATGGAGAAAGCCTATGCGGTTACATCCGCAAACCGCAGGAAGAAAATTCACGCGGCCACATCTGTCAGCCGTATATCTTATGCGGCTACAGTTGCCAACCGCATGGACGAAGCTTATGCGGCTACTGAAGTCAATCGCTTGCAGAAAATCCATACGGCCACAATTGCCAACCGCATGCGGCAAGCCTGCACGGTCGTGACTCCTAGTCGCACAAGGATAACCCATCCGACAGCTAAAGACACCCGCATGCAGACAGCCTGCACGGTTCCCAATCTTAGTCGCATAGCGGCTGTTCCACGCTTCTCTCAATCAGTCTTCGACCGTCTCTCATGCGGTCCTGACCCTGATGATTCTCTGGATGATAAGCCAGACTCTGTGATATTCAACTTGGACTCTTCCTATTACGCACCTGCGAGTGCTAAAAGGAAGAAGTCTAGGGCAGCGCGGGCCCACCAAGCCCAGTCAGCTGCCCCAACCTCTGACTATCAGGGTGTCCCGCTAATTATTACGCGGGCCTCGGATGGGAAGTTGTACAGAACCACTCGAGTCCAGCCCCCGGCGGCAGACGGACAGAGAGGTTCACAAAAGTCTCCCAAAATCCCGGGAGCAAACATGGTCGGTCCAGATCCGTCTGACTTGCGTGAGGCCATCCTCCACAAACGCAAGGAAAGAAAAGATGCATCGGGATGCAAAGAGTCCTCCCACGGACATCACTGCACCCAAGTCATCGTCAACTGCTGCTGCAATGGCACGACGATGCAAGAAGACCGACAGTCTGTCTTTCAAAGACTGCAACAGCCATCTTCAGAGGACGAGACACTACCCGTCGTCTTCTGCAACTCTGCTCGGAAAGTCCCCGCTGATGGAAGGGGGAAGAAGACGAATGTTTCCAGCCCGAAGACCTCAACCACTGCGACTAAAAGACTGTCGTCTAAGCGGGTGCCCACCACCGGAGTTTTCCAAGGTACTCGCTCTAAGACAAAATCTGCTACAGTGGGAGGCTCGTCGTCCATAACGCAGGGGGTTGCTGGGGCTGGGGGTAGCACCCCTTCGAGCCTCCACAACAATCCGATATTCCAAGAAGACGAGCCAGGGGAGACAACTCTCCCATCAGATACAGCCGAGGACGGCATCCCCGAGGACGTCCACGACTCTCAAGATGAAGCAAGCTCTGAAGCCAGGGGTACTATTCCCTCCGAGTCCGAACCAGAAGAGAATATTCCCACATATCTCGATGACTTCTCGGTACATGGGTATGACTCGGAGGATACGTCCTCCACCGTCCCTTCCGTTTCTCATCATATAAGGACGGTGTTCATGACGGACAGCAATCAAAGTGGTTCCAGTGACCGCCAGCGCATCGACACTCTGGAGGCCATACTACAGGCCTTGGTCAAGTCTGTAGATGAAATCAAGACGGCTCTTCCAACTCTGCAAGGAGGAACATCTGGCCAAACAAGCACGGATCCCGCGGTCAATGCGGACTCGAACTCAGCGGCACCGAACCCGTACAACAATCCTCCCGAAATAACGGCTCCCACCGCTGCAGATGATGCCAGGGAAGCAAGAAGAGAGGTCCAGGAGTTCTGAGCCCTGTTTCATGCCCGAGAAAACTCTCAAGACCTCAGAATACGGCAACCATACCCGGCTGCATGGAGGGATGTTCCCTTCCCACCAAGATATAAGCCTTTCAACATCAATCCCTATGATGGCAAGACCTCAGCGAGTCGGTACATCACTTACTTCGAGGTTACCACAGACCATCTGCCCCATGACGATGCTATTCTCACCCGATTATTCGTCGGGGCATTGGAAGGAGTCGCTTTCGACTGGTATCGCAATCTGCCGGACAACTGCATCCACTCCTTCGCCGGCTTCAAGCGCCTGTTCTTGGAAAGATTCTACGAAGTAGGGCAGGACGTCACCATGTCCACCCTCATGGACGTCGTCCAAGGGGAGAAGGAGCTGACAAGGAACTACATTGAGCGGTTCCGCCAAACCGTCATGAAGCTGCCCTCCGAAAATCCGGATTCCTCCTTAATTAAAATTTGCCAAAAGAGACTGCTTCCAACGATCAGTCTCTGGATGGGCGAAAGTCAATTCAAGGATTGGAAGATGTTCATCATCAGCGCCACAAGCGCCGAAAAACGATTGAAGAAGGCTCGCCAACTGGGATTGCACATCTCGAAAGAAGAAAATAAGGGCAAGCGTCCCAACAACGATAATGGGGGTAGCCCCTCCAACAATCGGGATAGCAAAGGAAAGCAGGCTATGGTGGCTGATACAGCACAAAAACCTGAGCCAAAGCCAGCAAACAAACAATAGCCGCAAATCACTTACTCTTTCGAAGACGGTCACGTCAAGCCCATCTTGGACGTGCTCATACAAGGGGACAGAATTCAGCTTCCTCCACCAAGACGGAAACCGCGGCCGACAGAGATGGAGAATCCAAAGTACTGCCATTATCATTGCTATGTCCATCATGCTACACACGATTGCTACCAGCTGAAACGGTACATCTAAAACCTCATCGATTTGAACGCTCTGGCCATCGATTTCGAAGAGGTAACCGTGGCAGCCAATATGGTGTCCGTACAATTCGGCAGCTTTCCTCCGACGGAAACTCAAGACGGGGTGGTCCCCATCCCTCTGGCGACAATGGAGATTACCAATCTTCCACCTCCCCGAGATCAGGCTGCTGGTCTAGTACCCCTCACCACATCACGAGGGGAGGTCATGTGGATCCATCCATACTTGGTGTCAGAAGTAACTCGGACCACACCATCTTCCACCTACAAGAAGAAAAGTGGAAAAGTCAGGACCTGCCACACAATCTCGGCAGACATCGAAGAAGCTACAGCCGTCGTCACGCGGTCTGGAGCGCAATCCCAACCTATGGTTGACAATCAAGCTGAAAATCATCAACCCACTACAACTGATGCTCCGGGACAGGCTCAGCCTTCGACGACCGACAAGCCTAGGCCGAGGGAGACTCGCTTCGATAAATCCCTCCGAAAAGAGGTAGCCCAAGGGCTAGAGAGGCCCTACAACTTTGACATCTTAGCACTATTGGCTAACACACCAGCCAAGTTGTCACTGTACGAACTCCTAAGGCTCTCCAAGGACGTTCGTATTGTATTGAGCGAAACACTCCAAAATGCTGATGCCTATCTGGCTCAATCCAACCTCACCGGGGAGGACTCACCTGTGGATCTCCAGGACAGTGCCTGCACTGGCGCAATACCAAACATCGTCTTCACCCCGCAAGATATGCTCATCAAAACTAATCTGCACGATCGCCCACTATACTATACTGGATACATCGGCGACGTAAAGGTGGATCGGATGCACATTGATCCTGGCTCTTCCATGAACATCATCTTAAAGGGTCTGCTACATCATCTCCGCATCCCAATGCATCGTCTGACACCTACAAGCATCGCCATCAGCGGTTTCAATTCGGGCAGGAGCTACCCTATTGGGAAGATTCGTCTGAAGTGTCAAATTGGCGACCTCCAATCCGAAGTCACCTGCTACGTCATAGATGCAGACACTTCTTACAACATCCTCTTGGGGCGCCCATGGATACACGATTACATGATCGTGCCTTCTACACTGCACCAGTGCTTCAAATATGTCGACAAACACGGCTTCGTGAGGACGGAATTTGCTGATATCGATCCCTTCAAAGGGGTCGAATCTTACTACTCAGACTCCTGCCTGTACGAAAAGTCAAAAAAGCACCTTGGTGAAGGAGATGTACAAGCTAGTACCGAGACAGCCACAGGATCAGAAGAGCCTCTGACGATCCACCTCCAAGCTCGCAAACCGGGCAAGTCTGCACCCCTTACCGCCACTCTGCGTAAGGACGCAATCATCCTCTCGGCACAAGAAGAGCAGATGATAATCCGGCTACCGAGGTCTGGCCAAGTACCAAGATCCACAGCGGAGTCACTAACAATCAGACTGCCGAGAGTCGGTCAGCCCCAAACGGAGAAGCTCAATCCCTCCGATAAACCGCTGACGATACGTCTTTCCAAGAAGGGTCGTCACCCCGATTTGAGGTCTGATACTGTTAGCGAACCAGCCACTCCTCATCCCATATCAAGTACCAAACTGGGGGTCGCTAGTCTGCCGACAACTCCACGCTCAGCTCCATTAACTAAACCACTGACAATCAAGCTTCCCAGGACGTCCTCTCAGTCTTCATTCACACAGGGGGTAGCTGAAGAGGAACCAGAGTTAGTCAAGTATGTGGCCGCCCACACTGATGTTCCCTCCACAGATGATGTAATCCCCTTAGAAAAGATACCTTACTTTATCAATAAAGGGCTATCTTTGAACTACCTCGAGCTTAATAAGCTTTATACAATGTACGCTATGGAACACGGTATAGACACTCACCTACACACACAGGTGACAAATGTCTACACCACAATCCAGCTCACTCCAGCAGAAGACGCTTACCGAATAATCAAGGGAGGAGACCATCCAATCATCTTCGGCCGGAAGGACGATCCGCATCCCTTCACCATAGAAGAAGTCGACCTTGGATCGGATGCCGGGAGACTACCTCTGTATCTTTATAGCCCCCAATCTAAATATCTCATGCAGAAACAGGGATATAATCTGGAAACGACCCCA
This sequence comes from Iris pallida, assembly GCA_029216955.1. Lineage (NCBI taxonomy): Eukaryota > Viridiplantae > Streptophyta > Magnoliopsida > Asparagales > Iridaceae > Iris > Iris pallida. Next base: position 21,260,209 of record JANAVB010007399.1, read on the forward strand.
GGTTTGAACTACGGTACTGGACGACGATTACCGTTGAAGCCCCCGGTACCGGCTGGCAAACTACGGGACTACTATAGCAAGACTCGATGTGGATTAGGGTATGTAACACCCACAACGACCCCTAAAAGTTCAGATGAAGAATGCGACTGGCATTCACGTACGACTGGGTCACCAACTTCTGACTCGGATACCAGCATCGGAGACGTGTTCAGACAAGTCCTGTTAGTCAACATAACATTCACCGACGCCTATGAAAAAGATGAGGATATCCCCGAACTTCTTGAGCTAGAACCATGGGCACAACAGCTAGACGAACAATGGAAGAAGCATTTCGAGCAAAGAGAACCTCCCACCGAAGACGAGGTTATACAAGTTAATCTTGGTGATGAAGCCTCCCCGAAAACAATCTTCATTAGCCAGAGTCTGACAAATGAAGAGCGAGAATCACTGCTCCAACTCATCAAAGAGTATATCAATGTGTTCGCCTGGAGCTATGAAGATATGCCAGGATTGGACCCCGAGATCGCACTCCACAAACTCAATATTCGTCCGAATGTAAAACCTGTCAAGCAACAGCAACGACGGTTTCGCCCAAATGTCATGAATGCTATTGAAGCCGAAGTCAACAAACTGATAGCCAGCGGCTTCATTCGCGAAGAGCAGCATCCAGACTGGGTAGCCAACATCGTACCAGTTCTCAAAAAGAACGGGAAAATCCGAATATGCATCGACTTCCGGAATCTGAATGAGGCATGCCCTAAAGATGAATTCCCTCTCCCTATTACGAATATTATGATCGACAACACCTGCAGTTTTGAACATATGTCTTTCATGGATGGCTTCTCAGGATACAACCAGATCAAGATATTTTCTGACGATGAGAAGCACACATCATTCCGAACACCAATTGGTACATATTGCTATACCGTTATGCCTTTTGGTTTAAGGAATGCTGGCGCCACTTACCAGAGAGCTATGAGCGTCATCTTTAGAGACCACTTGCGCAAGACAGTAGAATGCAACGTCGACGACATCGCCGTCAAAAGCCGTTCAATGGAAGATCATCTGCAAGATCTCAGGACAGTGTTCGACCTAATGCGAGCCCACAATTTAAAGATGAACCCTACGAAATCATTCTTGGGTGTCTCCAGTGGGAAATTCTTGGGCTTTGTCATCACTTCTCAGGGCATTCACATCGACCCCGAGAAAACAAAGGCAATCATGGAGATGGGTCCCCCGAGAAATCTCCGCGAACTCCGAGGCCTCCAAGGGAGGCTAGCTTACATCAGGAGGTCCATTTTCCAACCTCTCCGGACGATGTCGACCATTCATCCATCTCATGAAGAAAGGCGTCTCATTCGTATGGGATGAAGAATGCCAGCGCTCCTTCGACAGCATCAAAGAATATTTGTCGAACCCTCCAGTCCTGGTGGCCTCGGTTTCTGGAAAGCCATTTCTGCTCTATGTACGAGCAATGGAACACTCCCTCGGGGCTCTGCTGGCACAAAACAACGACGCAGGCCATGAGCAAGCCATATATTACCTCAGCCGAATGATGATTGGGCCAGAGCACCGATACACCGCTGTGGAGAAGGAATGACTTGCCCTGGTGTTCACCATTCAGAAAATGCGGCACTATGTCACCGGACAAACGATACATGTGATCTCGTGAGTCAACCCTCTCAGGGTCCTCATGACTAAACCAGGGGCACTCAGCTCTCGCCTCGCTACATGGGTAATATTGTTGTCCCCTTATCATATGATCTTCGTCCCACAAAAGGCAGTCAAAGGTCAAGCCCTGGCAGACTTCTTAGCAGCCCACCCAGGCTCGGAGTCCTCTAGAATATATGAAGAGATCCCATATGAGGTCGTCGACTCGGATGCAACCTTTCACGATGATATATGGCGAATGTTCTTCGACGGTGCTTCGAGGACCGGACCTAAAGGCAATATAGTCTTCGGAGTCGGGATAGTGCTGGTCTTCCCTTTCGGATTGGTGATTAACCACGCTTATTCCCTCACAGAACCCTGCTCTAACAATGTGGCCGAGTACAACGCTCTGGTCATTGGCCTCCAACTTGCAAGAGAGCTGGGGGTAGAATACCTTGAAGCATACGGCGATTCCCAACTAATCGTCAATCAGATCCGGGGCTCATACGAGGTCCGCCATGAAGACATGATCCCTTATCACCAAATAGCGATTGACATCATCTCGTCGTTCGAGGGGTTTTTCATCGAATATGTCCCCAGACTCCGAAATATCGAAGCTGATGCCCTAGCTGGTCTTGCCGCTTCCCTAGCAGTTCCGAACTATGATCGCCAATCAGTGGATGTGATAGGCCACGAACTGGTTTGTCCCAAGAATAATGTGCAATTCGTAGCGAGTTATTCTGCCCAGACGATCGATGATGCCCCAGACTGGAGACAACCATTCATCGACTTCGTCGTTTACGACATCCTGCCCGAGAACTCAAAGGAAGCCACTTCCATCGGACGACGTTCTCTCAGATTCTTCTACGATACAGAGACAAAAATGCTGTATCGCCGCTCCTATCACGGATTACTGCTTCGGTGTCTATCAAATACAGAAGCCAAAGAAGCCGTGCGCGAGGCCCATGATGGTGTCTGCGGAGCCCATTAACCTGGACCAAAACTGCAAGACCGCCTTCGTCGAATGGGCTATTACTGGCCCACGATGGTTGCAGAGGCAATAGATTATGCACGAAAGTGCAAAGCCTGCCAAATCCACGCCGACTTCATCTACCAGCTATCTGAATTCTTACATCCGACAGTGGCCTCCTGGCTATTTGAAGCGTGGGGTATGGACATCGTCGGCCCAATTACTCCGCCTTCATCCAGAGGATACCGATTCATACTCACGATCACCGATTACTTCTCCAAATGGTCGGAAGCCATCCCATTGGCAGAGGTAAAAACTTCAAACGTGATCAGCTTCCTTAAGCATCATGTCATCTACCTCTTTGGACTGCCCCGAAGAATCATTCACGACAATGGGCCACAGTTCGTAAGCCACGCATTCTATCGGTTCTGCGACAAGCACCGAATTCAGAACATTGCTTCGACACCCTACAACCCAGCAGCCAACGGGTTAGCAGAAGCATTCAATAAAACCATGATCAAGCTACTCAAGAAATTCGTATCTTCTAACAAGCACGACTGGAACGAGAAGCTCGGCGAATGTTTATGGGCGTATCGTACCACAGTCTAAATAGCCACCAGGAATACACCGTTCTCCCTGGTATATGGGAGCGAGGCAGTTCTTCCATTAGAGACTCAGATCCCCTCGCTCCGTGTCACCCTCACACATCAGTTGACGACGGACGAAAACCACCATCGCCGACTACAGGAATTGGAGGCCCTAGACGAGAGATGCCTGTTAGCTCAACAGCGACCGCCTTGCCCTTTGCAGCCTTCGATGCAGCAGCCTTCTTGGGAGCCATGGGTGCTTGGAAGAGAAAGGAGTTAGAGCAGCAAAAGATCAAAGAAGAGAGAGAGAAAAGAAGATTTCCCAGAACGAAAGTGTTCCTATTTATAGACAAGGAAGGAACGCCTCGATCTGCGTGCAATACAATGACCGACTCTTCGGTCATCGAGGAAAAAGACGGCTGAATAATAGCCTGACTCTTGGGATCCTGGACCAAAAAGTGGCTCTTAAGATCTGACAGCAAATCAAGAGCATTAAATGCAGAAGATTTACAAAAGATTTGCACACGTGGCAGGAAGACGTGGCAAGAGGCTCATGCGGCTAAAACAGCCTATGCGGTTCAGGAAGTTATGCGGCCGAGATAATCATGCGGCTGGAAAGTTCCATGCGACTAGGACAGAATATATTCCTGCGGCTCTCGCATAATTATGCTTCTTATTCAAAGTATTTCAATTTTACAAATTGAAAACTTTGAAGGGGGTCTTGTAGAAGCATAAAAAATGAGGGAAAAAATGGTCCATGCGGCCAAAAAGCCTCATGCGGCTCGGAGGGCCCATACGGCTCAAGCACATAGGCAGTTCGAGTAAACTCATGCGGCTCAGAGAGAAAGGCCACGTGGCATTCAAAACAGCTGTACCCAACGACGCATTTAATGCTCTGACGGCTGACAGCTGACAGATGACAGACCTGACATAAAGTTGTCATAATGAGTAGCGCTGTCTGCCAAGTTTTGGGAATAAGAAAAATCTTCAAAGTGGCGCTGTCTACCAAGTTTCGAGGCAAGCTTATGCGGCCAGAATAAGATGAGTTCATACGGCCAGTACAGAAAAACCTATGCGGTTCAACCATAAAAGTCCCCCATGCGGCTCGGCCATGAAGAAACCCATATGACTCGGCTATGAAGACTCTCATGCGGCTCGACCATGAAGACTCCCATGCGGCTCGGTCATGAACATATTCATGCGGCTCGGTCATGACAACCTTCATACGGTTCGAGTATAGAGACTATTCATGTAGCTCGGTCATGAAACCTTTCATGCGGCTCAGTCATGACAACCTTCATGCGGCCCAAATATGAACCCTCCTCATGCGGCTCAACAACGATGACAGAACACGTGTCCTAAAGGTAATCAAATTTTGGGTCAAATCCCAATGATTTGGGACACGTGGCAAAAGAATGAATTAAATTGATTCATTCAGATTTGCAGATATCAGCAAATCATCATGATGGGAATTTATTACAATCAACATTAATGACTGATATGATTTGGCATAATCCTCATTAATGGTCCAGATCCTTCACGCTCAAGATTAATGGCCCCAATTGATCACTTATCAGGCCGCCGCCACTTTGAGAGTGGGCAATCATTGCAAACCCTAATGATGCCCCCCCACTATTATAAATAGCAGGGTGCCATTCCCTTGCAAAGGAGAGATATATATACTGACAGAGAGAGATACGCACATACAGAGAGACACTCCCCCTAATAATCAGAGAGAAGAATCCACAGAGATCAATCCAGAGAGAGAGAAGCCAGAAGAGCAATACGAGGAGAGCAAGAAGAGCATTTCTTCATCAACGTCAACTATCTCGTCACAGGAGCCAAGGCTGCATACCGATCGTCCAAGGAGTAAGGCAGGGCTGCCGTCGCCTTTCCGAGCCACTATCGTCACCCCCAGAATAAAAAATAAACAATTGTACTTAGATTTATGTACCTAGGTTTTCGTCCCTAGGCTTTCTTTATACAAGCGAGTTTGTAACGTGAAGTAAAAGTCCAGTCCTCCCATAAAACTGTTCTGCTCTTTTATATTTCATGGCAAACAGACCTCACCTATCAGAAATTAGGATCAGTAAGGGGGAATCCTATGGTAAATGAAAAGTGACAAATGTCATGGATATACATGGAGTGGTATGTTAGTAAATGTAGGATACATGGATGGAGACTTATATATGACATGACATATCTAGAGGCATATTAGGGAAGTAAATGATGTAACAGGACCTAGAAACTCAAATAAACAAGTAGATAGGATTATTTTACTTTGACTCGCTTATTGACATGGTAAATATATAAATAGGTTAATTTGGACTTCGACTCAACACTCGGCCCGTGCCAGGAGCTCAGGACCACATGCAAGTATACCTTGCCTTTCTTTACAGCTTTATTTATATACTTATCTTCTTTTATTATCCAGTTTATTCTGATTTGATCTGCTGACATGTGCTTCTTCATTGTTATATAGTCCTTGTTCACAGTTAGCCTTGTAGCCTTATTGGACATATTTTTTCACTTGTACTTGATTGAGTTGTATCGTAGGACGACCGCATTATAAGCTGAACCTGCTATTTCCTTATTTCGATTCTTACAACTTGCGAGTCCACATACGGGGCGAGGGTTGACCGTTTGCACCTGCGAGTCCACATACGGGACGAGGGTGACTTGTCTTGAACTGACCTGCGAGTCCACATTTGGGACGAGGGTTAGTGATTAGTTCAAACATGTGAGACCACACTCGGGGCGAGGGTTTCGTATTCCATTGATCTCTTGTTTACTTGTTCTTCCTGCAGTTCATTTATGCGTAGTTGTTCATATATTCATGTCTCGTGATCACTTAGTCTTTTCCTGTTTATATTCTGGATTTCTTTCATGCATGATAAACTGTTAGAAAGGCTTGTATATTATGTATCTTACTAGTCCTCTGAGGACCTGATGATCTCTTCAGGTTTAGCCGAGTATTGATCTAGGTGCACACGAGCAGGTTTGAGCCAGCAATGGACCATGGTACCACTGCAGCCGAGGGTACCTGGATGATTAGCAGTTTTGACTCAGTTATTTTAATTTCATGTTCTATTTTATTTCGTCTATTGGTAGTGGATTTGTGTCCACCGTACTAACTGGGATTCTCGATGAGCTTGATACTTTCTTTTATATTTCTATATTCAGTCTCCTTTGAGTTGATTGTGTCATATTTCTGTAGATGAGATCTAGACTGCCATGTTAGTCCTACAGACTCTGTGACTTGTGTATATTAAACAGCGTTCTACCGTCGACTTTGCGGCATAGGCTGGGCTTGGAAATGCCTCGTATCCGAAAAGCGGGTGCGGGTCGTGACATCTTCACTTATATATACCTACATATATAAGGGAGATAGGGTTGTGACGTGTCAGCGTATATGTGTGTGTCTGTGTGTCTGTGTTGTGTGTGTGTCAAAGTATGTCTGTGTCATGTATGTGTGTGTCAAAGTGTGTATGTGTCGTGTGTTCTTGTGTGTCATGTCATTGTGTGCGTGTGTGTTATGTCAGCGTGTGTGTGTTTGTGTGTATTGCGTCAGCATGTGTGTGTGTGTCTGTGTGTGTGTGTGTCATATCTGGAAAAGGGATATACCTTTATTGGTTGGGTCGGGGTCACCGAAAAGAGGGGACAGGGAGGATATCAACGGCGGGGAGGATGTCGACGGCGTACGGAGTAAGAGGGGGTCGCTGTAAGAGGGGGGCGTCGGGGAGAGGGGTCGCCGGAGGGAGGGGGTCGCCGGAGAGGAGAGGGAAAGGGGGAGAGAAATTTGGGAAGCGGGAGATTGAAAATTTTGGGTGAAAGAAAATAAAAAATCGATCGGCTGGAACCCTATATGTAACATTTTAGCGACGTCCGTAATAGACGTCGCTAAACGTCGTTGTTCAATAAAAACTGGCGACGTACCTAATATGTAGTCGCAAAACATTGCTGAGTTAAACAGAACAACGATGTTCTGCGACTAAACTGCAGCATCAGCTTTCCAAACCATAATGTATGTCGCTAACGGTCGCTAAACATCGCTGATAGTGACGTTCGGTGACGTCTTTATACAACATCGCTAAATACACAAAAATTATCGATGTATGTAACTGGCGTCGCTAAATTCGTCGCCAATATGACTTATTTGGTAGTGATTCTACTAGGATCTGGATTCGATGGGATTCCAAAAACTGGGACGGTGAATTGGTCCACATGTCGAATCAATTAATTGTCATGTTATTTTCTATTAAAGGCGGGCTGCCAATTTTATTTGGAGCGGTATATGGTCAATGACAGACGGGGGAGGTGTAGATTATGGGAAGAGATAGTACGAGATAGTATGTCGAATAATCATACGAACGGACTACCTTTGGTGATCATGGGCGACTTCAACGTAATCCTTTTGAGGTCAGAGAAAGTAGGGGGAAGGGAGGTGCCGGAGGCTATCCTATAGGAATTCCAAACACGTCTTCTGCAATCAGGTTTACAAATAATAAACAGGACTGGACATCTATGGACTTGGCATTACATGGCCTCTCAGAATAGAGTTGTATGTCAGTTGGATCGCGTGCTAGGCAATAGCAATTGGTTTGATACATTCCATATCGTATGCATGGAAGGTCTGTCGGCAGGTAGAAGCGACCATTCACCAGTGTGCGTTCGACTGTTGACGAATGAAAAACAAAAGAACTGACCATTTATGTTCAATAATAAATGTCCTTTGATGGCCGGATATGAGGAGGTAGTGGGAAGGGGTTTGCGAGCGCGGGTAAGCGGGAATCCACAATATAGGCTGACCTCAAAGTTGAAGCAGACCAAAGTCGGTCAAGGCATGGAATAAGGAGGTGCCCAAGCGAAGTAGTGAGGATGCAGAGAAGTGACTGCGGGAAATGCAGGAACTCATACAAAACCACATAGTGGACCCAGATATTGCGGAAGCGGTCAATTCGCTTTGCCAGGAGGTGAGAAAACTGAGACAGCTAGAACAAATAGAGTAGGCACAGCAAGAAAAATATGACTGGCTACAAGAGGGAGACATGAGTACAAAATTCTTCTATAATATTGTTTGAGCAAGGGAGAACCGAAACCACATAGCCAGGCTGCTAGGGCCCGATGGAAAGGAAGTGGTGTCTCAAGAGGATATCCAAAACGAAGAAGTGAGGTATTACTCTAAATTATATAATCAATCTGACTATATGTCATTTTCTCCGAGTTGATATACAAAATAATGGTTACTCCCCGTGGTAATCAAACATTATTGTCACCTATAACGATGGAATAAGTAGAAGAGATAGTTATGAGTTCTGACCTGAACAAGTCGCTGGAGCCAGACGGGTTCGAAAGTGGGTTCTAAAAGACACATTGGGGATAGCTAAAAGAAATGGTATTTTAGGTGGTTTCGGATTTCTTTGTTCATGGCCGATTGTTGCGTGAGTTAAACCATAGGTTTCTCACGCTTATATCTAAGAAGGAAGGCGCCACAGCTATTGGGAACTTTCGACCGATATCCTGCTGCAATTATATATACAAAGTAATCATGATGGTGATGTGTAGGCGCATGGAGAGTATTATAAAAGAGCTCATATCTCCATGTTAAGCATCGTTCACCAAAGGCTGGGACATAGATGATAATAATTTGTTAGAGCACGTGATGGTTCGCCAGTTCAACAAGGCAGGTGGACAAAAGGCATGTATCAAAATTGATCTTCGAAAGGCGTATGACATGGTAAATCGCTCTTTCTTGGGTCAGATAATGTTTGACATGGGGTTTGATGGAGGATGGGTGGAAAGAATTCGAGGATGCATATCTACTCCTCCATTCTCAGTTATGGTTAGTGGACAGCCTTATGGGTTCTTCGAGAGCAACCGAGGTCTTCGGCAAGGTGACCCTCTCTCCCCGTATCTATTTACGATCGAGATGGAGTACTTTTCGTGAATGTTAGATTATGCAGTCATTATGGCACAGGTTACTCCGTTATACAAATAGATTAATTCACACCTGATTTACGCGGATGACTTGCTAGTCTTCATTGTTCCTTCGAGATCCGATCTATAGAAGTTAGGTGATATTTTGGATGTGTCTGGTCGCTACATGGGGCTTCAGCTGAATTGTGAAAAAACAAATATATTCTTTAGCACTCATTGCACGGAGAAGGAGGAAAAAGAACTCATATTGGGGTTGGAGCGGGGTGAATTGTATGTTAAGTATCTGGGCATACCACTCACGATTAATTATACGAGAGAACTGGAGTGTCAGAGTTTGGGGGATTATGTGCAACGGAAAGTTGAGGGATGGAAATCTCAGTGTTTGTCATTCGACGGGAGGATAGAGTAGGTAAAAACAATTATTACGCAGTGGCTAATTATTGGTTACAGGCAACCCTAGTCCCAACGGCCACTATTACGAGAATAGAGAGGATATGTGCCAATTTTATTTGGCGAGGGGGTCATGCTATAAGCTGGAAAGACCTATGCCGACCGCGGGAAGAAGGTGGCGTGGGACTGCAGCCATTGCGAGGCCTCCGGGAAGTGGCGGGGTTAAAAGTTTCATGGAAACTTCTTACAACTAACTCAATATAGAGCTATGTGGATGAGGAGCAGGTATTTATCAGCAAAAAAATTCTGGGACACTCAGGCAAACAACAACGACTCGGTCATTTTCAAACGTATACTGTCCCACAGAGCAAAGTTGAAGGGGATGATATCCCGTGTGTTTAAAGACGAAAAGACGACGGAGCTATGGCATGATCCTTGGATATGTCATCTGAGCCTGGCTGAGAGACGACGGAGGATTACTATTGGTCGAGCACAACGGGAAGAGAAGGTTAGCAGCATTCCTCAGAGGTGGAGTTTGGTGACTGGATTTGCACAGAGAAGCGCATTTTCTGAGTGCAAAAATTGAAAAAAAATTCGCATAGACCTGAACATAGATGGAGACGAAGGGACATGGGATGCAACCGAATGGAGCAAGTTTATACAGAAGAAAATTTATGATAGTTGTAGGATTCAATAATAAATAGGAATTCAAGGAATTGGTTTGGACTAAAGGAGTGGCACAGAAGCTGCAGTTGTGTGTACATAAATTATGCATAGGATGACTCCTGACGCAAGACAGGCTCCTCAGATTTGGCATCAGGCTGGGGAAAAGCGGGTGTGTGCTTTGTGGGAACCATCTGGAATACGTACAACACCTGTTCATTGATTGCGAAGTGTCATGGGATATATGGAGAGAACAGCGGAATATTTTCAAATTACCATTGAGTAGAGATTGAGCCTGGCACAATACGGTAGGAGAGTTAAATAGGAAACATAGTAGAGGGAAAGGCTGGTTTAGTGATGCCCGAATCACGTTTGCGGTGGCAGTTTGGCACATTCGGAGAGAGCGAAACACACAAATATTTGAGCGGATGAAGACGTCCCACAAAGGCATGATTCTTAATAAAGAATATGATGTATCAATAATGAAAGCGAAAATAAGGCCGGTTGATGGTCAAGAGTTGTATGATGTAAGGTTTTTTTTACTAATAATATAATTACCCATATTCAATGTATAATATATATATATATATATATATATATATATATGTGTGTGTGTGTGTGTGTGTGTGTGTGTGCTCACACACATACACACACACACACACACACACACACACACATATATATATATATATATATATATATATATATATATATATATATATATATATATATATATAAAATATATATATATATATATATATATATATATATATATATATATATATTTATATATATATATATATATATATATATATATATATATTTTATATATATATATATATATATATATATATATATATATATATATATATATATATATATATGTGTGTGTGTGTGTGTGTGTGTGTGTGCACACACACACACACACACACACACACACACACACACACATATATATATATATATATATATATATATATATATATATATATATATATATATATATATATATATATATATATATATATATATATATTTATATATTTATATATATATATGTGTGTGTGTGTGTGTGTGTGTGTGCACACACACACACACACACACACACATATATATATATAAATATATATATATATATATATATATATATATATATATATATATATATATATATATATATATATATATATATATATATCATATGGTAATTGTGTCGAACATTCCCACGGGAATTTGGTCTCCTGACCACTAGGGTCGCATGCCTTACCATTACCACTTGGTGTTATATATATATATATATATATATATATATATATATATATATATATATATATATATATATATATATATATATATGAAATATATACGACACAAGTACTGGACCGTGGACGGCTCGGAAGGGGGCCTGAACTTGGGACCTCCCCCAAGTGACCCCCCTCTCCTAACCACATGAGCTATAAGGTGTATATATATATATATAAAATATATATATATATATAAATAAGAAAAAAAAAAAAATATATATATATATATATATATATAAGAAAAACCCCCCTCAATTTATTAATGACGGCTTCAAAAACCGCAACCAAAACACGTATACAAGGTACAAAATGCCAAAAACTATACAAGTATACCATAAAATGAAGGAGGGGAGGTAAGGCGAAATAATCGCCAGGAGCTAGGAGGGAGCACAGACCAGAATGCTCTCGGACTGTGGGAACACAGAGTGCTCCGCTTACGGCATTGGCGGACTACATCCCGATCGAGCTGGTCGGCCGAGTATAGATGACCTTCTAATCTCGTCTTGTTGCGATTCTTCCAAATCGCCCATGTAGCGGCCGCAGCGACGGTCTGGTGGCCATGGGAGGCTGAACCCCAGGAAGTCGCTAGATCATGGAAGCGACCACCACCCGGCTCGATGCTGAATAGCTGGTTAAGGGTTCTCCAAATACTGTCTGGCAGTGTCCCCTGACGGAAGATGTGGTCGATAGTCTCCATCTGACGCTCAGAACAGTTGGAGCATGTTGATGCTAAGCTGATCCCGATGGTATTAAGGATGTCATCTGTGGGCAGTTTCTTTCTATTGACTCTCCACATAAGGAAGGACCACTTCTTAGGGATACATGAATGCCAATAGTGCACTATGGGGAGATACGGCTGCCCGGTTTCCTGGACAGCAATTCTCGTCGACCTCACCGAGAATGTCCCCGACGCTTCGAGCGTCCATCTCAACGCATCCTCCTTGCCTCTGATGCGTAACCCGCTCTCGCGGATGCTATCCGCCGCATCGTTACCGGACCACTCACGAATCTGGTCCCAGTTCCAGTCGTCAGTAATAGGGTTCCACAAGTCTCTGATTCTACTGTCTCTCGGGGTCTCAGTGAGACTCGGGATCATGTTATCTCCAACCCATCTCTCTAGGAATGGGTCCGAATTTCCCGCATCTAACTGGAGTCTCATCGCTGGCTCGGCAAGGTCACGACCGATAAGGATGCGACGCCAAGCCGTTGAGGATCTGCAGTTGGATATGGCCATTGAAGGGTGGGTGTGTTTGAAGTATCTGGCTTTCAAAAACCTGCTCCATAAGTTGTTGCTCGTGCGAAGTTTATATATATATATTGTTGACCTAAACAACGTAATATGAAAAATCTTCGACCAAAATATGTAGATTTGATTGAGTAATTTGTATTTAATCCCCCTCCCCCCCCCCTCGACCAATTGCTTATCGTATCTCCTACCTTCCATTTTTATTTTAGTTAGTGTTACCTCTCATTCCTTCGTAATCCATGAGGGGTGAGAGTAGTGGAGATATGATTAGCATGGGGGTAAATACAAATATTTTGATTCACTAAAGATGTGTAGTGCAGGAACAGAAAGAGGTTCTATTTTAAAAATACACAGTATAAATGCACTATACAGTGCACATTAATATTTGATTTTATATCCGTCAGTGAATCCAAAGTTACCATTTATTTCTAAATTATAAAAATATATTAAGGTAATTCAAATATTTACTAAAATATAGTCCTAAATATTAAATGATAAGGGAAGAAGTAATTCAATGTGAAACATCTAACTTATTCCAAAATGAACCATAGGTGAGAGTGTGCATTAGAAATAGTAAGCTAACCTTAATAGTCAGAAGCTCAAGAAAATTATACTCGCTATTGAAACTGTTGTAGTCCAGTCTGAATTTAGTAACAACATATTTGTGGAATCCAAATCTAATTAAATATTTAATTTGATTTGATTAGATTTGGATGTCCATAATTGGTATTGTTCTATTCTAGATATAATAGGATTCTTATTTTAGAAAATCATATTATGATCTAAAATAGGATAATTGATGGGCTATTTTTGGTGTAATATGATTCTTATTTGAGGGCTTCCTATTTAAGAAATCATATTATGACCTAAAATAGGATTTTTCTCATCCTATATATGTGGGGTGAGAGTGGAGGCACAAAGAACAAGAAAAAGCAAAAAGTGGAGATTCAGGTTGCTCGTCCACAAAAAAAATCTAAGAAAAAGTCTTTATTTTGCTCTTAAGACTTCGTCGTCCAAGACAAAAGGAAGAAGAAGATCTAATCGAGGAGTCGTCAACTTCGGTTAGGGAGAGTGCTACGGGTTGGTTAGTGATCTCAATTGCAATCTTCTATTTTTCTTTTTGAGAGTAGAAAACTCTCGCGATTGTGGACCGCAAGGAGAGCTGCTATCAATGTACCGAAATGGGTCATATCAAGAGAAACTATATAAAGCTCAAATCTGAGAAGGCCAAAGGCAAGGATGATCTGGAGGATCTCACAGCAATAGGAGATATCATCATCGCACCGACCGATGCAGAGAAACCTTGTGGCATGTGTCATGATGGCGACTAGGTCATGGACACGGGGCCATTGTATCACGCCACTCATATAGAAGGATCTTCACGTCATATCGCGACGGCATGTTTGGACATGTGAAGATGGGCTACAAGGGGACGACTGTAGTTGTAGGCATCGGTGATGTGCACTTGACGACTGAGTTTGGTAAGAAGATCGTCCTCAGGGGTGTACGATATGTACCAAGTTTGCCCTACAACTTGGTTTCGGTAGGGAGGCTGGTAGATGATGGTTGTCGCAGTATATTTGGGGACAAAGATTGGATGCTTGCAAAGGGTTCCCAACAGCTGGCTTGGGAAGATTTGTGTAGTGGCATGTACAGGCTCAAGCCGCTGAGATGTACAGGCAGGCCACAGACACCGGATGGAGGCTCGAGGGGTTCGACATGAGGTGGGTCATCGAGAACTTGCTGAGGAGGGTCTTCTAGATGCTTTAAGGGTTACGGAGGATTCGGTTCGCACTACTAAAATCTGCTTAACTGGCGACGTAAATTTAGTGACGTTCACATAACGTCGCTAAATTGTTGACATTAGAGACGTATAACTGAAACATCGCTAACCATCGCTGCTAGCGACACAAATAGCGACGTGACAATGACGTATATTAGTTACATGAGTTAGCCGTCGCGAAACGTCGCTCTGACGTTGCTAAGAGCGACTAATTTAGCGACGTTCGTAAGGACGTCGCTAAATTCTAATTAAATTAAATTCTCCCTCCTCGATTCATTTCCCCCATCCATTTTACTATCTCACTCTCTCCCTCCGGCGCTCTCACTCTCTCCGGCGACTCTCCTTCGGTACGTGACTCTCTCTCCCTCTCTCTCTCTATTTTTTGTGTTGGTGGTTGGGGGTGCTGGTGGCTCGGGGGGAGGGACAGGGGGGTGCGGGTGGTTGGGGATGAGGAACGGTTGGAGGGTGGCTGGGGGGGTGAGGCATGGGGGTGAGAAGGGGAGGGTTAGGGGTGGGTGTGTGGGAGGGAGGGGCGGGGGGGTGAGGGTAGCTGGAGGGGAGGGCGGGAGGGTTGGGGGGAAGGGAGGGGAGGGTTATGGTAAGGGTTCGGGTTAGGGGTGGTTGGTGGGAGAGGAGGGCAGGGGGGTGAGGGAGGCGAGCGAGGGGAGGCGGGCTGGTGGGGGAGGGGTTAGGGATAGGGTTCGGGTTATGGTTAGGGGTGGTGTGGGGGAGGGAGGGGTACGGGGGGGCATGGTCAAGGCACCGATAGTGCCAAAAAAAATCTGATAATTTATTAATAATTGTTTATTTTCTGACACCGAAAAATCTGATACTCCGATTTGAAACCACGTACCGATAGTGCCGATATTTATAACACGTAGTTTTGTTGGTTGGTTAATGTCGTCGTCTCTTTTTTTTGATTCCGATACTCATAGGAATGGTCCCGAGTCACGGCCGTAGTATGTAGTATATTCGTTTTAGTTTGTAGAATATTCGTTTTAATTTTGAAGTTTTAGTTTTGAAGTTTATTCATTTTAGTATGTAGTATGTAGTAGGAATGGTCCAGAGTCACGGCCGTAGTATGTAGTATGTAATATATTCATTTTAGTTTTAAAGTTTGTTCATCTTTGCAGATATCTAGAAATGGCTATATCCATGTATCTGCTTGACCGTTCGTGGATGTATAACCGTATTCGAGTTGACAGATGCAGTGTGCAAAATAAATACATCGCCGGAGTAGAACAATTTCTCTAATTCGCGAAGGCGTTTCCTCAATCCATGGACGACATGGACATTAAGTGCCCGTGTGCAAAATGTCGAAACATAAAGTTTCAACCAGAATTGGATGTAACGTATCACTTATACACAAAGGATTTCCTTCCAAATTACTACCAATGGACCGCACACGGAGAGCTTTTACCTTTAGCATTCCAAGCGGAGCCTTATGTGGAGCCTTATATGAATGTCCACAACCGAACTGGTGTCAAAAACAAGTACGTGAACATGGTCTTCGACGCTGCGGGGCCTAGTTTCGATCCATACAATCGTAACGCAGCTGAGGAGGCACCGAATGCCGATGTCGCAAAGTTCATGGAGTTGCTGGAGAATGCAAGGACTACTTTGTACGCTGGCTATGAGGACCATTCACCGTTAGGGGTGATCACTCGGCTCTTGAGCATAAATTCTGACTTTAATATGTCGCAAGAATGCTATAATAGAGTGGTCGAGTTGATTACCGATATCTTGTCGGAGGGTGCCAAGTTATCGAAAGACTTCTACCACTCTAAAAGGATGGTGAGAATCCTTTGGATGGAATACGACAAGATCGATTGCTGTCAAAACGGATGCATGCTTTACTACAAAGATCACAAGGATGCAGAAGTATGCCGATTCTGTGGTGTTGATCGCTACAAGCCAACTACTGCAGGCAAGTCTAGAAGATTGACTGCTTCAATGCACTACTTATCATTGATGTCGCGGTTGCAGAGGTTGTTTATGGTGAAAGAGACAGCCGAAAATATGAGTTGGCACAAGCGACAACAGACCGAAGGAGTATTGGATCATCCATCTGATAGAGAAGCGTAGAAGCACTTCGATCGAGTATATCCTAATTTTGCTTCTGATGCACGTAATGAAAGGTTGGGGCTCTGCTTTGATGGTTTCACCCCATTTTGTCTTTCAGGCTCCTAAAATTCATGCTGGCCGGTAATTCTCACTCCGTAAAACCTACCGCCTTGGATGTGCATGAAGACACCTTACATGTTCTTAACTATTATCATCTCCGGTCCGAACAACCCGAAGAGGAACATCGACGTGTATTTACACCCGTTGATAGATGAGCTGAAGCAGCTATGGGAAACAGGGGCGTACACGTATGATGCTTCAAAAAAATAGAATTTTTAGATGCGGGCAGCACTAATATGGACAATCAATAACTTTTTGGCTTATGGAATGTTATCTTGATGGAGCACTCATGGTCGGCTTTTATATTCGTATTGTATGGACTGCACTAAGGCTTTTCACTTGAGACACGGAGGAAAGCCATGCTTCTTTGATTGTCACCGGCAGTTCTTGCCGAAAGAACCGTACCGTAGAAACAGAACTGCATTCCGTTGCGGAGCTATGGAGAAGGGCGATCTACCGCCAATCTGGTCCGAAGAGGATACATGGAAGCAAGTAAAAAAAATCCCAAGTGCTATTGAAAATCCTACAACGAGCAGCCGTTGCGAGAGATTTGGTGAAGATCATAACTTAACCAAAAGGAGTATATTCTGGGATCTGCCATATTGGAGCACAAATCTGATTAGACATAACCTTGACGTCATGCATATCGAGAAGAACGTGTTTGATAACATAATTAATATTGTAATGGACGTCAAGGGAAAGACAAAAAATAATCAGAAGGCTAGATTGGACTTAGCCAAAATATACAGACGCCCTAAATTGCACATGATAGACAACGGGAAGGAAAAGCTTTTGCGGCCTACGGCAATCTACTCGCTGGACAAGGAGGACAAAGTGAGGCTTTGTAGATGGGTCCAGGACTTAAAATTTTCGGACGGATACGTCTCCAATCTAAGAAAATGTGTCGACATAAAGGAGTGTAAACTGACCGGAATAAAGAGCCAAGATTGCCACGTATTCATGGAGAGGTTAATTCCTATTGCATTTTGGGAATTATTACCGCCGATAGTCTGAGATCCATTAACAGAGCTTAGCATATTCTTTAGAGATCTTTGTTCTTGCAAGTTGCTCGTCGATCATTTAGAGAATCAAGAGAAGTATATTGTGGTAACACTTTGCAAACTTGAGAGAGTTTTTCCTCCTGCATTCTTCGACTCAATGGAGCATTTACCAATTCATCTTATCCATGAGGCCCTTATTGCTGGACCTGTCAGTTATCGTTGGATGTACCCGTTCGAGCGACAGTTGAACCACCTCAAGAGGAAGGTGAAAAATAAGGCACGGATGGAGGGTTCTATTTGTTAAGCATATGTCCTTAAGGAGATTTCAAACTTCTGTTCCATGTATTTTTAGCCTCATATTGCTACAAACAGAACAAGGGCTCCCAGAAATGACGACGGCTATGAAGTTGGTATTGAGGCAAAGCTGAAAGTATTTACCGCCTTCAAAAAACCATCTGGTAAAATGAGAAAAAGATATCTAAATGATGACGAGGTTAGCACTGCAATATTATATGTATTGCTCAACTGCGACGAGGAAGAAGTGGACAAGCTAGAGGGGTAAGTAAAATTATTTTGCGTGCTTCGTATTCGTTGCTTCTGAATATAACTAATATACCTATGCTTCGTTACTTTTCAGCATGTTTAAGGATGAGGTAACGTCCGACAATCCGTACGCAACCGAGGAGGAAGTAGAACAACAAATGTGACTTTATTTTCCTTTTTGGTTGAGAGCATATGTACGGATATCTTCACAATTTATATTTCTTGTACATTTATACTTGCACATAATAATTAAGTTAGCATCGTTTATATGGTATTTAGGTTGATCGTCCGGAGGCAATCCTTGAGAATGAGTATATTAAAACTCTAGCCAAGGGGCCAAATTATCAAGTGAAGACCTGGCCAAGTTACTGCGTAAATGGTTTCAGGTTCAAGTCAACAAATGCTCGAATAAGAGACGACTTCTTGGATTTGGATTCTACAAATAATAGCTGTTTGTGCATAAAATCTTCAAACTACAAAGACGTCGACCCAAGCAATGACTTCTTTGGCGTCTTACGGGAGATTGTGGAACTAACATACAATTATGCTATAGAACCTTGTAAGATCGTCTTGTTCAGATGTGACTGGTTCGATCCGATCCAAGGTCAAGGTTGGAGAGTTGACAAACATGGTCTTGTTGACATAAATTATCGCCATCGATATCAAACTTATGAGTCATTTGTTCGAGCAAGCCAGGCTCAGCTAGTTTACTTTACCATCTATCCAAAACGAGGAGCCGGGAGATCAGATTAGTGGGCAGTCTGTAAGACTAAAGCTCGAAATACCTTCGATGTCGACGAGATAGCTTATCAGGAAGACGAACTACCTCTTATTACAAATATTGTCGATGTGGACTCAACGAAAGTTCCTCATGACATGTTTCATCAATTGGAAGAGGTAGAGGCATCAGAAGAGGAGTTGATAGAAGTGAAGAGGAAGAGGAATCGGAACAAGATAAATTTTCAGAAGAGGATTGAATATGTTTAATTTTCAGATGTAGTATGGTTTACATTTATTTTTTTCAGATGTAGTATGGTTTACTTTTGTTTTAGCGACGTTAATAAGCGACATTTTCAGATGTACTATGGTTTACTTTTATTTTTTTCAGATGTAGTATGGTTTACTTAGCGACGTTTTCAGATGTAGTATGGTATACTTTTTTTTCCAGATGTAGTATGGTATACTTCTGTATTTTTAGATATGGCTCGATGTGGATCCTTTGGTTCTGGTGCTGGTGGGAGTCGACGAGCCCGACAGTCTCCATCTACCACTCCTCTCACCGACTCATCATCCCCCCGCACTCCAGTATACACTAGCGATCTAGTCGCCAGCAGTGTCTCCCTACCCGGCTCTAGCAGTTCGAGGCTAGGGATTTCTTCTTCTATGCAGCCAGTACCGTCGAGTATTCCAGAGGTCGACCCACTACTGAGGAGCAGGCCGAGGCCCACGTCGAGGTCGAAGGCGATGGCGAGGCCCACGTTGAGGGCGATAGAGAGGCCGAGGGGCAGGCTGCGGGCAGGGACAGGGGCATGGTGCAGCTCCCATTTGAGACAGATCCTCCGTGTCGCCCGGAGGGGGATCTGAGGTTGGAGATTTGGGCCTGTACTCGGACCACGCGGTAAGTAAAATTATTGTATTTAATTTGTATAAATTTATTATAAACTTGTTTAATAAATTTTAATTTCTATTTTACAGATATCATCCCTCCTCCGTACACTGGTCGCTGGGTACATTCCTGCGACAGAACTATTGGGGGGCATGAATCAACTGGAGGGATGTCCCGGCCGACAAGAAGGCCTTCTGGTTTGAGCACGTTTCGGTACGTAAAAGTTTATTTCCTTTTAACCTGACTTACTTATTCCCTCCCCACCGCGTCGTTACTGTCGAGGCTATTTTTTCCAGCATCGCCAGCAAGCTCATTAAGGATACGATCCTCGACCAAAAGGATCACGACCGCCGGAAAGAGCCTATTCAGGGTTGGATCTTTTCCGCCGATTGGGGGGTAATGAAGAGGAGATTCGAGAAGGAAGCCTACAAGGAGAAGTTCGCGAAGTCTAAAAGAGCGCGATAGGCGGGGTCACAGTGGTGTGGTGGATCACAGTCCATCATGGATTTTTTCAACTATATGGTACGTATCTCGCTGTATACCCATAATTAATACTTTATAGTAATATATTTCTTTCAACTTAACTGAAAAATTATATAATAATTTTGTAACAGGTTGAATCGGGAGAAGACCCGAATATGGTGACCTTGTTCCTCGCCACGCACACGAAGGGGGAGCAGTTCATAGGCGACAAGGTCTGGGACACCTATGTAAGTTTTACTTAATGCTAGTTCATTAATATTAAATTTTTAGTTACGTAGAAAATTCATATAGATGTTATTTCTAGGTCGAGTTTTAGAAGTTTTACTTAATGCTAGTTTATTAATATTAATATTTAGCGACCACGTAAGAATTCATATAGATATTATTTCTATGCCGAGTTTTTGAGGCTTAGGGAGGTCGGGCCGACACGGTCATAGGGAGCTGGTGCTAGCACTTCCCAGCAGTCCCCGACTGCCGCAGCTCAGTCAGATGAAGAGCTATGGATGAGGGTCGTTGGTGGCATGCATAGGGGTACGTACTATGGTACGGGCTCCTATGGTGCCTTCATTGCGTCACAGGCCTCTACGACCGCCACTAGTGTGCCCGACCCCGCACAGACTGAGGAGTCGCTCCGCCACCAGCAGAGTGTCGATTCGCAGATTGTAGAACTGTATGACAAAATGCTACAGATGATGGGGGGCACATACAGATGATTCTGCGCTCATCTCACCCTTCGAGAAGCTTGAGGAGACTACTAAGGTGCTGCGACAGATGATCTGTGCTACACAGGAGGCTACGCAACATTTAGTCGAGCAGATACATCAGTTCCAGGAGATGGCTATGGAGCGACCGTCTGCTGGTACGCCGGGAGCATCGTCTACATCTGGTGGTGCACGGAAGGACATGCTCGTCCACCTGTTGTCACCGGAGGAGTATCAGACGATCCTGTCGTTGCGACAATAATTATCTGGTGGTGCTCCTCCTCTAGCTCCGATTCTAGCACCTGGTCCAGCTCCAGCATTGTGTCCAGCTCCAGGCGATCAGTAGTTTCTTTTTTGTATTTTCTGACTGTACTATATTTTTTTACTTTGTACGTATTTGGGGATATTTACTTTGTTCGTTGAGGATATTAACTTTGTACATATTTATGGATATTGACTTTGTTCGTTGAGGATATTATATATTGACATTGTTCGTTGCGGATAGTATTTTTTTATATTTTTTGTATATTCTGGAATGTATTGTGCGTGCCGATGTTGAGTGTTCCACCGAGGGGGTCGACGAACCCAGGGATCGGATTCTGTATTTTGTATTTTGTATTCTGTAGTTTGGCTCAGGCTCAAGCTCCATTTGCATTCTGGAACCTGTTTTCTATATTTTTTAAACGTAGCGACGTTTTAGAACGTCGCTAAATTTTTGCGATGTTAATAAATGTCGCTAAAAGAGTCACTAAAATGCTGATGTGGCAACACGTTGCACCAAATTTGATGTCAGCACGTCGTCGCCAAAATGTTGCAAAAGTGTCGCTAAACGGCGACCATACGATAACGTCGCCATTTGCGTCGCTAACTAGCATCAACGTTAAAACGTCGCAAATAACGTCGCTAACTAGCAATTTTAATAACGTCGCTAAATAGCGTCGCCATAGCGATGTTTTACGACGTTTTCTCGTTTAGCGACACATTGTTTTCCGTCGTTTCCAAAACGTTGCCCAAAACGTCGCTAATTTTACTTAGCGACGTTTTCACCGAGTTTAGAGACGTTTTGGAACGTTGCTAATCTGACAAATTTTTCTAGTATCGTCGAGACAAAGCGATAGATGGTGATGAGTCAAAGATTAAGGGTCGGTCTGTCAGTCCTATGACAACTGGTCGATCTCCAAGTGTGAGTTGCTCTACGAATCCAGTTTTGGGGACATATGGTTTGCCAAAGCTTCACGGAGCAACATCGGTTTCAGCAGTTCGAAGACAGGGAGGAGATCAAGGTTTGCAGCAAACTCAATCAAAGGCAGGTACATTACTATTCACACAGTTCAGGGTGAGCTGTGGGTCATCGACGGCATGCACAGTACATGATGTTCTGCTCGATAACGCATGTGTATGGACGAGTTTCAAGTTCGAACATGAAAGTGAGCAGGTTCAGGAGTTCGAATCTCGTGAGAATCGTACCGTCTGCTTGGTTGGGCCAGCGAAGGGTGAAGAAGCTCGTCGGAACGTTAACACTTTTCGATGGAAGACGGAAGTCGGGGACAGGCAGCTGTAAACCCCCTAAATTTTTACTACGAAATTTTTTAAAATTTTTATTTTGGTATTTGTTTTTAGTTTTGGTATTTGTATGTCGAGTGCGAATAATAATATGATTTGATATTTAGTTTTTTTACATAATAAGTTAACTATGGGTTCGTAACTATAGAAATAAACATTTTAAATTTCGAGATACATATACAATAAATGTTTTGTGTATAAATATTTTTGCCAAAAATTTAGTCAAATATTTTATTTAATTTTATTATTATAAAAATATTTTGTTATACAAGCATAATAAATAAATGATATTCTTTTTTCCTTCTTTATAAATATTATGTATTACTAGAAAATGTTTTATATTACTGCATGCGAGTTGCGAGTACATGAAATTTAATTCATGTCGATATTTTAAAATTTTGAAATTATTTAGCTTAATTTAAATAAAAAGCTACTTTGATTTCTATTAATATTTAAATATTTATGGTGATTTTGGAAATTAATTATTATTGCTAATTATTATAAACAAATTTCAAAATTTATGGATGGAACATTTAATCATTTATAGTAATCTAAACTTAGATTTGATATGATTTTATTTAAGTTTTAACGTACGGATAAATTTATAGAATTAGTTTTGATTTTAAACTAATAGGTAAAACTTATCCAAAGAGGGTTTAAATTATTTCTATCCCTTATCAAACTAGGATTCCTCCCTCCTATAAATAGGGGAGGTGGCCATTTTTTTCTTCACACCAATTTCTCCATCACCACAAACAACATTTCGTGCATCGTGACTGTGTCCCTTTCTCATCCACTATAATTTTTTAATACATTTACATATTTCAATGATCGTGTCCGACACACCGGATCACACATTCCAAATTCTCCGTCATGTTCGACAACCCCCTGACATGATGCACCCCTATCCCGTAAGCCCTGTGTCTTTCTCCCGCAGACCCCTAAACCTAATTGTATCCCTGGCCGGAACAGCGTCACCCCAACCACAGACGGCCACCACACCCTCTGCTACCATCATGACTGAAACTTCTTCGCTCGCACCCACAAACTCCGGCCATCCTCACCGCCCCCACGGCAATACCCTAGCCACCACATCATTGCCTACTTCGCACCAACCACCGCAGTTACTAACCCCGACCACCTTTGATACAACTGCCCCCGTCACCACCTTACTGTCCGTCGCACCACCTGACGTCCGGCCTTCTCCTTCGTAAACTTCTAGACCACCGCCACCGCATCCTAACCACCACCAGTGCCGCCGTCTCCTTCAAACCGCCGACACCCAAAGCCACTACCAACTACAACACTAGCCGCCACAGCCGTTACTACCACCATCAAATAAACCACCAACTCGAACCTCACTATCGTGATCCGGTATCCCGTCCCCGGCCAAACCAGGCCGATGACACCCACATCACCCTCCGCCGCCCACACATTCTCCATCGTCGCCACACAGAAAAAATTGGAAACCTCCCTCACCATTCCGTTGCCATCGTCCTCGTGCCCGGGTCGTCGACCTCCGACGAGCTGTATGGCCAGATCCGGTCCTCCCTACCGTCGCTGACCTCCGTCCCTGTAATGTCTGTGGTTCGTATTACATATCTGGGTATACGTATATGTATTTTAACTCGTATTGCATGTCTCCCTACTTGATTTATTCTAGCATTTCATTGATTGGTTTATTCGTGGGTTGGTTCGGCTTGGCTTGGTTTGCTTTGGTTCATCATGAACCAAAGGTGAACCCTCCTACCTACCACCACCCTCCTTATTTATAACCCCTTTGCTTTCTCTCTCCTCTTTATTTCCTTCTTTTTTTATTTACTCTCCACCACCAACCAAGAGAACCCTAGCCTAGGTAAGTGCAACTTGCTTTATGAAGGAATCCACCATTTTTATTATTCTAAACTCTTCTATGCAACTTTTTAATCCACCTTAGTTCTTGTCATTTTATATTTTCTTGTATATTTTCTTGTAGATCTAGGTTTTAGCCATTTTCAGATTTTTATGGTTTTGATCTATCAAACCTTCTTGTTTTCAAGTTTTGATAGTTCCATGTTGTAGGAAATTTGATTCTACCCAATTTAGACTATTAGAAGTCCTGATTTTGAATTATTTTGAGTGATTTATGGTCTTTTTGGTTCATGGGTTTTTATGACCATTAGAGGCTGATTGGAGAAGAAGAGCAGTGCTATTTTCCTGCCACATGTTGTTTGCTGGCAAAAAGCTGTTGGCATGCTGTTTGCTGGCGCATGCTGTCCTGGCGTATGCTGTTTTCTGGCGCATGCTGTCCTGGCGCATGCTGTTTCCTGGCGCATGCTGTTTCCTGGCGAATGCTGTCCTGGCGAATGCTATTTTCTGGCGCATGCTGTCCTGGCATATGCTATTTACTGGCGTATACTGTTTGCTGGCGCATGCTATCATGGCGCATGCTGTTTTCTGGCGCATGCTGTCCTGGCGTATGCTGTTTCCTGACGCATGTTGTTTCCTGGCGCATGCTGTTTCCTGGTGCATGCTGTCCTGGCGCATGCTGTTTTCTGACGCATGCTGTTTTGCTGGCGCATGCTGTTTGCTGGCACATGCTATTTTGTTGGCGCATGCTGTTCGTTGGCGCATGCTGTTTCCTGGCGCATGCTATTTTCTGGCACCCCTTTTATCTCTTGTACCATGTGTTGCCATGACAAATCTTGTTATCTTATCCATGTTGTTTCTCTTGATCCTTAGTGTAATGTGGGATAATTCTGACATGAATACGACATGATACATAAACCTGACTTGCTGTTGCGACGGCTAACCTGACATGACATGACATGACAAATATGAATAACCTGGATACCGTGTGCGATTGTGCTTGTACAATTAAAACAGTCTGGTCTTGCATCATGTTTAGGATGGGTCTCCTGAGTACCACGGTCAGGGGTACCCACTGAAAGGGACTAAGGTTAATAAATAGAATAACACAGTAGTCATGAAGAGATTTCCCAGCTACAGGCAATTCCGTTACCTGGGCGCTCTTGGGATCTGTAGCCTGCCGTCGAGTAGGGCATATTTCCAGTACACTGTCATGTGTTGCACCCTCTAAGTCACCTAAGGGTACATGCGTTTCCTAGACGATGTACCCACTTGAATTCAACCCCTAATATTTGACCTGGGTAACCTGGATGGTCTGTAGGGCTTGTGGCTATGGAATAATCTCATTGCATCTTGCTAGTAACTAGGCCTGTGATAACCCTAGTTAGTTAAAGTATCAAACCGCACTTATTGCTTGGCCGTGATTGTTGAATGGGGAATAATCAGTCTAGTCTTGCCTTGATCCTGTATAAGATTATTACATATCTTGCTTTTATTATATTATCTTGCTGATAAATGGGAGAAACCAAGTTCGGTTCATATAAAGGGTTACAATCCCGATCCTTGTTTGGTTTAAGGGTTGTAACCTGGTTATCTGAATGGTTCCATGGTTATCTTACCGTATATCCTCGTAATGTTATATCTCTCCAGTTTTACTATATTATTATTATCTTCTGTGCTATTACTGGTTTTAGTTCCTAAGTGAAGCTTCCTTTGTGGCACTTGCTCTTTCTGGGATCTGACCCAGCTGGTTTTGTATGGCCAGATTTTGGAGCAGCTCCAGAGGATCTACCGACCTTCCAGCCCGATGGTGACTACCAGGCGTAACCAGGGCAACGAGTGGGTTATTTTTGGCTCTCCCACTTTATTGTAAAAATATTCTTTTGAGGCGTTTACCCAACGAGCACCTATTTAGCTCGATTGTACCTTCTCTTACTATCTGCCTACAGGTTGTAACATGATTGATAGATCCTAGGGTTGATCATGTATGACTAAACTCTTGCTAGTCCTCACGTTTTGTAACGACTAGCTTCATGATCGACTGAATATGTAATGTTTGGGACGCTTTACTATTGTATATTTGGTGATCTTATATCTTGTAACATTTACTTACTTGCTTGTGATTGAGACACTAGGCTTGTTTATGACCTTAAGAGACTGTTGGCTTGTAGTTAAACCCTCATGTATCTAGACAGCCGTGACTGTATAGCGAGGGGGGGTTGCACTTTAATATACGTAGCTGGCTATGTCTGCCCCCGCTCTCCAGTATTCTGGTTTTGGGGCGTGACAGTCCCAATACCTTGACCATCTCCGCTGTGTCTGAGTGCGCTCGCCGTCTTGCCTGAGTGTGCCGCCTCCTCCAGACCCTCCTCGCTCCATGCTGCCGGCCGTGCACCTCGCAGCCTCCCGTACTGCTGTAACCCCTGTTTTTCAAAAAAATTTATTTTATTTTATTGTGTTTTAAAGTAATTTATTTTTGAAAATTTAAAAAAATATTTATTATTATTTCTGTATTTCAAAATGTAGTTTGTAATTAACGATTTGAAAGTACTATTTAGTTTTAATAAATATTTGTTCTTAAAATTTTATTATTGAAATTATAAAGTTATTTATTTTTATGTTTGGATTTTCAAAAAAAATATCGGTTTCAAAAATAGTTTAAAAATTATGATTATTTTTGGAGCAACAAAAAGATTTAGTAACTTATTTTGAATAAGATTTAGATTTATAAAATATATTTTACCTTATTTGATAACATCAAACATTATTTAAAAAACTTATGGTGACTAATTGTGGCATTAAGAATTATCTAATCTAGATTTAAAATATTATTTGATTTAACAATTTATCTATTATATGATTTAAATTGCTTTGATAAACATTAAATTTATCTTAAAGTTATTGTGTTGAATTTGATTTAGATTTAGATTTGGATTTGAATTCATATGATTTGGATTTAAATAATTTATTTGATTTAAATTTATGGAGAGACTTATCCGTTAGAAATTCTAATCCTATTTGAATCATATCTAGTATTAGATAGATTATTTCTTATTTGAACTAATCATATTCCTATCCAAATTAGTTGGTAATCATAATCATATCTTTATTGATTGAGTTCTAATCATATCATAATTCACTAATTGCTTTCCATTATCTATATATATTGAACCTATAAAATAAAATCATCTCTCATACCTTCTTTTTCAAAATTTCTCTATTTTTTTGTAATAATTACCCCCAAATTCCTCATAAATTCAGCCTTCCTTTTCAAATGTTTTACCAACTTCGAAAGGCCATAAGTTCCAACTCCGGACTCCGTTTGACCTCCAGTTTTTTTGTTGTAACCGTCTCGAGGTATATTTTCTGAATATAAAATTTATTTTCAAATAATTTTAATCTATTTTTTTGGAAAATTCGTGGAGTGTCAGTTATCCGAAATTTGACACGTTTTGGTGTTTTCGAGATTCCGGGAGAACCAGGAATCGGAATCACGATCCGTTTGAAGTTTCGGAACGCTGATGAAAAAGTAACATCATATATTTTTCTTAAAAATTTTACAAATTATTTTATTTTTTGTTTTTATTTTAGAGGCCCGTCTCATCAATTGAGATCATCTTGCGTATTTTTGGCATCTACGACTATTTGTACTAACATAATCATACCGTGCATCAACTGCAACCAACTCAAGGCAAGTACATATATTGATTGCTTTCGATTCTAATAGTTTCATTTACATATTATACATATGTCTTTTCTGCTTGTTAACACGCTCATTACACGGATATTAGTATCATGGATTATTTATACTTCTTGATTGTCATGCTTGCGACTTGATTCCATGAGTACTAGCTAGACGGAAAAATATCTTAGTAAACATGTGAATTACCCTTTCTATCCCCCAAAATGTCTAATCTTGACTGATAGCAGCTGCACATGAAACGTGCAGGGTGCCGTATTTACCCCTTAGTCGTTCACATGTCGAACTTGATATTTCAACACACGTAGTTAGGTCTTATTTCCTTTTCAGTTGTTCATCTTATATCTTCACACTTGCCAGGTCACCATGTTTTTCATATTTAGTTCTAGTCGATATATCATGTTGTATCCTTACACTTTATTTCTATATATGACATGTACTAGTCTACTCTCCTGCTTCACTTCTCATATGATATTTTCATGTTTTATGATTTCTATTATGTCTCGGATAGCTTGTTATATGTGTGCTTGTTCCAATCCAGATTGGATACATTTTTTTTCAGTTGACAGATCCTTGCTGACTTACTCTCTTGCTTGGGTTCCTTCGGGTGGAGTTAGAGATGTCTTGGAGGCCAAACCTAGAGACTAGTTAGAATTGTTGTAATAGATTTTGTGAGATGTGATATTCGGTTAAATATAAATCATGTAAATGTTGTAGCAATGTGAATGAGCAATAAAGTTAGATTTTATATGATATGAAAATTATGGCCCAACAGCGTACTACCGTCGACACTACGACGTAGGCTAGGCTTGGTCACGTACTCGCATCTCGAAAAGCGGGTGCTGGTCGTGACAAGTTTTTATGGTGGCCCATGGAGGTCCATTTTTGCAAAATTATGCGAACTTGTGGTAGTACCTATATTAGTCGTACTTCTGCAAGCCTGCGATTATGATGCTCATTCACAATTAGGTTGATTTGATTTTAAAAAAATGACTATGCCTAGGACGAGGTACACCGTGGGTAACCCATAGAATTATTTTGAATTGATTGTATGGGTAGTTAAGGTTGTTACATAGGCTACATGATTAAGGTGGTGATATTCGTTAAATTTTGAGATGTCCTATTTGATGAAGTTGAAATTGTGATTTGATAAATGACTCTAATCAAAGATGGATAGAATTCTCGATTGATAAATTGAATTTTTTGGTAACTGTTGAAGATGAACTTTTTAGCTTTTGGTATTCTGAGGTTTAAATTTCTATATGATCGATGAATTATTGATAAGTTTGAATATTTAATTTTTAAAGAAAATAATTTTGATTTGATCAATAAAATTGAGGTATGATTTGAAAATTTATAGAATTTAAATTTTTGAGGAGATTATAAAAATATTAAATTTTGAATTTAAAATAAAATTGAGGAATTTAAAGTTTTGTGAAGTTATATTTTGAAGATATTTATCAAGTTGGATTAAGGGTTGTGAATTTGATAAGATGATATTCATTATTGCTACATCATGGTATTAAATTGATTTAGTGATTTAAAAAAAAATATTGAATTTGAGAAAAAAAAATTATATTCTTGAGGATACGAATTTATAAGATTGATGAGTGATAACATAGATGTCATGTAGGTAATACTCCTCCGAACTATATCCATTGACTACATTCTTCCATCCTTCTTGATCAATCTTCTTATTAAGAAAAAAACTATATTATTTTTATCTCATTGATCATTATTCCTTTTTAAATTTTTCTATCTTTTCATCTGACCAATCAAGCCTATTTTTTCTGTCATCCTTAAATTTCGAGGACAAAATTTTTCTAAGGTGTGTAGATTTGTAACCCTTGTTTCTCAAAAAAAATTTTATTTTATTTTATTATATTTGAAAGTAATTTATTTTTGAAACTTTCTAAAATATATTTACTATTTTTTCTGCATTTCAAAATGTAGTTTGTAATTAACGGTTTGAAAGTACTATTTAGTTTTAATAAATATTTGTTCTTGAAATTTTATTATTGAAATTTTAAAGTTATTTATTATTATGTTTGGATTTTCAAAAATATATCGGTTTCAAAAATAGTTTAAAAATTATGATTATTTTTGGAGCAACAAAAAGATTTAGTAGCTTATTTTGAATAAGATTTAGATTTATAAAATATATCTTACCTTATTTGATAACATCAAACATTATTTAAAATACTTATGGTGACTAATTGTGGCATTAAGAATTATCTAATCTAGATTTGAAATATTATTTGATTTAACGATTTATCTATTATATAATTTAAATTGCTTTGATAAACATTAAATTTATCTTAAAGTTATTATGTTGAATTTGATTTTGATTTGAATTAATATGATTTGGATTTAAATAATTTATTTGATTTAAATTTATGGAGTGACTTATCCGTTAGAAATTCTAATCCTATTTGAATCATATCTAGTATTAGATAGATTATTTCTTATTTGAACTAATCATATTCCTATCCAAATTAGTTGGTAATCCTAATCATATCTTTATTGATTGAGTTCTAATCATATCCTAATTCACTAATTGCTTTCCATTATCTATATATATTGAACCTATAAAATAAAATCATCTATCATACCTTCTTTTCCAAAATTTCTCTCTTTTTTCCTCATAATTACCTCAAATTCGTCATAAATTCAGTCTTCCTTTTCAAATATTTTACCAACTTCGAAAGGTCATAACTTCTAAATCCGGACTCCGTTTGACCTCCAGTTTTTTTGTTGTAACCGTCTCGAGGTATATTTTTTGAATATAAAATTTATTTTTAAATAATTTTAACCTAATTTTCTGGAAAATTCGTGGAGTGTCAGTTGTCCGAAATTTGACACGTTTCGGTGTTTTCGAGATTCCGGGAGAACCAGGAATCGGAATCACGATCTGTTTGAAGTTTTGAAACGCTGATAAAAAAGTAACATCATATATATTTATCAACAATTTTAAAAATTATTTTATTTTTTGTTTTTATTTTAGAGGTCCGTCTCATCAATTGAGATCATCTTGCGTATTTTTGGCATCTACGACTATTTGTGCTAACACAATCATACCGTGCGTTAACTGCAACCAAATCAAGGAAAGTACACATTGATTGCTTCCGATTCTAATAGTTTCATTTACATGTTATATTATACATATGTCTTTTCTGCTTGTTAACATGCTCGTTACACGGATATTAGTATCATGGATTTTTATACTTCTTGATTGTCATGCATGCGACTTGATTCCATGAGTACTAGCTGGGCGGAGAAATATCTTAGTAAACATGTGAACTACCCTTTCTATTCCCAAAATGTCTAATCTTTACTGATAGCAGCTGCACATGACACGTACAGGGTGCCGTATTTACCCCTTAGTCGTTCACATGTCGAACTTAATATTTCAACACACGTAGTTAGGTCTTGTTTCCTTTTCAGTTATTCATCTTATATCTTCACACTTGCCTGGTCACCATGTTTTTCATATTTAGTTCTAGTTGATATATCATGTTGTATCCTTACACTTTATTTCTATATATGACATGTACTAGTCTACTCTCCTGCTTCACTTCTCATATGATATTTTCATGTTTTATGATTTCTATTATGTCTCGGATAGCTTGTCATATGTGTGCTTGTTCCAATCCTAACTGGATACAATTTTTTAGTTGACAGATCCTTGCTGACTTACTCTCTTGCTTGGGTTCCTTCGGGTGGAGTTAGAGATGTCTTGGAGGCCAAACATAGAGACTAGTTAGAGTTGTTGTAATAGATTTTGGGTGATGTGGTATTCGGTTAAATATAAATTTTATAAATGTTGTAGCAATGTGAATGAGAAATAAAGTTATATTTTACATGATATGAACATTGTGGATATACAGCGTACTACCGTCGACACTGCGGCGTTGGCTGGACTTGGACACGTACTCGCACCTCGAAATACGAGTACGGGTCGTGACAACTACCCAGCCCCCGGCGCCGACCTCTCACCTCGGTGAGACCCCCCCAAATGTCTCCATGCCCCCTTCCTGTTGTTCCTCTCTCTCCTTCTTCTTCTCTCACTATAACAAATTTTTAAGGAAGAAGGATCCCTTTCACAGGAGCATACCGCTGACACCCTCTTTAATTGAGCCGACTCCCCTCTTCAAATGAATGAGTTGACCCCCTCTTTTGGGTACGTGAAAGAGCAGCATAGATGTTGTTTAAAGTTCTTTTATTTATTATTTTTTTTCTTCCTTATTTCTCTCTCTCTCTCTCTCTCTCTCTCTCTCTCTCTCTCTCTCTCTCTTTCTAAATTTTTTTTAACCTCTCTCTCCCTTCTTCACCGTATCTCTCTTTTTATTAATGATGAGTTGCTTTGGTTATAGGGAGGAGGGAACAAGCAGTCAGCTATGACTGCTGTATTGTTATTATTTTGGTTTTTCTTAGTTGTCTTTGTTTTTATTATTTTGTTACTTCTTCTTTTTTTCTAATATTAGTATTAAATTCTAAACAGTTTAGTATATTAGTATTGTACTGTTAAAAATAATGGTGCTACTATTTCCATTTTAGTGACTTTAGCATTATTGCTATTTCTGGTACTATTTATTTATATTATAATTTTTCAAACTATGCTTATAGAATATAGTATTTGGGGCCATTTATAATTTCTAAAAAAATTGGGTTAGAAGTCCTAAATGTATTTGCTGTATTATTTTGTGGCAGTTTAAAAGTATAGCTTTACCAACAAAAAAATACTTTAACAAAATTGGTTTTGCCTTAAACAGGTTTTCTAAATCTATAAATATTCATCAATAACTATTTTTAACTAATAAAATATATAGCTTTCTACCTTTAAAAAAATGTGTACTTTTGACAAACTTAGAGTTTTTGCCTAAAAAAGAAAAATAATAATATTTTTTATATTTTTCAGTATTTACTAAAAACTATTTACACAAATATTTCAAGCATTATAAAATATTCTCTAAAATCGTATATAAAATATTTATCAAATTTCCTCCGACTATCCTCATGCCCGTGACTAATCCTATTATTCCTATTCCCTCGCTAATTTTGTACCTCCTCACATCGACCCTACCAAAACTTGACCATCCTGGACTCGATGGAACAGTCTGTGCCATCATCGGAGATCGTCTTGAGTATTTGTAACACCGAAGTCATATATTGTGCCACCATGATCATCGCAGCACACCCGACATCATTACCAGCTGGCAAGATACCTTGCCATCTACTATCTATGTACCTTAGCTCATATATTGCATGCATTTTATTTTTTATTTATTTACTGCAAGACAAATTGTGCTAAATAGTCTTATCTCTATACAATTCTACTGTTCATTTATATTCCATGTTGCTTGCACTATGCCAATTAAATCTAGATTAGAGAGACTACCTGCATTCATTGGCCTTCACACAGGTTTGCCACGAGTCACGAGTCACATATAGGTCTCGTACTTGCATGGTCGACTGGCCACCGATACGTGGGGACGTTCGTTAGGGTATAAATACTATTAAGATTACATGATAGAAGACCAGTAGTTATTAGAGTCAGGGCATTGGACGGAAAGAATACAAGTGAACGTTGACCTCCTCCCTATCTATCATAGACTCGCTCGACACTGAGGAACGATAGGTAGACTATATACTATAGACTCGCTCGATACTGAGGAATGGTATATAGTGTTTAGACTCGTTACTAAGTATTGTATTGTATTATTTTTCTTGACTTGACTTGACTTGGAGGTTATGCGACCATGCACGTACTATTCTCGATTGCATTGCACTTAGAGTGGTTAGATGACCCTTATCAGTTAGATATGAGTACTTTTGGTTTTGGTACTTATATTTGATCGCGGCTTGGAACAGTAACTTGTCGCAGACTTGTTTGCCACACCTTGTCCTTGTT
Organism: Iris pallida; assembly: GCA_029216955.1. Classification (NCBI taxonomy): domain Eukaryota; kingdom Viridiplantae; phylum Streptophyta; class Magnoliopsida; order Asparagales; family Iridaceae; genus Iris; species Iris pallida. The sequence goes on from JANAVB010007399.1 coordinate 21,294,279, forward strand.
TGGTTGTAGGTGTGGCTCACTACTCCGATGAGAAGGTACTGAACCTTGTTGTGGTCCGGATACATTATTGGATTCATGGCTTGAAAAAATACTTCATCGTGGGTTAATGTGCCATCTTCTCTCCTTATTTGGTTGTGGGGATGGTACGCTAATTTAAGGGTGAGTATTGGATCATGTTATGATCCGATTGACTTATTATTGAGCAGTATTTATTCAGTTTATATGGCATGATATTATGTATCTTGTTACGTCCCTCTGAGGACCTGGTGATCTCTCCAGGTGTGTATGCTTTTCATGATGTTTCGCAGGTGCTCTAGCCAAGATCACGGTCTTCCCTTTATGTCGAGGAGGATTGCTCTTGGATCTTTCATAGCCATTTTATCTATCTGTTCTTTGTACATTTTTCTTTTTATTTAAATAGTTGGTAGTGGATCTGTCTCTGCCCAACATCTTGTACAATGATTATTCGAAGTGATTTATGACATATCTTATATTCTTTCATTTTGTGGATGACATTAGGTTACTATTAGATTTACTATATTTTATATCTTATGTATTCATACGATATATTGGAGTATATTTCGTATGTATACAGGTGGCATGTCTATGTTCCTAGTCCTAAGTATTTTGGGATTGGGGCATTCCAGCAACCGAGACTTACGGTGAGGCTTATCGTCAGGGACTCCGGTCTTGGTCGTGTCATTCATATCAGCAAGATGTCAGTGGTGCAGGAGGTGCTATGCATGACAGCTATCATCGATGTAACGGTCGAGGAGCTGGAGACAAAGAAAGATGCAAAGAAACTTGGGGTATCAGAGATCAGTAGCATGGAGGAGAAGGAACTCTGTCACGGGACGATAGACATGGAGTCTAGATGAGGACCCATGAGGTCAATACCCTTTCATCAGACTGGAGGAGGAGATTATTGAAGTCCATTCTGGGTTTGGTAACAACATATTTGTGGAATCCAGATCTAGTTAAATATTTGATTTGATTTTATTTGATTTGGATGTCCATAATTGGTATTGTGCTATTTTAGATATAATATGAATTTTATTTTAGGAAATCCTATTATGATCGAAAATTGGATAATTGATGTGCTATTTTAGATGTAATAGGATTTTTATTTGAGGGCTTTCTATTTAAGAAATCATATTATGACATAAAAAAAAAGAATTTTCTCATCTTATATATATGGAGTGAGGGTGGAGGCACAAACAACAAAAAAAAGCACAAAATGGAGATTCGGGGTGCTCGTCCACAAGAAAATCTAAGAGAAAGTCCGTACTTTGTTCTTAGGACTTCGTCATCCAAGACAGAAGGAAGAAGAAGATCTAATCGAGGAGTCGTCAACTTCGGTTAGGGAGATGACTATAGGTTTGTGAGTGATATCAATTGTAATTATCTGTTTTTCTTCTTGAGAATGGTGCGGGGGTTGAACCTATTAAGGCAAAGGGTTCAACGTGAGTTATGTCAGTCTTGTAATTTCATCTGAGTTATTAAAGATTAGCAGGTGACGTATGTCACTGCCATATACTTGTCTTCATCGTGTGCTTCGTGTCCGTTAGACGGAGGTTGATTTTGATCAGGTGGGTTGTTAAACGTTTCCGTACGCGCCCAACAGAAATATCACAGAATCAAAATATACAATATAAATCAACAATATTTGATCTCTTAAAAGAATACGAGATAAAAATTGACCAGTTTTATGAAAATATGTTGATCATATCACAGCATACCATAGAGAATATGGAGAGTAGAGAATAATATAAGGACATGAACGTGTTGTTCATGGAAGACTAATATAGATTTGAGAAAATTTATTAAATGCCCAAAAACCACAAAAGTTTTATGAAAAACCTACGACAAAATAACATTTTATCGCGTGCCCAAAATTAGCAAAAAATATATAAAAGGGCGCAGAATGACCTTTTTGCCCTTCTAATTTATTAAAAACACCAACGAAACATACTCTTCAAAAAAAAGTTTCGATTCTTCCTATTCTTCCATACGTTGCTCACTTTCGAATCTAGGTTTTCTCCTCCAAAATCTTCAAACTTTATTTCAAAAACTCGTCAATGACTCTCCATTCGCAATCTTCACACCATGTCGTCATCATCAGTTCCCACTTCATCATCAGCAGCAGCATCAACTGGAACCCCAGTTAGAGAAGAGAGAGCTGATGTGAAGAGAATTAAAAATTTCACGGTACTTTCATAAGTGACACCGCAGGAAAGTAGGTCTCCCTTGAAACAAAGATGAACTAAACAGCTTGAATCCATCCCCCTGAAAAAATAAAAACAGAAGAGATCACAAATCAGAACAACACATTTCTGATTATTCATCATTCTAATATAATGGAGAATGATTATTCTCCGTTTACTTCTCATGGAGAATTATCATTCTCCGTTCTTCTATAACGGAGAATGACTATTCCCCGTCATGTCTAAAATGGAGAATGGTTGTTCTCCGTGAGAGGTGAACGGAGAATGATATTTCTGTGACAAGTGAACAGATTCTCCGTTTACTACTCACAGAGAATGATCATTCTTTGTCCTCCTATAACGGAGAATGACTATTCCTCGTCATGTTTAAAATGGAGAACGGTTGTTCTCTGTGAGAGGTGAACGGAGAATGATCTTTCTCTGTGACAAGTTGTAACACCCTGTTTTTTGAAATTGGGGATTTTTGAAAAATTATTATTTTTATTATTTATTAATGATATTATAGTCATGATATGATTTTTGGTGATTTTTAGTTAGTTAAAACCATTTTCTAAGTCATGACTTATGACTTTGTGACTTACTATTATAACCCTAGTGTAAACCCTAGAGATTTCATAACCTAGAGACTAACCATGATCATGTGAGCCTAGCCATAGGTTTAGAACATCAAATTAGGGCTTTTTAGCCTAAAGGGTATTTTGGTAATTTTCTAGGATTTATTAGGAATTATTTGGATTTATGTGTTTTTATTATTATTTAATTATTGATTAGTGTCATGAGAGCCCCTAACCAAGTTTAGCCTAATTTAGAGATTAGTTACTAACCTAGAATGCTAAGTGGATAGATATTTGCATTGGTTAAAGTATAGAAAATATCTAGATATTTATCCTTGTGATATTTCTTTGAAAACCTAAAGATCTAAGCTACCTTTACATTGAAGTCAACCTTCCTTAGCTTGGAAGCAACCCAAGGACACCCCCCTTGCCATGGCCGGCCAAGGGCACCCCCTAGCACTACCCCCTTCCTATATTAACCTATCATTCCATTCATGATCAATTTTTACATGAATTAAACCTAGAAAATCCACCACCTTCAAACCTTGATAACTTGATCAATTTTGATCCAAATCACCTCTAGTTTCTTGCATTGGACTCCCCTACACTAGAGGATACTAATTAGGGCCTGCTATCAAGGATTGTGGAGCTTTGGGCATCACCAAGAGAAGAGGATACCCCCCCTACTTTGGTGGTTTCTTGACTTTTCACCAAATAGGCAAATACCTATAAACCTTGTTAATATTGTGTTTCCTTTTCATAGTTGCATGCATCTAGGTACCATGGAACTGTGGGTCAAGTTTGGTAGGAAATAGGATTGGTTTGGTGTCCGTATCGGACACGTATCTGTGTTGAAAACCCTTGTTTGATGAAATGCCTCAAAGAAATGGTTTTTATGTTTTTCCAAAACAAATTACATATTCATGTAGCCCTAGACTTGTAGGTTACATACCTAGTTGACTGAGCACATTTTCGTGCTGTATCCGTATCCAAAACGGACACGAACTTACTGCACGATACACTACACAGTGCCCTGCTACCACACTCTTCGTGCTTACTGCACAGAGCATGTGGACACGCCAAAATTGGTAGACACGAGGGGGCAATGTCTGCGAGCATGCCCCCAAAGTTTGGTGTCGCGTCGTGTCATGTCGAGTGAGAAATCTCACTCGCACTGGACACGCGCTGTCAGCGTACACGCGTGCGGGGGCCAACTTCGCACATGTCGTGTCGCACGGACACGACACTTGGGCACCTCGTGGTGACACGAGCGTGTAGCCCATCATGTGGCGTACACGAGGACACGAGCACGAGATGTGTCGTGTCCTGTGTCGCGAGCACGAGACGTGCAACCACGTGCACGACACGGTCGAAACGTGTGTATCAGTCGTGTTTTTTACGACTGATACGGGTTTCGTATCGTGTCCAGGAGTGTCGTGGACACGTGTCAGTGTATGGATCGTGTAGCCCTATATGTGGGCTACATGTGTGCATGACCACGAGACGTGTCATGTCTCGTGGTGTGTCCACGAGCGTGAGGAACGCGTGTACGACGCTGTGTATGCGTGGCGTATCAAGAATTTACCCGATTGGGTTTTGTGAGTCGTGGACACTCCAATTCGTGTCGTGGTATCGTGTCAGGCACCTAGGACACTAGGGGACACTTGGGGCATTACTTACCAACCTTTAGGTTCGAGCTTTAGCTCGGTTTAGCGTATGTAAATGGGTTTACCCTGTTTCGAGTACACTGTGCACAGTTTCCAGATTTTGGGTTATTTCCCAGTTTTCAAAAATGAGTTTTGATTTGATTTTATTATGATTTATACATGTATATGTATATTTCAGTGTTGTATACATATGTATATGTATATATATGTGTGTATATGAGTTTTTAGGGTGTATACATGTATATACATGTGTATATACATGTATGTATAATGTAGGTGTGTGTGTGTGCTTTGTGTGTGTTGTGTGGGGACTGGATTCCTGGTTCCAGGAAAACTGGAACACCCCCCATTTTCCTGTGTCATCTAAGTCCCTCTCTCTCACTGTTTTCTCCTTCTCTCTCTCTCACTGTTCTCTCTTTCACTCTATCTCACTCTCTCTCTCACTCTATTTTACTCTATATATATATATATGCATATATTGATATATATATATATATATATATATATATATATATATATATATATATATATATATATATATATATATATATATATATTGTATTAGTTTATATATTGTGTCATTATATATATTGTGTCTATACATAGATACCTAGGGTATATGGGTATTACATAGGCTATAGGCCTATGTGGTTATGTTACATGTGTGTATATATATATATATATATATATATATATATATATATATATATATATATATATACATATATATATATATATATACATATATATATATATATATATATAGAAATAAAAAAAAATATATATATATATATAGAAATAAATACCTATATGATATTAGCCTATGGAACCTAGATATACTAGCCTATGGCTAATAGGGGGTTGCCCTATACTTGGCCTAATTGGCTCTTGAATGGTTGACCTAGGTAGCCTTGTTGACCATGGTTGACTAAAGTCAACTATTGGTCAAACCATGACCTAATTGACCTAAAAATGACTAGTTAACTAGTTTGACCATGTTTGACCTAATTACCTTATTGACTAGTCTTTGGTTGACCAAAACCTTAGTTGGTCCAAGTTTGACCTAGACTTGACCCAGATTGATCATGTTGACTAGTATTTGACTAGTTTGATTAGAATGTTGACCAAGAGTTGACTTTAACCTAGATTTGACTAAACTTGACTTGTTTGACCTTGTTTGACTCTAATTGACCTAGTTTGATTCCTGTGACCTAGTATGACTTCCTGTGACCCAGATTGACTATTTAGTTGACCAAGAGTTGACTTTTGACCAGATTGACCAAGAATCATGTAGTATGCATTGTATACTTTATTTTTATCATTGTGGATACATTGTGGCTTGTATTGCTCTGATTAGGAGCCATACACCTCTCCTCAGACAGTATATCTTCTTCAGACATTCAGTTATCAGGCGAGTACATTCTCTGACCGTTTCATATTTGCCAGGATTTATATTCTTGCTCTAGATTACTTTACTTGATGCTGACACGATTGTTATCACGGATTGGTACTATATGGATCTTTTCATGAGATGTTATCCTCCTCGGGAGCATCAGATACTTTTGTCACGTGTGTTTCACTTACATCATGTATCTCATTCTTCTATTATCATGTATCTTCATGCATGTATCAGCTAGTGACTCATGTACTCTCATGATCACCGAGCCTTCATGAATCTTCATGAATCACTCATGTATCACCCAATTATGGGCTTATCACGAATCTTAATGTAACATGAATGAATCCTTGTGTATTGATTGGGGAAACGGGGGAGTAGAAGTGGACATGTGAATAATTCCAAAGTAGTATAATCATGTGCAAACTCAGTAGTATAATCATGTATAAATTCTAGCCATTCACATGCCTATCTTGTGCTCTACATCACTAGCCACTTACAGTTCTCTATATACAGTAGATATTTCCTTTACAGCTATCTCTTTTGCTACATGTATCTTCCTTCAGCAGTTCCTGTATTTTACTCTATTGCATGCTTTATATTTCCTATCATACTATGCACTGCGTGAGATGTATTGTGCTCGTTCCTGTCCTGACTGGACCTGTTGAAAATATTACAGAGGATGAGGATGAGGCCCTGGTGACTACCTATTATGGAGCAGGACTAGATGACACTTATGTTGTGGACCCTCAGCAGGATCTACCTGCAGCTGAGGATGCTACCCCAGTAGTCTAGGTAGTTTAGCTAGACGGTCTTTTCTGTATTATCATTTCGCCTCACATCTGAGTTATATTTTGAGATGTTGAGGTATATAGACTCTTAGACTTATTGTAATATGAGTTGACATTCTGATGTTATGTTATCCTAGACACTTGGACTTATTTTATCTATAGTACTGTCTCTTGAGTTACCACCTATCTATCTATCTATCTTTCATTCTTCTACCTAGATGTGATTGAGATTGTATTCTGTTTGTCACCTCCATTCGGAGAGTATAAACTGTACAGGTACCTTTTATATTGTTAGATGATTGACCTAGGACAGCGTTCTACCGCCGACACTGCGGCGTAGGCTGGACGTACCCACTTCTCGTGCCCCTATACAGGGTGCGGGTCGTGACACAAGTGAACGAATTCTTCGTTTACTTCTCACGGAGAATAATCATTCTCCGTCCTCCTACAACGGAAAATGACTATTCCTCGTCATGTGTAAAATGGAGAACGGTTGTTCTCCGTGAAAGGTAAACGGAGAATGATCTTTCTCTGTGACAAGTGAACGAATTCTTCGTTTACTTCTCACGGAGAATAATCATTCTCCGTCCTCCTATAACGGAGAATGACTATTCCCCGTCATATGTAAAACGAAGAACGGTTGTTCTCCGTGAGAGGTGAACGGAGAATGATCTTTCTCTGTGACAAGTGAACGGATTCTTCGTTTACTTCTCACGGAGAATAATCATTCTCCGTCCTACTATAACGGAGAATGACTATTCCCCGTCATGTATAAAACGGAGAATGGTTGTTCTCCATGAGAGGTGAACGGAGAATGATCTTTCTCTATGACAAATGAACGGAGGATGAACATTTTCCGTCATATTAGCACGGCGAATATCATTCGTCGTCATATTCGCATGGAGAATATCAGGAAAAAGGTTGCATCACTTCTAATATCAGATTTTTAGGAAAAAAAACCAAAATAAAAGTTTTCTGGAGTTCGACTGAAGAAAAGCACAGTAAACTACGAACGATCTTTGCGACCTCTGCTGAAGATGAGAGCAATGGAATTCAGATCTCTCGTAAAGAAGAAGAAGAAGAAGACGAAAATCGCAATCCAAATCTGAGTTTGTGAATGTGAATTCACACACACACACACACACACACACACACATATATATATATATATATATATATATATATATATATATATATATATATATAATCAAATTTGCGCGAAGGGGTAGTTATGGTATTATTAAAATGATAATTTTGTAAATACAGAGCATCTAAAGGAAATCTTGAAATATTTAACGTGAAAATACATAATTTTGGATATTTCATAAAATCCACCATGCGGATGAATTTTTCATAAACATCCACTCCGAAAGTGGGTATTTTAGCAATTTTCAGTATAGATTTTACCAAAGAAAATAGTTTCCCTCAACCGTCACAAGGATTCACTTTCTGCAGGATTGCCACGGTGCCACCACAAGAATTCACTTTCCCTTTCTATTTTTATGGCATTTTCAACACTAAAACTAAAATTAATAAAAATTACAATTTTCTAAAAACAAATTGAAAAAGTAGATTTTTCTTTTCTTTCCGCGAACCACCTTTGGGAGGCCTCGGGGAGAAGAACAACAACTATCTTTCTAACCAGAGTCTCTCTTTTACAAAATTGTATAATAGTGTATTTTTCATGGAAAAAAATATCTTTAAGTATATTTCACTAACGTATATTGAAATTGCACTTTTTTTGTACGTTGAAAAAAATTAAGGAATCAGATGCTGTAATTCGTGGTGTAACTTGGGCCGGGCTGGACTGGGCCGACTCGGACTCGATTTTGACCGGGTTTGATCGGACCTGGCCGGGTCGGACTCATTCCGGATTGGGGCGCGGGCTGGTCCGGACCGGCCTGGTTCGATGAAACACGAATTCAGTCCGGACCCACGGCCCGGTTTTTATCGGGCCGGGCTGAGTCGGACCTGAGTCAGGTCGGTTCGGATTTGGACCGGCCGGCCGGACTTGGTTTAAGAAAACTAATTTTTTTTATATGTTTAGAAAAAACTTTAAAAATAGAAAACAATTAAAAATATATAAAGAAAAGGTTATCTAAAAGAAGAGTTTTCTATTTTTTAATTAGTATAATTTTAAAATGTACAATTTAAAAAACTAAATTAGTATAATAAGAATAAAAATGCAATAAAATTTAAAAAATAAAAATTAGTACAATTTGAATTAGTGTAATTTTAAAAAAAAATTACTAATTTCTAGAAAATTTCTATAAAAAATATGTACAAGTATAATAAAGTTTAGAAAATTTGCACACTTAATTTCTAATGAAACATGAATTGATTGACTAATAAATTTGCATAATTTGAAAATTAACGACTAATACAAAATTAATTGTACATAAACTGTAATTAGTGACTCATACAAGATTAGTAAATGTCCATACAGGATTTTAAATGTCTGTGTAGCTTTTCTGTACTATAGCTATGGTCCCATTTGAATCGTTTTTTACAATACAAACATTCAACAAGAACTTTAGTGGAATATTTTCTTTCGGTAATGCTACTTGCACGTTCATTGTAAATTTCGCTAAAATGATGTCAAATGCGGTGCGTGTTGAGGTTGCGGTTTAGGCTGCGGTTGCTGAGCTTATGGTCGTTGTGGTAGTTGATCATTATTTATGATATAAAATAGTATCTTTATACTTGGTTGTTTGTAAAAATTGTAAGCGAAGAAATTGTTGGTATAATTAATTTTGACGATTTATGGCCTATTTATAGATTTTTTTTTGGGTACAAAATAACCTATTTTACCTTCAAAATATAGTTGTTATAACGCTATTTTTGGTGGTTTTCAGCAAAGTGATCAAAATACTGTTGAAACGTTCAAAAAACAACTATGAAAATGAGCGAAAAACGGTCTTTTGGCCCACCCAAAGGTAAAAAAAAAATTTAATTTTTTTTTCAAAAAATTGGTTGGACCGGGCCTAGATCGGTTGGGTTCGTTGGATTTGACCGGCCCGGACCCTCGGTCGAACCAGGCCGAGCCGGTCTGGGCTTGTGGGTCTGAAACTGGAACCCAGTCCGGACCCGCTGGGTTATGGGGGTGGGTTGTCAGGGTCGTTGACTGTGTTCGGGCTGGCCCAAACCAGTTTATCGGGCCGGACCCGAGCCGGAGATAGGGCCATCCGGCCCAAGTCACACCAAGGGCCCGTTTGGTTTGCAGGATTGGATAACGTAATGTAATTGGCATTACGTTGTCAATCTAACTCGGGTGTTTGGTTGGACAAAAAAAATTAGATGTAATGTAATCGCGATTACAAGTTTGATTACATTACATCAGTTTCTTCTAAACTCAATTACATCATAAAACTTATGTAATCGCAATTACATTACAACTTAAGCGGAAGGTTGGTATGCTATAATTTGGTCTTTTTGTTCGTTTTTGGTCATTTTTTGTTGTTTTTGTTTGTTTTTGGTCATTTTTGTTCGTTTTTGGTTATTTTTTGTTGTTTTTGTTCGTTTTTTGTCATTTTTGTTCGTTTTTCGTTGTTATTGTTTATTTTTTTGTAATTTAATTTTTTTTTCAAAAAATTGGTTGGACCGGGCCTAGATCGGTTGGGTTCGTTGGATTTGACCGGCCCGGACCCTCGGTCGAACCAGGCCGAGCCGGTCTGGGCTTGTGGGTCTGAAACTGGAACCCAGTCCGGACCCGCTGGGTTATGGGGGTGGGTTGTCAGGGTCGTTGACTGTGTTCGGGCTGGCCCAAACCAGTTTATCGGGCCGGACCCGAGCCGGAGATAGGGCCATCCGGCCCAAGTCACACCAAGTCACACCTTGAGCTGTAATCCAATGACTCTGGATTTTAAAAATTAGGAACTCATGAGTTCCTCTAGGTTTTTTTTTTTTTTAAAGACATTGACTATTTTTCAACACCAGACTCACCCAAAGTTGGCATTCTCTCGGACTTGGATGAAGACGGGTCTAATTTTAGATTAAAATGGGTCGGACCATCCGTTATTAGATCTCATATCCAACTCTTCTTCTTATTAATAATAATGAAATATCTTAACTAATTACAGTATAGGATAATTTGATATAAAAACAGTATAAATCAATTTAACTTGAACTAAATTAAGAATGTCAGATTTTTGAAGTAAATTTTTTTTAGACATTATATACTATATCAAGCATGTGAGTATAAATTTTTTCCATAAATTTAATTCTACGGATTGCATTAATCTATCACTACTTTTGTAGTTTGTCCATTTTTTCTAGTGAATCAAAAATCGATACAATGAACAAGCAATTGCATATAAGTAACTATTTGTTATACCCAAATATTTATTGCATGCATGATTGAAAGATTCACTTCTCATAATGTCTATTACCTATAAATAATAAGGCCGGCCACAGACCAAAGGGAGAATCAATCATCCATCCCTCCCTCCTCTCTCCTTCTCTACAAATAGAGCTACTTAACATTTTGTGCGTAGTTGTTGCGATCAAGAACAATGAAGATTGCTACTTTGGTTTTGTTCCTGGTGTTGCTCTTCGCAGCGTCCACCGAACTCGCAGTGTCCTTCGAAACTGCGCCTGCACCAGAACCCCACGTCGTGCAGCCGGAAGGGTTTGGTGTCCAAGAGGAACGTAAGTGTTCGTATATAATAGTGCATGCCAGTGAAGTCCATTTCTCGCGCCTTTTTATATACATTGATATTATTTTTTTCTAATATTTTTACTTGGTATGTTTTATGCAAAATTATAGGTTGCTTTGGCTACTGCGCAGAACCGAAAAAATGCTGCTTGCACGCTAGTGGAAATTTGCCGCGGGCAGGGCCCCGTTGTTACTGTGCCGTCTGCGAGACCGAATGCTGAGTATATAACTTGCCATGGGGTTTCGTCTGCAAGAGAGGAAAAAAAAAAAAAAGTGTCAATGTGGTTGTCCTTTGTTCTCTCGATAAAAAGAAAACAATGAAGATGAATTTTACTGGACTCATCTGGCTGGCTCTTGTGTTAAGTGAGAAATGTGTAATCTGTTGTAATAATTGGTGAAAAAATTAATTTTTTCCATATTATTATCCCCTTTATTCACATTAAAGTCATATCATGAATCATTTCTTTAACCCCTAAAACGGTCACATTAGTACCCATTATCGTACCTTTATTCCTATTGAATCATATTGAAAGACCATTGATATATTGTTTTGTGACATGATTCCTATATATACATGTCTTCTTTATGTTGTTGAAAAGGAGAAAAAAAAAGGTTTCCACCCTCCAAAAAATTATGTCTATTCCTCCTACAAAATTCATTCCATTTTCAATCATCCACTTCCATTCTAATTCTTTCTATCTTCTGGGCAAAAGCTAAGTTCGAGTCAATCTCCCCGAGTCGTGTGCGATGACGGGATACTGGTAGAGCAGGGGTTTTACCACTATGAACATTCGGACAAAGTCTGCACATAGACCCGAATCAACTCTTAGGGCAGTGCTTCGTGCGCGACTTCCCCGAAGGCCGGTAACTTTAATTTTATTTATTTTTGTTTACAGAATTTTGAAGATAAAGGCAAATATTTCCAACAATCTAAGAGTTGAATATCATTTTATATATGTTAGTTTAACCATTTACAATTTTTATTTTCTGTCTTACAAGACCTTATGTTTAAATATTGTTCTAAGTGAAAGAATTGATACATGTTGTTCTAACGTCCGTAAAGAGATGAATAGTAATTCTCTTTATCTTTTGTTTCATTAGTAAATCAAAAGTTTCTATACTCTTGGGACGGATGAAGGTTTCCATTTCTCTTCATGGAACAAATGTTGTGGGATATTAGATACCATTATTGTAGCCATGGGTTGAAAGTATTATGTGCTATTGTTACTTTATAATTATTTTTTAATATTATTAATTCTTTCTAAAGATTAGTCTGTTATGTTGATGTAATTCTTTAACATAATATTTTTAACAAGTTGATTCAATCTTATCACATCTGTTCATTGACTTTTTTCTAAGAACGTTCCTTATTGCTAATCAAACAACTGAACAAGCCATGTTGACTTGAGACGAGAGTAGAAAAAGAAATACTTAACAGAATAGTTTTGGCCCATTTGGAAATAATAATTTATGTTGTTTTTCACTTTTCGTTCTTCATTTTTGCATTATGGATATGTGGTTAAGAGAGCATGTTGTTTAGTTTCAAGTATTAACATTATTGAAGGTGCATGATATCTACTGCTCTTCCATAGTAACCATTAGAAGTTCTATTTGTTTTTCCAAGAATAAATTGCTCCTCCTATGTAATGCACTTTCATGGTTCTCCACATGCATAAAGCAAACTATGCATGTCTTACTTTTATTATGCATAAGCAAAAGTTTATGGAAGAAGAAGATGTTATTGTCACTCCCAACCGGTTTTGTTATCTGATAGAATAGAGTCCGGATACAGTATTACATATGATTCATAATTTTTTTTTGATGGTACAACTTGTGAGTAAAACACTAAATTCAATTCATATACGATTATCAAACTATATGGTAGTTTGAAATTGTTATGATAGAAAATCTTATACATGTTCGATATATTTGTGATCATCAATAATGGGTGTCCTTACATGTCCTATATGTTGCATGAAAGATGTTTCATTTTGAATTAATGCAATGACATCACACTAATTGGATTATATTTTTAATTAGTACAATTTTATCACTTAGATGTTGTTATTTTTTACATTAATTATACAACTTTATGAATCCAATAATTATACTTGCTTATGGCAAATATACGATTTTTTTTATTTTATTATTTCTGGTAAGGCTGACTATTGCACCAGTTTGTACACCCTGAGTTCAATAGAAGATTGGGTCCAGTTGGATTCTTAGAAATTAGTTGGTTTATTTTGGTCAAATTATGAGTAGTCATGATTTTATCTAGGTTATGGTTTATAACTTTCAAGTTTGATTAATAGGATGTTTCATGTCTTTTGATATATGAATATGATGAATGATTTTAAGAATATTTATGCCTTGACAATAACTCAAGTTCTTTACTCCTTTAGTCCGTAGTGGTTTGAGTTATAACTAATCCCTAGTGAATATTCGATTTCGTTCATAATATTTGTAAATAGATGTTGAAAATTATGTTCCACATCATCTAGAATAGTTCTTCATTTTGTTCATTATGTTAGCACAAAATATTCCAATCATCCTTATACTTGTTAGCACAGAACGAATTTGTTGTTCTATTCCAATTAGAAATAATATACAACATGTATGGATGAATAAAATTCACTTTCAAATTCATTGCAATAACTTGAGCCAATAGTAACATCTTGAGAATATTGTCAATTCCAACTCAGTAGCATTTAGCCTTTCCACTATTTCAAATTGATTGGTAACAATATGTAGCATGCATCAATGAATTATTTTTGATGATAAGCTACTTTGTTCAAAATTGCTATTTGCAATTACAACAAATAGAATTTTTTATCTCTATAAATAGTATATGCGTTTGCAAAGGCATTTGGCAGAACAAAGATTTTTTTTTTGGTAAAATCTAAATTCATATGCCTAACTTTGCTCTATAGAATATTTTAATAGTTCTCAAATAGATTAGAACTATTACCTAGATAATGTATGTAGATATATATATATATATATATATATATATATATATATATATATATATATATATATATATATATATATATATATATATATATATTTTGTAGCATCTAATTTAATTATGTATATTGTTTAACAATTTTATTTAGATTATTATATGTGCACAATTTTGGTTGCTAATAATTATGCTAACATATAGAGCAAATTATTGATTAGCACATGCTTTAACATATGTAATTTTTTATTATGTAATATATAATAAGGCACGTGGAGTGATAAACTCATGTTGCTTTATTTTATTTTATTTTATTTTATTTTTGTTGCTTTTGCATATCATTGGTAAAGTGCAAGGTTCATAACACCTATTCTAATTCCATGTTTTCTATTCCTGATGCATCACGAGAAATTCTTTCATTTAATATTATTAATAACTATTTAGTAGCCCGATGTTATGGATGATGACATAGAATTTTGTCAGGCCATGTTAATTATGACTTTACATACAAAACTAGGTATTGCTACGCATCAATAATAAAATTTACATCATTAAATATTAATTATGGAGTTTTGCATCTAGAATATAATTTTGCAAAGTCATCCAAGTATAAATATATTGTTATATGGTTATTGTATATGTAATATTTAATTTATAGATTTTTTTTGATACATGCTGCTATATAGTATTATCAAATATTTTCTTTCACTGTATTATGTAACTAAAATATATGTCAGACTTGGGCATACTGATAGCATTTTTATAATTCTTGTTTTCATATTTACCATAAAAATATTGTTAAATTATTTTAATGGTAAATAATATACATTGATGTGTCAGAATGAACAAGTTTTGCATTGGTTCAAATTATATTTTTGAAGACCGAAATGTTAGAGATGTTTATCTTTTCTTTTTCTTTTTTCGATATGATCTTTGTAATGTTATTTCTTCAAGTCAGAACCATTAGAAGTTATGACATTTTAGAAAAGGATCAAACATGCTAAGATATAAGGTAAGTAGTACAAAGTGTTTTTCTTTATTATTCTAACTTGATGGTTATAAATTTTTTCATTTCCAAATTCTTGGACAAAATTGGATGTGAGATTATAGAACTATCTCAAAATAATGTACTAAATGACATTTCTTCTGAAGTACTATTACTAAGCCAAATTCAAGAAGTACAAAATTGCTCCAATCACGTGGAAAGGTTTTTTTTTTAATTTACAATTCACATATTCTATTCATTTTGTCTACTAAGTTTAGTTGGACAAATATATGAAGTATGTGAGGCATCATTCTAGGTTTCTGTATGTAGTGTTGGAAAAGAAGCGCGGAAATCTTTCCCCAAACCGGAGAGTACCTGCGAGAGGACCGAGCAATACAAACGCATGAACCCAAAAACAACCACACAAAACAATCCACGCAGACACAGAGAATTTTTGACGTGGAAAACCCTTGCGGGAAAAACCACGGGACGATCGGAGTCCAACCCTGAGAAGCCTCCACTAATGGAATAGAAGAATTACACCCTCTACAAACTCCTCCCGATCCAAATCGGATCCCCACAACACTCAGAAGTAAGAACAATGATTACAAGGCTACGAAGAGCGAGAACGACGAGTAGAGATTACCCGAAATACGATCTCCTTCGAAAACGACCTTCAATCCTCCGTTTTCTCGCCCGAAGTTGTAGTGGCACTTTTGCCTCCTTCCTCTCTCTTCTTGTGTGTTACATTGCGTTATGAATTAGGGTTGGAAAATTCCAACTTAACTCCCTAATCCCGCAGCCAACCTGGACCGTTGGATTAGATCCAGTGGTGAAAAGTCACCCAAATTCCCGTATCAGCCCCGACGACACAGAGTTCGAACTCTGTGTCGGGCAAACAGAACCTACTCGTCAAATCCTGGAACAGCCAGACCGAGTTCGGCCCGAACTCGCCATGGGACCGAGTTCGGCCCGAACTCGGCAATCCCATTCCAGAACCTCCCTCTGGTCAGCAACAGCAGCAGCGACTCCGCGTCGCCTACTTCCCGAGCTTCTTCGACACATGAATGGCGCTCGTCGCACTCCGGGGTCTTCTCCACATAGGTTGGGAACCCCACCCACTCCAACAAATCTCCCCCTTCACAACTATGGGAAGGATGTCGTCATCCCGACGATCTGCCTGCAGTACTCAAATTTCCCCCTTGGTAGAATCTTCGTGAACATATCAGCTCCTTTGTCATCTGTATGAACCTTCTCAAGCTCCGCGTCCTTCTTCTCAACCACATCCCGTAACCAATGATACCGAGTCTCGATGTACTTGGACCGGCTAGGAAACGTCGTCTGATTCTTCACAAGGTGAATAGCACTCTGACTGTCGTAAAGCAAAGTATACTGCTCTTGTTTCAGTCCCATTTCCTGCAGCAGTTTCTTCATCCACAACAACTACTTGTAAGCCTCCGTCGCTGCAATGTACTCTGCCTCTGTCGTCGATAAGGCAACACACTTCTGCAACCGCGACTGCCACGACACCGCTCCTCCTACAAACATCATCACGTAGTCCGAAGTCGATCGCCTCGTGTCTACATCTCCAGCCATATCAGCGTCGGTATACCCAACCAGCTTCGGCTCGTCACCACCAAAGGAAAGTCTCCAACCAGCAGTGCCCTGAAGATATCGTAGAATCCACTTGACCGCACTCTAATGTACCCTTCCAGGATTTGAAAGATACCCGCTAACCGTACCAACTGCATGAGCAATATCTGGCCTTGTACACACCATGGCATACATAAGGCTTCCCACAGCTGAGGCATATGGAACCCGCTCCATATCTTCCTTTTCGTCCTCGGTAGATGGACACTGCTCCTCAGCGAGCTTAAAGTGAGCCGCAAGAGGGGAACTCACTTTCTTCGACCCGTCCATCCCGAAATACTGAAGTACCCGGTGAATGTACTTCGTTTGGGACAAGTGTAGCAGCTTGGACTCTCTTTCGGCTGATCTCCATCCCAAGAATAGTCTTCGCTGCGCCCAAATCCTTCATAGAGAAGGCCGCGCCCAGTTGGCGCTTCAGTTCCGCTATCCTAGTGGCATTCCGACCCACTAATAGCATATCATCAACATAGAGCAACAAAATGATGAAATCATCTTCGACAAAATACCTCACAAATGCACAATGGTCTGACGTCGTCCGTGCATAACCATGCTCCGCCATAAACGACTCAAACTTTCTGTACCACTGCCTCGGAGCCTGCTTCAGACCATACAAGCTCTTCCTCAACCGGCAGACCAAATGTGACTTGCCCTTCTCACAGAATCCCTCCGGTTGCTCCATGTACAACTCCTCCTCAAGATCACCGTGGAGGAATGCCGTCTTCACGTCCATCTGCTCGACCTCCAAGTCGAGACTGGCTGCTAATGCTAGCACCACCCGAATAGACGAATGCTTGACGACAGGCGAAAAGATCTCATCATAATCCATGCCTTTTCGCTGACCGTAGCCTTTAACTACCAGTCTCGCTTTGCATCGAGGGCGAGTAGCATCATCCGTCTGCTTCACTCTGAACATCCATCGATTCTTCAAGGCCTTCTTGTCCTTTGGCAACCGCACCAGATCATAAGTGGAATTGGTGTGCAAGGAACTCATCTCCTCCTGCATAGCCTCCATCCACTCCTGCCTATGTTCGTCTTCCATAGCCTCTGCAAAACTTTCGGGCTCTCCCCCGTCAGTCAATAGCACATACTTATCTGGGGAGTATCTCATGGATGGTCGACGATCCCTGTCACTCCTCCTCAAAGGAACTACTGGTGCTGGCTGTATACCGACAACATCCTCCCCTTCAGGAACTACCTCTCCGGCATGCTCATCCTCCTGAGGGACACCCTGACCACCATCAGCAGGCTGATGATCAAGGTTGGGAGCTACTCTATGTACTGGCTCCCCCATAACTGGATCCTCTGCGATGTCCTCTGGAAACTGCTCGAAGCGAAATGACTCTAACTCAGGCAATTCCTCAGCCTCAGAAGGCGTCTCGGAATCCTGAGTGTTGGTCATGGTCTGATCCTTGACGAATACCACGTCCCTGCTTCTATAGAGCTTTCCTTCCACTGGGTCGTAGAGTCTATAGCCAAACTCATCCCGACCGTAGCCGACAAAGACGTATCGCCTCGTCTTTGGCTCAAGTTTGGTCCTCTCGTCCTTCGGTACATGCACGAAGGCCTTACAGCCAAACACTCGCAGGTGATTGTATGGCGGCTCTTTGTCGTACCATACTTTGTCAGGCACATCACCCTGCAAAGGAGCACTAGGAGTCAAATTAATAACATAAGCAGCTGTGAGAAGAGCCTCACCCCAGTAACTGCCTGGCAAGTTTGCTTCTGACAGCAAACACCGCACCCTCTCCATCAGTGTCCTGTTCATGCGCTCCGCTACACCATTGAGCTGAGGTGTCTTTGGTGGAGTCTTCTAGTGTCGTATCCCTTGCTCTCTGCAATACGCATCAAAGGGACCGATGTATTCGCCGCCATTGTCGGACCGAACACACAACAACTTCTTGTCCGTCTCCCTTTCAACAGAGGCCTGAAACTCCTTGAAAGTAGGCAGCACCTGATCCTTGGTCTTTAAGGCATAGACCCAAACCTTCCTGGAACAGTCATCAATAAAGGTTATAAAGTAAGAAGCACCACCAAGAGATTTTACCTTCATAGGACCGCAGACATCCGAGTGAATCAACTCGAGCAACGCCGGCTTCCTCGAACTTGGGTGACTTTGGAAAGACACCCTATTTTGCTTCCCAGCTAAACAGTGCGTGCACTTCTCTAACTTTGTAGACTTGAGCCCCGGAATCACCTTCCTGTTCACCAAGTAGCTCATCCCCTTCTCGCTGATATGGCCGAGCCGCCTGTGCCACAACTCGGTAGACGCATCACTGACTGCGTTCACCTCCTGTGCCCCCTGTACGCTCCCCTCCATATAGTAGAGACCGGACTTCTTGCTTCCTCTGGCAATCACCATCGAACCCCTGGAAAGCTTCCACTGACTGTTCCCGAAGAGACCGAAGAATCCCTCGTCATCCAACCTTCCAATCGACACCAGGTTGAAATGGATATCAGGGACATGACGAACATCCTTGAGAACAAGAACCGCACCCGTCTTCGTTCTCAAATGCACATTTCCAATGGCAACCGCCTTCGACACATCTCCATTGCCCATTTTCAATACTCCACAGTCGCCTGTTGTGTAAGTGGCAAATAGTGCCCTGTTGTGAGATACATGTGCTGAAGCCCCTGAGTCCACCAGCCAAGAATTGTCAACGCAGGCGAGGTTAGTAATGACCTCATCACCTACGATGATCACATCGTCTCCATGCACCGAGGCCGCCGCTGTAGTGTTCTCTTCTTGCTTTCCCTTGTCGCCCTTCTTCTCTCTCTTCCAAGTGAAATAATTCTGCTTGATATGGCCCATCTTACCACAATGGTAACACTCTGAGTCCTCGTAACGACCCTTGGACTTCCTCCTGCTCTTGTCTCTGCCACCACCTGGACCCCTGCTTTTGCCCCTTCCGCGGCTCTCTGAAACAAGTGCCTCTGAGTGGTGGGATGTGGATGAAGTGCCCTGAGAACGTCTCCGCATCTCTTCATTCAACACCCCACTCTTAGCAAACTCCAGACTGACCACGTCCTCTGGAGCAGAAGCGATCATAGATACTCGTACGGTCTCCCACGAGTCTGGCAAAGTACACAGCAGCCACAGTCCCTGAACTTCGTCGTCGAACTTGACTCCCATAGAAGATAGCTGGTCAACCACGTCCTGGAACTCACTCAAGTGGTCCGAAATAGACGCCCCATCCTTGTATCGCAGACCCATCATCGTTCGGATCAGGAACAATTTGTTTACCCCGGTCTTCTTCATATACAAGAATTCCAGCTTATCCCACAACGTCTTCGCGTGCTCAATATTGGCAACGTGGTTGTACACGTTCTCGTCCATAAACTGCCGTATGTACCCACACACTTGTATATGCTCAAATGTCCAGTCCTCCTCGAATTTATTACTGGGCTTCTCGGATGCAAACACGGGTAGATGCAGCTTCTTGACAAATAGCAAATCCTTCATCTTGTTCCGCCAATAGTGATAGTTTGTGCCGTTCAGATTTACCATGCGCACCGGCTTTGCATCCATCTCTCCTCTCTGGTTTCTCTGTCAACTACTGACACTCCTTCTGAGTTCCAGAACCTAGCTCTGATACCACTCTGTTGGGAAAGAAGCGCGGAAACCTTTCCCCAAACCGAAGAGTACCTGCGAGAGGACCGAGCAATACAAATGCACGAACCCAAAAACAACCACACAAAACAATCCACGCAGACACAGAGAATTTTTGACGTGGAAAACCCTTGCGGGAAAAACCACGGGACGATCGGAGTCCAACCCTGAGAAGCCTCCACTAATGGAATAGAAGATTTACACCCTCTACAAACTCCTCCCGATCCAAATCGGATCCCACAACACTCAGAAGTAAGAACAATGATTACAAGGCAACGAAGAGCGAGAACGACGAGTAGAGATTACCCGAAACACGATCTCCTTCGAAAACGACCTTCAATCCTCCGTCTTCTCGCCCGAAGTTGTAATGGTACTCTTGCCTCCTTCCTCTCTCTTCTTGTGTGTTACGTTGCGTTATGAATTAGGGTTGGAAAATTCTAACTTAACTCCCTAATCCCGCAGCCAACCTGGACCATTGGATTAGATCCAGTGGTGAAAAGTTACCCGAATTCCCGCATCAGCTCCGACGACACAGAGTTCGACCAGAACTCTGTGTCTGGCAAACAGAACCTACTCGCCAAATCCTGGAACAGCCAGACCGAGTTCGGCCCGAACTCGCCATGGGATCGAGTTCGGCCCGAACTCGGCAATCCCATTCCAGAACCTCCCTCTGGTCAGCAACAGCAGCAGCGACTCCGCGTCGCCTACTTCCCGAGCTTCTTCGACACACGAATGGCGCTCGTCGCACTCCGGGGTCTTCTCCACATAGGTTGGGAACCCCATCCACTCCAACATGTAGAACATGGTGATATTCTTTCCTTCGTCGGTTTACATGTTTGAACCTTAAATAACTATATTATCACAATATTAGACTTTCTAGTCGAAAAAAGAAAAATTATTACAATATTGTTCAGTCACAATATTGAGAAAAACTTTGTTTTGCTTATATTTCGTGATGTTACAATTCTTTGATTCATTCAGACAATTTAGTTACAAGAAAATAGTTAGTGAAATTGCAAATTTCTTTAAATCTAAGTTTTAAAGTTGAGATTAATTTGGGTACAAGCCGAAAGGGTCCTTCTGTCAACCGAACGTAAATAGCCCTAAGCGACACGGTACTTAATTGTTCCCCTGTGGACCTCCGCTAGCTGGGAACCGGCCCCTACAGCTAACCCAAATTAATCAACACTTGATAAACTAAAGATTTTTTAAGGTTGATTATCAAAATCTCTTAAACTATTATTCTAATACTTTATATTGTCATTTTTTGCAAACATGGCTAGTAAAGATAAATCTTTAGAGCCAAAATTGAAAGTTACTGTGTCATACTTTAAGAGTTGATAGACTCAGATGTGTTTTGGCTCATTATCTTAGGGCTTATCTAGCAATTAGTGGAATCATACACCTTGATTCTGATGACACATAATATGATTTAAGGGTAACACAAATATCCGGCTTAGTCAAACCAAAGATTCCTGAAGAAATGGATTATTATTGGTTTCATAAAATTCTTAAGTGCTTTTCTAAGTCATTGTATGACATTTTCTTCGAATATAAAGACATTAAAGATCACTAAGATCCAGTGTAAGATTTTATCTGTGGAACAACTTTGATACTCAGAATATGATAGGTCCATGTGACAAACTATCATAGCTAGGAGTATCAAAGAACTTGAAATTGTATATTTAACCATAACTTGTACTAAAGCTGAATGGATCAGATATCTTACAGACCCAAGCCTAAATTTTACTCTTGCTATGACTTCATGAAGTATTGAATAGATTAAGCTTCTTATTATGCAAATACATGACATACATATTCTGTACCTGTCATTTTTATCAATTATGCTAAAGAACTGCTAAAGCATGATCTTGTGAATTCTAAGATGAACAGGTACTTACAGCTGCATTTCAAGATATTAAAAGAGCTTAAAAGGCAAAATTGTGGTTCTTGACTATAAAAGTCATAAAGAACTTTACAGATCTCTTGACGAAGAGTCTGTTTACTCTTGACGAAGAGTTTTTCTAGAAAATTAATCCTAGAATCATCGAGGGGGATGGGGTTAAGTCCATAGTATAGTCACCAGCAGTGGAAACCCAACCGAGTCTGACTGGAGATCCCAAGAAGCCGGTTCAATGGGTAGGAACAAGCTGGACTAGGTGACTATTATGGAACACTGACCTGAGATTAAATTCTCTTTAAAATAAAAGCCCAGGAGGCTGTACATGTGTACATTCATACCCCATCCCTATGGTGACAGTGTTCCTTTTGTGATATGGATAGGGTGAGTTTAAACTCTTAATAAGTCCAAGAATGATATGCAGGGTTGATTCCTATCACCAACCTTTGAGGACTTACCTATGTGAGAGGTCATGAAGGCCTCGACTATAGGACGGGACGATCCTAGACAACTCTTATGAATATGAAAAAGTGCGCATGGCCAATCAAACGTGCCACCCGATAGACCCAAGAACCTCTAGCGTACTATGTGTGTTATTTTCTGAATCTGGTTCAAGAAGTCTAATTCAAGGCGTAGTCCATCAAGCACTTCTTCAGATAAAGATAATAGTCACTAAGTGAGATTCAAGGTTGTAGTCCATCTCATCTATGCATAGTATATAATTGTCCAGAAATTCTTCTATCCTTACTCCTTTTGAACATTGTTATCTTTGGTTTCAAAAATTAATTTTTTGGGGGGGATTGTTGTAATAATTGGTGAAAAAATCAAATTTTCTCCATATTATTATCTCCTTTATTCACATTAAAGTCATATCATGAATCATTTCTTTAACCCCTAAAACGGTCACATTAGTACCCATTATCACACCTTTATTCCTATTGAATCCTATTGAAAGGCCATTGATATATTGTTTTGTGACATGATTCCTATATATACATGTCTCCTTTATGTTATTGAAAAGGAGAAAAAAAGGTTTCCACCCTCCAAAAAATTATGTCTATTCCTCCTACAAAATTCATTCCATTTTCAATCATCCACTTCCATTCTAATTCTTTCTATCTTCTGGGCAAAAGCTATGTTCGAGTCAATCTCCCCGAGTCGTGTGCGATGACGGGATACCGGTAGAGCGAGAGTTTTACCACTAGGAGCATTCGGACAAAGTCTGCACATAGACCCGAATCAACTCTTAGGGCAGTGCTTCGTGCGCGACTTCCCCGGAGGCCGGTAACTTTAATTTTATTTATTTTTGTTTACAGAATTTTAAAGATAAAGGCAAATATTTCCAACATAATCTTCTTGGCTAGACGAAGGGTCTCAGAATCGAACCGCGGGAAAGGCGTGTGGATGTGTGTGTATGAAACTTATGGACAATGGATCCAAATGGTATACAATGCAGTATACACAAAGTCCCGTACATTAATACGTCGGGTATAAAAAATAAAATATAAAGAAGAACTTTAAGTTAACTTGTGGTTTGAAATGGACTCAAATTATAAGTTCTTCGATATTTTCTTAAGGTTTAATTTTAACTTGATACCCTAAGTTATTCCAGTTTTCAACTTGATACAATAAATATTAAAACTAAGCAAGTTATAGGTCAACTATAATTGTACAACTAATAACCTACTGGTGTTAACAGAAAATGCTAAATGGACACAATACCTCCATCTTCTCCCCCTCTCTCCCCCGGCAAGCAGTTGTGAAGGCGTCGGCATCAAGGGTGGAGGAGGGGCAAGGAGCAAGGGGGGTTGGTTTGGATTGGAGGGGGTGGGGGGACGGCGTTGAATAATTTAGTCATTTTATAACAAAAACTTAATGACTAACGGAGGGTACCATGTTAGAAATATTCAATAGTTGATGGTGTGAAACTATATAATAGTTGATGAAATTAAGTAGCTAGTTTTAAAATTTAAAGTATCAAGTTAAAAAAAGAATAGTTGAGGATATCAAGTTAAAATTTAATATTTACTTACTTGTAATTCTTGTTTCTCCTACTATACACTTATAATAGAAAGAGAAACTAATTTGTTTGGTCCCCAACCTTCCAACCGATACCAGGTTGAAACTAATTTGTTTGAAAATGTAATTGCATCTCATAACCACTAGGCTATAGGTCATTTGCTATATATATATATATATATATATATATATATATATATATATATATATATATATATATATATATATATATATAATTTTTTATTTTATTTTATTTTATTTATTTTAAAAAATTTAAATCCTAAGCAAACAAATTTGGGATTCTGAATATATAGAGTATAACGCAACTGTTTCATAATAAATATAGAAAGTTCAGCCAGATGGTTTCGTATTATGAAACCAACCAATATTATAAATGTTGGATTGGAATTACATGGTTGAAATTAGATTACTTAAATATGTGATGGGGTCTACACCTTTTAATCTCAACCACTAGATTCCAATCCAACCTTGGAAAAATTTATGAAATGCCCAAAAACTAAAAAAGTTTCATGAAAAACCCCCGCTAAAAAAACTTTCATCGCGTGTCCAGAATTAGAAAAACTTATCCAAAGCGGGTTCCGAATGACCCTTTTGCCCTTCCTTTTAATTTATTGAAAACATCCACGAAACTGCTCTCAAAAACGTTTCTATACTTCATCTTCTTACATACGCTGCTCACTTTCGAATCTAGGTTTTCTCCTCAAAAATCTTCAAAAACTCATCAGAAAATTTCGGAAAGACCGAGACAAACGACAAAAGTGCTAAAACGGAGGTCCAAACATTATTTTTTTACGATTCTAAAATTTTGAAAGGCTGTCTAACGAAGAAGCTGTTAATCAGGCTCCTCGACGATACGCTCATTTTGCGACAAACGGGACCTCGTTTCGACCTCCTAGTCAAAAGTTATGGCCCTCCAAAGTTTCAACTGACTATAAAATGCAGGAGAATGGGCATTCTCCGTGTTAGAACACGAAGAATGTTAATTTCGCAACTAACATGGAGAATGGCATTCTTCGTCTTAATTTACACGAAGAATGGCCATTCTCTGTGTTAGTAACACGGAGAATGACAATCTCCGTCTTAATTTACATGGAGAATGGCCATTCTCCGTACTAAATTATACGGAGAATGGCCATTCTCCGTCTTAATTTACACGGAGAATGGCCATTCTCCGTGTAATTTAGCACGGAGAATGAACATTCCAGTGTTAAAACGCAGGAGAATGACCATTCTCCATGTTAGAAACACGGAGAATGCCATTCTCCGTATTGAATAAAATGGAGAATACCATTCTCCGTGTTAAATAAAATGGAGAATGACATTCTCCGTGTTTCTAACACGGAGAATGGTCATTCCAGTGTTAAAGCGCAGGAGAATGACCATTTTCCGTGTTAGAAATACGGAGAATGCCATTCTCCGTGTTAAATAAAATGGAGAATCGCCATTCTCTGTGTAATTTAGCACGGAGAATGGTCATTCCAGTGTTAAAACGCAGGAGAATAACCATTCTCCGTATTAAATAAAATGGAGAATGCCATTCTCCGTGTTAATTTATGTCACCCCCATTTCCTGTATTTCGTATTTGTACTCGTGATTGATTTTTGGCACGTATTTTATTTCTCGACTTGCGGATTTGGTTTCTCGTAAATGGGTTTGGACCATGGTTTGGTTTTATTTGTGGGATTGGGTTGGTTTGATTAGGTTTGGTTTAATATGAATTGGTACACTTTAACCTATACTATACCATCAACACAACACACCCCCCTCATTATATCTCCACCAACCTTTCTCTCTCTTCTTTATTCTCCATTAACTTCTCCTCTTCTCTTCCTTCTTCCACACAACTCCCCAACCCATAGGCAAGTGCACCTTGCCATCAAATAAGCACCACTTTTTATTTGTCCATTAACTAGATTAGGCCATGGAGAACAACTTTAGAACTTGACATTTTGTGATTTGGAGCTTTCATTCTTCTAGATCTAGATTTTAACCATTTTCGAAAATCCTTAGTTTTGATCTATTAAACTTCGATTTTTGCATGTTTTGATGCTTCCATGTGGAAGAGAATTTGATTTTACCCAAGTTAGAACTTTAAAAATCTAGATTTGGTTTTGATTTGGCAAAGTTATGAAGAATTGAAGTTCTTGGTGTTCTTGGACCTGCTCTCGGCCAGGAAGAACATCCCTCTGCCTTGCGCTCTTTAGCGCATGGCCGATTGCGCACCCCCGACCTGTGCTCTTTAGCGCAGGGCCGATTGCGCATGACCTCAGCCAGTGCTTTGTGCTGCGCTGGATTGCGCTGGCGCAAGCCATCCATGCGCAAGCCAGCCATGCGCAAAGTAACCCCTGTGCAATCCACCCATGCGCAACTGACTCCTGCACAGTCTGTTCCTACGCAGTCTGTTCCTGCGCAATCCACCCATGCGCAGTTCACTTCTGCGCAGTCTGTTCATGCACAATCTGCCCTGTGCCCTGTGCCCCTGCGCACTTGGCACCCTGCGCAACTGACACCTGCGCAATCCAACTCCCTGACCCTTGCACAATCCAACTCCCTGACCCCTTGCGCAATCCATTGGCTTTTGGAGTTTTGGTTATTTCTTTAAGCTTGGCTCTTCTATAGTCCTATATATATTGGTATTTATTAGATATTTTACGTCCATTTTATATCCTTACGCCTTTTGTCATGAACTTGATTTTACTTAATATGTTTGGAATGACTATTGTACACGGCATGGTATGACAAGAAACTAGCATAACACGACGTGACCCGTAGTGGTGCACTCCTGACATGACCAACCTGACATGACAATGACCCGTAGTGGCACACTCCTGACAGTACCCTGACATGATTTATCTTGATAACTTGATAGTGGCCCGTGACGGCGCACTCCTGACTTGACTTGTAACTTGTAACTTGACTCGTATAATCAACTTGACACCGTGGGTGCTCCTGCTTGCTTGCTTGTACAATCCACTTGTCTTGTCTCGCATCATGTCTAGGACGTGACTTCCTGGGTACCACGGCCAGGGACTCGCGCTAAATTGGATTAGGCTAATGATTAGATCAAACTAGAACATGGAGAATTCCCAGTTACAGGCAATCTCGTTATCTGGGCGCTTTAATAGACTTATAGCTTGCCGACGAGTAGAGCACATTTCTAGCACACTGTCATGTGTTGCACCCTCTAAGTCACCTAAGGGTACATTTGTCTCCCGGACAATGTACCCACCTATAACTCTCAACCTGCGGAAGGATAACTGGATAGTCTGCAGGGCTTAGGACTGGAATTCTCACTTGCATCTTGTTAGTAATTAGATTTGTGATAACCCTAGTTAGCTAAAGTAGTAAGCTATAGTACTTGCTTGGCCGATTGTGAATGAATGGTGTCCAGCTCTGTCTAAGTCTTGTCTAGCTCCAGTACCTGCTATCTCCTGAGCATGTTTGTTTTACTTATCTTAACGATAAATGAGTAGAGACAGTGAGCTATTCAGGCGAAGCGTTACAACCCGGGTCCTTGTCTGGTTTAGGATTGTAACCTGGCTCCCGGAATGGTTCCACGTCCCTAGTCGTTTATCGCCCTGTGTACTTTACTACTTGTACTTCTTTTATTCTTATGTTCTGATATGCTGGCTTTTGTTCTTATTTGTGGCCTCCTTTGTGGCACTTGCTCTTTCTGGGGTTTGACCCAGCTGGTTTTGTGTGGCCAGATTTCGGAGCAGCTCCCGAGGATCTACCAAGCTTCCAGCCCAATGGTGACAACTAGACGGAACCCGGGCCAAGAGTGGGTTTTCTTTTTGTTTCACCCACTTATATGTAAATTTATTCTTTTGAGGCGTTTAGCCGACGAGCACCTGTTAGCTCGATGCACATTTACTTACTGTCTGCCTACGGGCTGTAAACATGGTTAACAAATCCTAGGGTTGATCATGTATGACTGAACTCTTGCTAGTCCCATCATTTGGTACGACTAGCTTCATGATCATCCAATATGTAATATTTGGGACGCCTTATATATATATATTTGATGCTCTAATATCTTGTAACTCTGTTAATTGCTTGAGATTGAGACAATAGGCTTGACCTTAAGAGACTGCTGGCTTGTAGTAAACCCTCATATCTAGACAGCCGTGACCGTATAGTTGAGATGTATTCTATTTCAATATACGTAGCTGGCTATGTCTGCCCCCGCTCTCTAGTATTCTGGTTCTGGGGCGTGACAATTTACACGGAGAATGGTTATTCTCAGTATTAATGATCATTCTCCGTATAATTTAGTACGGAGAATGACATTCTCCGTTCTAAATTACACAGAGAATGGCCATTCTCTGTGCTAAATTACACGGAGAATGGCATTCTCCGTGTTAATTTACACGGAGAATGGTCATTCAATATTAAAACACAGGAGAATGGTCATTCTCCGTGTTAGAAACACGGATAATGCCATTCTCTGTGTTAGTAACACGGAAAATAACATTCAACACGGAGAATGGCATTCTCCTTGTTAAAATGCAGGAGAATGACTATTCTTCGTGAGATATCGACGGAGAACAGTTGACAGAAATCTAATTTTTTATTTTTTTTGTTTTTGGGAAGAAATTTGACATGAAAAAGATTCAAGAGTTTTCGTTCTTCTTTCAAAACGATGCTAACTCTTATGGAAAAGAAGAAGATCTTCTCTCCATAATTGACCTAATTGTCGAAGAAGAGAAGAAGAAGAAGAAGAAGAAGAAGAGAAGAAGAAGATGAGTGATGATCGGAGTTCGACTGAAAACACTACCCAAAATACAGTAATTAGCGACGAACAATTAGCGACAAAATTTTCAGTCGGCGTTAGCGACGGCTTCGTGGCCGCTCGCCGACGGATTATCGACCACACGCCTTTACATTTTTTATTTTAATTTTAGGGGGGAAAGGTCGCACATCCGTCGCTAGGGTGTCAGAGATATAGCGACGGATCGGTAGTCGTCGCTACGTAGTCGATTATTTGGCGGGAATTGTGTCGAAAATTGGCGGAACATTTCTTCGACTACGTAGCGACGGATATTCAGTCGTCAAGTATCAAAAATAGCGACTACCGGACGACGAAAATTTTGACGTCGCTAATCCGTCGCTAAATATACGTTCCAGACTTAAATTGAAACGGCGGGAAAACTTTTTGCATTCTCCCCAAATTCACTCTCTCTCCTCTCTCTCTCTCTCCCGCGGCTTCGATGATCGTGTCGGCGTCGTCCTCTCCTCTCTCTCTCCGAAGGTAATCCCCTCTCTCTCTGTGAGACCCGTCTCACTGTATCGGTATTTTATACGGATACGTATTTATTTGAGCCATTTCGTATTTCTCGATTTGTGTGATATTTAAAATTTCCTAAGTGTAGGATTTCATGACTTGGTTTAACTTGGATTTGGTTTTATTTGGTTCGGTTCCACTTTGACTTGGTTTGGTTTGGCTTGAACTTGGTTTGGTTAGTTGGTTCTTTATGAGATGAGGTGTATGGCTTAGATTGAGTGGAGAGGAATGAATGGTGGAGATTGCTTGGGCTTGTTATATAAGCCACTTTTTCTCTCTCCCTCCTCATTCACCATCATTCATTCTTTTCTTTTTCACCAAACCCTAGCCATTAGAGAGAGGCAAGTACACCTTGCCGAATGTTAGACGATTTCTATTTTCGTTTGTTCTATTCTCTTCCTTGTTACATTCTAAGCATGTTTAGAACTTGGAGTTTTCGATTTTATCGGGTGGATTGTTGTAGATCTAGCTTTGAAGTAATTTTAGTTTTCATGGGTTTTGATCTATTTAATCTAGTTATTTCTGAGTTTTAATGGTTCTATGTTGTAGAGCATTTCATTCTGTCCAGTTTTGACCTATAGAGGTTCGGATTTGGACTCCGAATGAAGGTTTCATGAAGCTTGGAAGCATGGATTCTTGGCGTTCTTCTTCTCGGAAGCTTGGAGAAGAAGAACAGTGCTAGACTTGACCGCATGAATACTTCATGCGGCAAGTGATTCCGAGCCGCATGAGCCTTCATACGATAGTTCTGGCCACATGGACTTGACTTGACCGCATGACTAATTCATGCGGCAAGTGTTATTTTGAGCCGCATGTGATCCTAGCCGCATATGCGCCCTCGTCCCTGACCGCATGAACTTGTATTTCCTCTGACCGCATGAGTTCTTGTATTGACCTAGCCGCATAGGCTTCGGCATAACTGAGCCGCATGTACCCCCTTCATATCCACGGCCGCATGAACTTTCAATCCCAGCCGCATGACTTAGGACCATTATTTTAGTCGCATGTGACTTAACTCGGGCCGCATGGACATGGACATGATTGGTTATTTTAGCCGCATGAACCCTTGATTGAATCTTAGCCGCATGAAGACCCGCCCATTCCAACCGCATGGGACTAAGCCGCATGCGCCCAGTTTTACCTGGCCGCATGGGGACTAGTCCTTACCCAGCCGCATGAGTTGATCCTGCCGCATATTGTTCCCCAGCCGCATGAGCTAGTCTCTATCCTGACCGCATGAGAAATTATTTTTTTGGCCGCATAAGAGTTCACTCTTGGCCGCATGAGCCTAATCTTCCTGAGCCGCATGGGCTCGATTTCTGACCCGCATTGATCCAGCCGCATGAGCCTAATCTTCCTGAGCCGCATGGCTCTCCAGCAGCCCTGTGTACTATTATTTTATTACTATTTATCCATGTCTTGTAACCTCTTTATTGTATATTTTTATGCCCATTTTATATCCTTACGCCTTTTGTCCTGAACTTGAAAATCCCGATTTGATTGACATGATTGAAATGACAATTGTACCTGGCATGGTGTGACCAAGAACTGACATGCATGATAACTTGACCTGCTACACATGACTTGATAGTGACCCTGAGCCGCAGGGCTCCTTCCTATGCCTTGTCCAGCTATTTAAATTATTGATTATTATTTTCTCTATTCTTATTTGATTTTAATGATGATTTGTGCCTTGTAACCTCAGAATAACTTGAGTCTCCTGATTGAATGCTTGCACTATACTGTCCGGCACATGTACCCTAAATACGACAGTGACCCGTAGTGGTGCACTCCTGATTAGTAAACCTGACATGACCTGATAGTGGTCCGTCGTGGCGCACTCTTGACCAGTAAACCTGACATGACTTGATAGTGACCCGTCGTGGTGCACTCCTGACGATTAGACTTGACATGATATAACTTGACATGATAATTCTTGATAGTGGCCTGCCGTGGCGCACTCTTGATATGATAAACCTGACATGATACTCCTTGAAATGCTGTTGCGACGGCTACCTGACATGACATGACCTGTATAAATAAATGGCCTGGACACCGTGGGTGATTGTGTTTGTACAAATGAACCCGTCTTGTCTTGCATCATGTCTAGGAGGGGACTCCTGAGTACCACGGTCAGGAGTACCTACTGAAATGGACTAAGGTTAATGATAGTATAATTCACTAGACATGAAGAGATGTTCCCCAGTTACAGGTGATCCCGTTATCCCGGCCGTTAATGTTTGGACTTGTAGCCTGCCGACGAGTAGGGCACATTTCCAGCCCACTGTCATGTGGGGCACTCTTGATTGTCACTTAAATGATTGTACTCTATTGTCACTCTAATGCATTGTACTCTCTAAATTGTCACTATAATGATTGCCTGGATAACCTGGATAGCTGCAGGGCCTGTGACTACTTGGAGCATCTCATTGCATCTTGCTAGTAACTAGGATTGTGATAACCCTAGTTAGTTAATGTAGAAAGTCGTAGGCAATGATTGGCCGTGATTGATTGGATGGAGTCTAGTCCAGTATGGTATTGTCTAGAATTGATTGATTGCAAGAAGTTGTACCAGAATGATTGAATGATTGTCACTCCAGATTGTCACTATAATGATTGTCACTCCAGATTGTCACTATAATGATTGTCACTCCAGATTGTCACTATAATGATTGTCACTCCAGATTGTCACTATAATGATTGTCACTCCAGATTGTTACTTGACCATGATTTCTTATATTATCTTGCCGATAAATGGTGGGGAGAAACCAAGTTCCGTTCAGACGAAGGGTTACAACCCCGGTCCTTGTTTGGTTTACGGGTTGTAACCTGGTTATCTGAATAGTCCCATGGTTATCTCATCGTATATCACCTTCCCAGTTCTATTTATTTAACACGTTCTCCAGTTTACTTTATGTCAAATGATGATTTACTGTCTTCCTATGATCGGGACGAGAGCATTGGTACTGCACGAATCTCGATCCTCCCTTACTTATCTGCTTGTTGATTGCTAATGATTGCTGGTTTTAAGTTCATAGTTCGGCCTGTAAGCCCCTGATTTTTAAAAAAATTTAAACTAGTATTAATTAATTATTAAATGTCAATATTGGTTTTAAAATAATTTAATATGATTTTAGGAATTTTCTAGAATTTTTAAATGAATTTTAAATGAGTTTTAAATGAGTTTTAAATACCAAAAATATCAATATATAATTTTCCAAATTATTTAAATATCATTTTGTAATTTTTAGAAATGTTTTAATGTAGTTTTGTAATAAGTAGAATTGTTTTAATATTGATTTGTAATAAATGAATTGTTATTTATTAAGGAATGCAAATCCTATTTTGCATTTAGCCCTAGGAAAACCGATTATGTAAATTCCTAAACCTAGGGGACCTAACTGCTAAACTACCTAACCCCCCCCGATCGAACCCTCTCTCTCTCTCTCTGACTCGACGCTGCCCCGACCGACCGACGCTGCCCCCCCCCCCCCGCCATTTCCGGCTGCCCCCGACCGACCTAAACCCTCTATTTAAACCCCCGCAGCCCCCCCGACCTAGCTACCACCACCCCGACGCACCACAGCCCCCAACCGCCCAGTTCTTCACCAAAAACCCTAGCCCTAACCCTAGCTCCGGCGAGACCCCAGCGCCGCCCCTACGCCGAGCACCACCGCCCGCAACCACCACCGATAGGTTTGCCGCAGTGAGGCGAACGCGTCGCCACCGGAGCGCCCTGACCCCGACGTCTCCTCCGCCCGTCAGCACCCTCAAACCCCCCTACGACGGCCGGACACGTAAGTTGCAAGTGTCGCGACGTGTCGTGCGTGTCTCGTGTTGGGTCGAAAGTGTTCGCCGTGTCCTGGCGAACACGAACGCAGACGAGGACACACGAGACTGAGCTCGTACGTGTCGTGCTAGGCGAAGACACGTAGATACCTGTGTCCTGAACTGTCTGGACACAGGACGAAATTTATATATATTTTTTTTATGTATAACTAACCTAATCAGAAATATAATGAACCCAATCCTATCTCTAACATAGCGGGCCGCTGGCCCACTGGCCAGCGCGCAATCAATAAACACCCCCCCGACTCTGTTGGCTCAGGTTCGAGCCCCCTTTCTGTTTTTTTTTTCTTTTCTGTTTTCTTTTCTTTTTCTTTTCATTTTGTATTTATATATATATATATATATATATGTATATATATTAATATATATATATATATATATATATATATATATGTATATACTGTATTTAACAGTATTTAAATATATATGTTATATTTATAGTTAGTAAATTATATATATATATGTTTATATATACATTTTCCTATGTATATATATTGTATATATACACTATTATTAAGTATGTTCTATATATATATATATATATATATATATATATATATATATATATATATATATAATATATATATATATATATTGTATATATATATATACTCAATAAATTAAGTATTTTTCCTTACATATATGTATATGTACTTTTAAAACATAGGTAGGTATATTTTCTATATGCATAACTCTACCTTATTAAAATAATAATATTTATTTTGCACTATCACCAAATTGTATTTTTATTGTATTTAAATTACTGCAACCATTTGGTGTCCAAGCCTAGCATGGGTATTTGGGCTCAAATGTGTTTTCACACATTCAAGACCTGTACAAGTCATATTGGACTTGATTCATGGCCTTGGGTCCTGTATTTGAACTTTGGTTCAAATTATATACATGGACAAAATACGCAGATAATTAATTATTGTGTGCATTGCTGTTTTTGATTTTCTAAAAATACTTAAAGTATTGCTAAAATTATGGAAAAATAGTTTTTAGATACTTTGTTAAGTTAGCTAATTTAGTATAATTTTTGTAGTATTTAATTTACTGTTTTGCCACTAGTTTGGCATATGAAACCAAAACTCACTTTCTGTATACTTAGAAAAACTGATTTTTATAAAATATTTGTACTGGATAATAAATTCCAGAAAAATTATAATAAATTTCTATGATTAACAAGGATCACCTTGGTACTTTACTTTAAGAAAAACTAGGCTTTTTGTCTATCTCTAAATTGTTAGAACACAATGGTCTTTTGGTTTATTTGTTGTTTAATTACGACTTGTAACTTTTGTGCTATTTTGAGTTTTAGTCGTGTTGAACCCCATCCCTCACTAGTGTAAAGACCCTAGAAAGTTAGTTAACATAGTGTGTCCCCACATTGGTCTCCTATGCCAAGTCATCATTTGGCTAGGTGCCCAGTCACAAGTCGTGTTTCACCATTTAGTGTCCTAGTGTCTTAGCTTAGTGTAAAACTAAGTTGTTATATTTACTTCTACAGTGACGAGTTACCAGACATCCATAGCACATTTATCGCAACTTGTTTTGCTTTGCTAGAGGCAAGTACTTTCTACGAACTTTATATATTGTCACATGAATGAACTGCAAACCCCACCATGTTACATGCTGATCCTTGGGGTAGCAAGTTAGATCTCTACATGTTGTACTTTCAGTTACTACCATGCTTAGAACAGTCTTGATGCATCTCTCACATGATTAGAATATGGGTTATGGGGAAACTGATAGTAGAGTACGTGATCATACCCCCTCTTCAGTACCGAGCAAAGTTATATTTTATATGATACTGCGCCGTAGGCCTTACTCTCCAAGCTGTATTTGTACGTGTGTACATATATCGCCTTTACACTTGTACGTATGTATATTTTATTTACATTGTGCCTCAGTACATTGTACACCTATTGACCGATCACGTACCTGCTACAGTTTTAAACATTACATATACATCTGTCTTTATGACATATGTGTCCTTGCCATGATAGACTATGTGATGCCATGCTTTCTAGTTATTCCTCTCATGTTCATTTCCATGTTTCATATGCTAGTTTGCCAGATTTAGTACTTGCTCCCGTCCTGACAGGATAACGTTGTAGGTATACTTACTGAGGAGGAGTTGCTCTGTGATTCGTATTATGGAGTCACTGCCGAGGACACCCGGTTTTGCCATACGAGGATGTTCCTGCGGGGAGACTCGTCTAGTTTGCTTAGCTGCTTGGGATACTTAGTGTAGTCATGTATTAGACTATATCATTTTGTAACTGGACATGTATCCAGTTTTACATTTCGTTTACTTGTACTTGGATATTTCACTATATACGACGACTTTTGTGTTTGGAGCATTTATGATTCTTCTTCACTTATAGAACTGTTAGCACATTTAGTCTTATCTTGTTATCTCTAGAACAGCTTACTGCGCTTTATCTTAAGCGTAGGCTGGACATGGCTCGGCCCGGCCCAACAATTTGGGTGACGGGTCGTGACATGTTTTTTTGGCGGCCCATGCAAGGTCCTGACTAAACTGTTTGGTTACGTTATTGTACCAAGCATGCCTGCAATTAGAAATTTAAGGTAATTAGACAACATTAGGAAAGACGCTTAGAACACCTAAAGGAATGCTAGAATTGCAACATAGGAAACACATCACATATTTGCTATTATAATTAGATTTTCTTGCATATGATTACTTGCTTTAAATAAGTCCTTATAAGTCTTTATGTGTAATTTAGATGGTGCTTACTCGCTCGTCCCAGTATGTTACCCCCGAGAATGGGGCCCTCCATATCCAGTCAGCTGACCGGTTGACTGATACACCTCCACCTACCACATTTCCCCACTCCACAGATCCACAGACCCAGATACCACCTTCCACATCCCAGTCCCAGCAGGACCCGATACTTCCACCACCCCCTATCACTATACCCACCCAGGCTTCCGTCACTCTCGACGGGACCCAGCTGCTCACACTGATCCAGGGGTTCCTAACAACTCATCAGGAGCAGACTACCCTACTCCGCCAGAGCATGGAGCGTTCTGGGACGTCCCGTAGTCCCACCACATGTAGAGCCACGGCAGAGAGCGGGGACGGTCAAGGACTTCATGGGTCTGAATCCCAAGGAGTTCTCAGGGACTGAGGGCATAGTAGTAGCTGATGACTGGCTAGATTCTGTAGAGAGGAAGCTTCTGGGAGTTAGGATGCCGGATGACCTTCAGGTCGAGGCAGCAGGATTTCTGCTGATAGACTTAGCCGGAGTCTGGTTCAGGAATGAGCCGTTGTTCGCGAGAGGTAGAGCCACCTGGGACCAGTTCAAGACCCAGTTCAAGAAGAAATTCTTCTCGACCACTGCTAGAGTAGCCATGGGGCTACGATTCCAGAACATCCAGCAGGGAACCGTTCTGTTGACGACTATACGGGAGAGTTCAGTCGCTTGAGCCATTTTGCTCCTAATCTGGTTGCTGATCCAGAGGAGATGACCCGTAGGTTTTGCCATGGTCTAGTTCCATACATTGGCATTCTTATAGTGGAAAACGGTACGACTGACTACTACCAGAGCCTAGAGTTAGCCCGGAGCATCGAGGAGCGTCTTCTGTCATGCAAGAGGCCGGCTCCTGTACATCATGAGGGACCGTCCAAGCGTCAGGCTTTCCAGCAGAGAGCGCCGACGCCACCCCCGCAGACTTACCGTCCCCCTATACCACATCATCAGATCCCGCCAGTTAGAGCCCCGGGACCCCGATATCAGCAGCAGCAGAAGGGAGCCATATGTTCTTTCTGCGGAAGACCAGGGCATGAATTCGTCGTCTGCAGGAAGAGGTTAGGTAGTGATTAGCTTGTGGGTCTGCCATCCATCAGATTCAGGACTGCCCAGTAGCCAAGGGACCCCAGGGGAAGACTTATAGCCTAGTCCTTGAGCCGGAGCCGGAACAGGTTTCGGGAGTTAGTTTGATCGT
This sequence comes from Iris pallida, assembly GCA_029216955.1. Taxonomy (NCBI): domain Eukaryota; kingdom Viridiplantae; phylum Streptophyta; class Magnoliopsida; order Asparagales; family Iridaceae; genus Iris; species Iris pallida. Next base: position 21,331,818 of record JANAVB010007399.1, read on the forward strand.
AGCCTTAGTCATTTTGTTGCATTGCTTGCTATGTTAGATATTGTAGGTCTTCAATCCTTGTGAATTTCGAGGACGAAATTTTTCAAGGAGGGAAGACTTGTAAGCCCCTGATTTTTAAAATTTTTTAAACTAGTATTAATTAATTATTAAATGTCATTATTGGTTTTAAAATAATTTAATATGATTTAGGAATTTTCTAGAATTTTTAAATGAATTTTAAATGAGTTTTAAATGAGTTTTAAATACCAAAAATATCAATATATAATTTTCCAAATTATTTAAATATCATTTTGTAATTTTTAGAAATGTTTTAATGTAGTTTTGTAATAAGTAGAATTGTTTTAATATTGATTTGTAATAAATGAATTGTTATTTATTAAGGAATGCAAATCCTATTTTGCATTTAGCCCTAGGAAAACCTATTATGTAAATTCCTAAACCTAGGGGACCTAACTGCTAAACTACCTAACCCCCCCGACCGAACCCTCTCTCTCTCCTTTGACTCGACGCGCCCGACGACCGACCACCCCCCCCCCGCCATTTCCGGCTGCCCCCGACCGACCTAAACCCTCTATTTAAACCCCCGCAGCCCCCCCGACCTAGCTACCACCACCCGATGCACCACAGCCCCCAACCGCCCAGTTCTTCACCAAAAACCCAAGCCCTAACCCTAGCTCCGGCGAGACCCCCAGCGCCGCCCCTACGCCGAGCACCACCGCCCGCACCACCACCGATAGGTTCGCCGCAGTGAGGCGAACGCGTCGCCACCGGAGCGCCCTGACCCCGACGTCTCCTCCGCCCGTCAGCACCCTCAAACCCCCCTACGACGGCCGGACACGTAAGTTGCAAGTGTCGCGACGTGTCGTGCGGTGTCTCGTGTTGGGTCGAAAGTGTTCGCCGTGTCCTGGCGAACACGAACGCAGACGAGGACACACGAGACTGAGCTCGTACGTGTCGTGCTAGGCGAAGACACGTAGATACCTGTGTCCTGAACTGTCTGGACACAGGACGAAATTTATATTTTTTTTATGTATAACTAACCTAATCAAATATAATGAACCCAATCCTATCTCTAACATAGCGGGCCGCTGGCCCACTGGCCAGCGCGCAATCAATAAACACTCCCCGACTCTGTTGCTTCAGGTTCGAGCCCCCTTTCTTGTTTCTTTTTTTTCTTTTCTGTTTTCTTTTCTTTTTCTTTTCATTTTGTATTTATATATATATATATATATATATATATTTATATATATATAATATTATATGTATATTATATATATAATATATATATGTATATGTTTTTAACAGTATTTAATATATAGTTATATTTTATAGTTAGTAAATTATATATATATATGTTTATATTACATTTTCCTATGTATATTATATTGTATATATATACACTATATTATTAAGTATGTTCTTATATATATATATATATTTGTATATATATATATATATATATACTCAATAATTAAGTATTTTTCCTTACATATATGTATATTACTTTTAAAACATAGGTAGGTTATTTTCTATATGCATAACTCTACCTTATTAAAATAATAATATTTATTTTGCACTATCACCAAATTGTATTTTTATTGTATTTAATTACTGCAACCATTTGGTGTCCAAGCCTAGCATGGGTATTTGGGCTCAAATGTGTTTTCACACATTCAAGACCTGTACAAGTCATATTGGACTTGATTCATGGCCTTGGGTCCTGTATTTGAACTTTGGTTCAAATTATATACATGGACAAAATACGCAGATAATTAATTATTGTGTGCATTGCTGTTTTTGATTTTCTAAAAATACTTAAAGTATTGCTAAAATTATAGAAAATAGTTTTTAGATACTTTGTTAAGTTAGCTAATTTAGTATAATTTTTGTAGTATTTAATTTACTGTTTTGCCACTAGTTTGGCATATGAAACCAAAACTCACTTTCTGTATACTTAGGAAAACTGATTTTTATAAAATATTTGTACTGGATAATAAATTTCAGAAAATTATAATAAATTTCTATGATTAACAAGGATCACCTTGGTACTTTACTTTAAGAAAACTAGGCTTTTTGTCTATCTCTAAATTGTTAGAACACAATGGTCTTTTGGTTTATTTGTTGTTTAATTACGACTTGTAACTTTTGTGCTATTTTTGAGTTTTAGTCATGTTGAACCCCATCCCTCACTAGTGTAAAGACCCTAAAAAGTTAGTTAACATAGTGTGTCACCCCACATTGGTCTCCTATGCCAAGTCATCATTTTGGCTAGGTGCCCAGTCACAAGTCGTGTTTCACCATTTAGTGTCCTAGTGTCTTAGCTTAGTGTAAAACTAAGTTGTTATATTTACTTCTACAGTGACGAGTTACCAGACATCCATAGCACATTTATCGCAGCTTGTTTTGCTTTGCTAGAGGCAAGTACTTTCTACGAACTTTACATATTGTCACATGAATGAACTGCAAACCCCACCATGTTACATGCTGATCCTTGGGGTAGCAAGTTAGATCTCTACATGTTGTACTTTTAGTTAGTACCATACTTAGAACAGTCTTGATGCATCTCTCACATGATTAGAATATGGGTTATGGGGAAACTGATAGTAGAGTACGTGATCATACCCCCTCTTCAGTACCGAGCAAAGTTACATTTTATATGATACTGCACCGTAGGCCTTACTCTCCAAGCTGTATTTGTACGTGTGTACATATATCGCCTTTACACTTGTACGTATGTACATTTTATTTACATTGTGCCTCAGTATATTATACACCTATTGACCGATCACGTACCTGCTACAGTTTTAAACATTACATATATATCTGTCTTTATGACATATGTGTCCTTGCCATGATAGACTATGTGATGCCATGCTTTCCAGTTATTCCTCTCATGTTCATTTCCATGTTTCATATGCTAGTTTGCCAGATTTAGTACTTGCTCCCGTCCTGACAGGATAACGTTGTAGGTATACTTACTGAGGAGGAGTTGCTCTGTGATTCGTATTATGGAGTCACTGCCGAGGACCCGGTTTTGCCATACGAGAATGTTCCTGCGGGGAGACTCGTCTAGTTTGCTTAGCTGCTTGGGATACTTAGTGTAGTCATGTATTAGACTATATCATTTTGTAACTGGACATGTATCCAGTTTTACATTTCAGTTTACTTGTACTTGGATATTTCACTATATACGACGACTTTTGTGTTTGGAGCATTTATGATTCTTCTTCACTTATAGAACTGTTAGCACATTTAGTCTTATCTTGTTATCTCTAGAACAGCTTACTGCGCTTTATCTTAAGCGTAGGCTGGACATGGCTCGGCCCGGCCGAACAATTTGGGTGACGGGTCGTGACACGGCCTCCCTTGTGGTACTTGCTATTTGGGGTCTGACCCCACTGGTTTTGCATGGCCAGGTTCTGATAGAAGAGCCCGAAGGATCTACCGTACCATCTACTCGACGGTGACCAGCCGGAGCACCAGAGTGCCTCAGTGGGTTCTTCTTCATCCTCCCACTGATATGTAAATTCTCCTCTTGTAACGTTTAGCCCCGAGCACGTGTTTAGCTCGTGTTTTGGTATTTTCCTTGATATTGTAGCCTACAGGCATAAACATGATATGTGTATTCTAGACTATAGCTAGTCCTTATCATGTACGACTAATACTCTAGCTAGTCATCAGCTCTGTGGTACTGGCTTCATGATCATTCATGTATATATGGTTCGGGACGCCTTACTATTGTATGTATGATGATCGTACTCTTTGCTCTTGTATAATTGCCTGTAATTGAGATACCTAGGATTGTTAACCATAGGATTGACTGATGGCTTGTAGAGTAACCCCCATGTCTTGACAGCTTATACGTGATTTCAGAGTATTAACGTACTTTGGGATTGCGTAGCTGGCTATGTCTGCCCCCGCTCTCCAGTATTCTGGTTCTGGGGTGTGACATGGTTTTAGTGGTGGCGCCATGCAGGTCTGAATCTCGATTTTCATATTTGTGGGGATTACCATATTTAGATATCTCAATCACGACTATCCTTATTGATCTCCTTCGGATTATTCTCTACCTCTGATACTTGACTTGATATCTGTTTTGATCATTGATCATTCCTGTTCCCATGATTTGATCTTGTGTCCTTCAACTTTCAAGGGCACTGTTCTTGATCCTTCTGATTATCTTGTTCGTGTTTTGCCGAGGGAAGCTCAGCATTCTTCAGCCAGGCCAGTTATGAAGGATCAGTCTCAGCATGCAGGCAGAGATGTTAGTCCATCCCGATCAGCTAGTCGTTTCTGTCTTCGTAGTTGAAACAGATGCTTGAACTTTGGTTCAACTACGATGATACGTCCTGGGTAGAGTCATGTCTTTAACTAAGTCATTGGTACCGACTTACCTTAAGGCTTAACTTTTATCCATTTTTGGGAGTCAGCTTAGGCCAGCAAGTACGTTGGTTCCTACACAACTGTCCCAGGAGACATATTGATCCATATGCCTCCAGCCCTTCTTGATCATGATTGTATTTGTTCTTGAGCATTTACTTACTGCTTATGCGTTTATTTACATTACCGATTGTTTTACTTTACTATATGTCATGCTTGATTTATTGAGATTGTTGAGTTTCATGGAGCTTTTGTTTTGTTATCATGCTCGACTAGCCTCAGGAAATTCCGAGGACGGAATTTTTCTAAGGTGTGGAGAGTTGTGAGACCCGTCTCACTGTATCGGTATTTTATACGGATACGTATTTATTTGAGCCGTATTTCGTATTTCTCGATTTGTGTGATATTTTAAAATTTCCTAAGTGTAGGATTTTATGACTTGGTTTAACTTGGATTTGGTTTTATTTGGTTCGGTTCCACTTTGACTTGGTTTGGTTTGGCTTGAACTTGGTTTGGTTAGTTGGTTCTTTATGAGATGAGGTGTATGGCTTAGATTGAGTGGAGAGGAATGAATGGTGGAGATTGCTTGGGCTTGTTATATAAGCCACTTTTTCTCTCTCCCTCCTCATTCACCATCATTCATTTTCTTTTTCCACCAAACCCTAGCCATTAGAGAGAGGCAAGTACACCTTGCCGAATGTTGGACGATTTCTATTTCGTTTGTTCTATTCTCTTCCTTGTTACATTCTAAGCATGTTTAGAACTTGGAATTTTCGGTTTTATCGGGTGGATTGTTGTAGATCTAGCTTTGAAGTAATTTTAGTTTTCATGGGTTTTGATCTATTTAATCTAGTCATTTCCGAGTTTTGATGGTTCTATGTTGTAGAGCATTTCATTCTGTCCAGTTTTGACCTATAGAGGTTCGGATTTGGACTCCGAATGAAGGTTTCATGGAGCTTGGAAGGATGGATTCTTGCGTTCTTTTTCTCGGAAGCTTGGAGAAGAAGAACAGTGCTAGACTTGACCGCATGAATACTTCATGCGGCAAGTGATTCCGAGCCGCATGAGCATTCATACGATAGTTCTGGCCACATGGACTTGACTTGACCACATGACTAATTCATGCGGCAAGTGTTATTTTGAGCCGCATGTGATCCTAGCCGCATATGCGCCCTCGTCTCCCTGACCGCATGAACTTGTATTTCCTCTGACCGCATGAGTTCTTGTATTGACCTAGCCGCATAGGCTTCGGCATAACTGAGCCGCATGCACCCCCTTCATATCCTCGGCCGCATGAACTTTCAATCCCAGCCGCATGACTTAGGACCATTATTTTAGTCGCATGTGACTTAACTCGGGCCGCATGGACATGATTGGTTATTTTAGCCGCATGAACCCTTGATTGAATCTTAGCCGCATGAAGACCCGCCCATTCCAACCGCATGGGACTGAGCCGCATGCGCCCTATTTTACCTGGCCGCATGGGGACTAGTCCTTACCCAGCCGCATGAATTGATCCTGCCGCATATTGTTCCCCAGCCGCATGAGCTAGTCTCTATCCTGACCGCATAAGAAATTATTTTTTTGGCCGCATAAGAGTTTACTCTTGGCCGCATGAGCCTAATCTTCATGAGCCGCATGGGCTCGATTTCTGACCCGCATTGATCCAGCCGCATGAGCCTAATCTTCCTGAGCCGCATGGCTCTCCAGCAGCCCTGTGTACTATTATTTTATTACTATTTACCCATGTCTTGTAACCTCTTTATTGTATATTTTTATGCCCATTTTATATCCTTACGCCTTTTGTCCTGAACTTGAAAATCCCGATTTGATTGACATGATTGAAATGACAATTGTACCTGGCATGGTGTGACCAAGAACTGACATGCATGATAACTTGACCTGCTACACATGACTTGATAGTGACCCTGAGCCGCAGGGCTCCTTCCTATGCCTTGTCCAGCTATTTAAATTATTGATTATTATTATTTCTCTATTCTTATTTGATTTTAATGATGATTTGTGCCTTGTAACCTCAGAATAACTTGAGTCTCCTGATTGAATGCTTGCACTATACTGTCCGGCACATGTACCCTAAATACGACAGTGATCCGTAGTGGTGCACTCCTGATTAGTAAACCTGACATGACCTGATAGTGGCCCGTCGTGGCGCACTCTTGACCAGTAAACCTGACATGATTTGATAGTGACCCGTCGTGGTGCACTCCTGACAATTAGACTTGACATGATATAACTTGACATGATAATTCTTGATAGTGGCCTACCGTGGCGCACTCTTGATATGATAAACCTGACATGATACTCCTTGAAATGCTGTTGCGACGGCTACCTGACATGATATGACCTGTATAAATAAATGGCCTGGACACCGTGGGTGATTGTGTTTGTACAAATAAACCCGTCTTGTCTTGCATCATGTCTAGGAGGGGACTCCTGAGTACCACGGTCAGGAGTACCTACTGAAATGGACTAAGGTTAATGACTAGTATAATTCACTAGACATGAAGAGATGTTCCCCAGTTACAGGCGATCCCGTTATCCCGGCCGCTAATGTTTGGACTTGTAGCCTGCCGACGAGTAGGGCACATTTCCAGCCCACTGTCATGTGGGGCACTCTTGATTGTCACTTAAATGATTGTACTCTATTGTCACTCTAATGCATTGTACTCTCTAAATTGTCACTATAATGATTGCCTGGATAACCTGGATAGCTGCAGGGCCTGTGACTACTTGGAGCATCTCATTGCATCTTGCTAGTAACTAGGATTGTGATAACCCTAGTTAGTTAATGTAGAAAGCCGTAGGCAATGATTGGCCATGATTGATTGGATGGAGTCTAGTCCAGTATGGTATTGTCTAGAATTGATTGATTGCAAGATTGTACCAGAATGATTGAATGATTGTCACTCCAGATTGTTACTATAATGATTGTCACTCCAGATTGTCACTATAATGATTGTCACTCCAGATTGTCACTATAATGATTGTCACTCCAGATTGTCACTATAATGATTGTCACTCCAGATTGTCACTATAATGATTGTCACTCCAGATTGTTACTTGACCATGATTTCTTATATTTATCTTGCCGATAAATGGTGGGAGAAACCAAGTTCCGTTCAGACGAAGGGTTACAACCCCGGTCCTTGTTTGGTTTACGGGTTGTAACCTGGTTATCTGAATAGTCCCATGGTTATCTCATCGTATATCACCTTCCCAGTTCTATTTATTTAACACGTTCTCCAGTTTACTTTATGTCAAATGATGATTTACTTACTGTCTTCCTATGATCGGGACAAGTGTATTGGTACTGCACGAATCTCGATCCTCCCTTACTTATCTGCTTGTTGATTGCTAATGATTGCTGGTTTTAAGTTCATAGTTCGGCCTCCCTTGTGGTACTTGCTATTTGGGGTCTGACCCCACTGGTTTTGCATGGCCAGGTTCTGATAGAAGAGCCCGAAGGATCTACCGTACCATCTACTCGACGGTGACCAGCCGGAGCACCAGAGTGCCTCAGTGGGTTCTTCTTCATCCTTCCACTGATATGTAAATTCTCCTCTTGTAACGTTTAGCCCCGAGCACGTGTTTAGCTCGTGTTTTGGTATTTTCCTTGATATTGTAGCCTACGGGCATAAACATGATATGTGTATTCTAGACTATAGCTAGTCCTTATCATGTACGACTAATACTCTAGCTAGTCATCAGCTCTGTGGTACTGGCTTCATGATCATTCATGTATATATGGTTCGGGACGCCTTACTATTGTATGTATGATGATCGTACTCTTTGCTCTTGTATAATTGCCTGTGATTGAGATACCTAGGATTGTTAACCATAGGATTGACTGATGGCTTGTAGAGTAACCCCCATGTCTTGACAGCTTATACGTGATTTCAGAGTATTAACGTACTTTGGGATTGCGTAGCTGGCTATGTCTGCCCCCGCTCTCCAGTATTCTGGTTCTGCGGCGTGACACTCTCTCTCGATCTCTCTCTCTCTCCTCTCTCTCTCTCTTTGTCGCGATGTCGAAGTAGGGGCTGCGGGGGCTGCGGGCTTGGGGACATTCGGGGGCTGGACGGCTGGCTTGGGACGGTGGCGTCGGGGGCTGGGCGGCGGGCTTGGGACGGGGGCGTCGGGGGCTAGACGGCGGGCTTGGGGCGGGGGCGTCGGGGGATGGGCGGCAGGCTTTAGTCGGGGGCAGCGGGGGGCTTTGCTTCTCAAATTCATCTGAGTTTATATATTGGCTAAATAATGTGTTATCCATATTGGGTGTTATCCATTAGTTTGGTGGTGTTTGGATTAGTAAATGTGAATATGGAGTTTGGGTTCATGGTGTATATGTTCACTGTGTCAAGGACAGTGCGAGTTCTTCATCTGCATAAGTCACTGAATATAGATGTATATATCTATACATCTAACTGTGATATATCTATACATCTAACTATGATATGCATATATATGTGTATGTGTGCTTTAGAGAGTGAGGAATGAAGGCAGGCCTACCATGCCTATTAGCATGCAGGACGGCTTGGGGTGTAATGTGTGAGTGTAGACATGGTAGGAATTATAGATAATTAATGCTAGTGTGACTAGACTAAGGTAGTGTTTGCTAGATAGTAAGGACACTCTAGTATCCTAACCAAGTTAATTTTAGACTAGATATTTAGGATATAGCTCCCATATCCTAGAAGCAGACTCTTGCAATTTAGAAATAGATAGATTGACTTAGTTTGATTAATTGACGAATCGGTATCGGACTGAGAATCGGTATCAGACTCAATTTAGAAATAGCCGTCGCCAAGGCGACTGATAATCAGCCACTAATCAGTCGCTCTCGCGATGGCGTAGCGACGGACAAACCGTCGACAAAGTTCTGGAAATGCTTGACATTTCCAGAACCATGGCGACGGATAATCCGCCACTAATCAGTCGCTCTGTCGACGGCGTAGCGATGGATTAGTGACGACTATTCCGTCGCCATGGTGCTGGAAATGTCAAGCATTTCCAGAAGCTGATCGACGGATTTTTCGTTAGCAAACCGTCACTAATCCGTCCTTTGTTATCGACGGCGGTCGACGGATTAGCGACGGAACGATACACTCTGATACGCTATTACGACGGTTTACCGACGGAGCTTTACGTCGCTATTGTCTAAACAGTTCAGTATTTAATACTTGAAATGGACGACAGACCGTCGAAAAGTAGTCGCTTACGCTTCGTATTGTGAAGTCGAAATGCCGTCGCTAGTCCGTCGCTTGACGACTACGTAGCGACGGACCGTTATTAGCGACGAGCTGATTGCCGACGGATTGTTTTGGCCAAAACCCGTCAGTGATCGGTCGCTAATAGAAATTACCGTCGGACTGGCAACGAATCTGGCCGTCGCTAAATCGACAAATTTTGGTAGTGAAAAAAAGTACGGTGAACTACGAACGATCTTTGCGATCTCTGCTGAAAATGAGAGCAATGGAATTCAGATCTCTCGTGAAGAAGAAGAAGAAGACGAGAATCGCAATCCAAATCTGAGTTTTGTGCGGAGGGGTAGTTATGGTATTAATTTTGTAAATACAGAACATCTAAAAGGAATCTTGGAATATTTAACGTGAAAATACTTAATTCTGGGTATTTTATAAAACTCATTCAGCGGGTGGGTTTTTCATAAAAGTCCACCCCGAAATTGGATTTCTCAGCAATTTCCAGATAAAAATATGGTGGTTCCATAATATAAAACCAGCCGGCTGATTTGGAGCGTTTATATATTGCTTAGAATTTTATGTGAACCATAATCATAGCTTATTGAAACGCAATTTGACTACAGAAACTCAAATCAAAACTTGCAATATAAATATGATTTCACTAGCGTACATTGAAATCGTCCTTTTTTTTGTACGTTGAAAAAATTAAGGAATCAGATGATGTAATCCAACGACTCATGGCTGAATTTTAAAAATTAAGAACTCATGAATTCCTCTAGGTTTTTTTTTTTGAGACATTGACTACATTCCACCACCAGACTCCAACCACCCAAAGTTGGCATTTTCTCTGCTTGGATGAAGACAGCTTGGATGAAGACGGGTGTAATTTTAGATTAAAATGTGTCGAACCATCCGTTATTAGATCTCATATCCAACTTTTCTTCTTACTAAAATGAAATATCTTAACAAATTGCACTATAGCATAATTTTGATATAAAAGCAGTATAAATAAATTTAACTTAAACTAAATTAAACGGAAAATGCTATGCTTACAGTCAATTTTGGTTGTAAAATTTACAACATTTTCCTTTCTATAAATTTAATTCTACGGATTGCATCAATCTCTCACTACTTTTGTATTGTTCGACACTGAAAGTGTACCAAAGACTGCTCCATCCAGCATTCAATCTTTAGCATCTCAAAAGCATTAAGCAGCAAAATTCATTTGTATATCCAAATATTTATTTGCATTCATGAGAGATTCACTTCTCATAACGTCTATTGCCTATAAATAATAACGCCACGGCCACAGACCAAAGGGAGAATCAATCATCCCTCCCTCCCTCCCTCCCTCCTCTCTCCTTCTCTACAAGTTGCTAGTTCACATTTTGTACGTAGTTGTTGTCGCGATCAAGAACAATGAAGATTGCTACTTTGGTTTTGTTTCTGGTGTTGCTCTTCTCAGCGTCCACCGAACTCGCAGTGTCCTTCGAAACTGCGGCTGCACCACCAGAACCCCACGGCGTGCAGCCGGAAGGGTTTGGTGTCCAAAAGAAACGTAAGTGTCCATATATAATAGTGCATGCCATTGAAGTCCATTTCTCGCGCCTCTTTATATACATTTATATTTTTTACTAATATTTTTACTTGGTATGTTTTAATTATGCAAAAATAAATTACAGCTTGTATGGGAATTGGCTACTGCGAAGAACCGAAAAAATGCTGCTTGCGCGTTCGTGGAATTTTGCCGGCAGGGTACCGTTGTTACTGCCTCCTCTGCAGGACCAAATGTTGAGTACGTATTTGCCATGAGCAGCAGCATAAGTGTCAATGTGGGGTCCTTTGTTCTTAACTGTGTCACTCTCGTTTTGGTCCTCTACTACATACTTTTGAAGGAAAAAAATAATAATAAGGGTACAAACGAGTAAGATTAAACAACAAAAATCAAAAGCTACATATTTCGGCCGAAGATTAAACAACAAAAATCTGAAAATTCTTCGGCCGAAATATGTAGCTTTTGATTTACTACAGGATGTGTAGTACAGGATGTTAGAAATTATTTCCTTTTTCTCCTTTTAAAATCTGCAACAAAAATAAAATAGAAAGTATAGGTTACTTGCCTCCGGAGAAGTCGCACACGTAGCATTATCCCAAGAGTTAATCTGGATCTATGTGCAGTTTTTGTCCGAATGCTCTCAGTGGTAAAATTTTTGCTCTACCGGTATCTCTTTGTTGCACACAACGCAGAGAGAGTGACCCTTGACTTAGCTCTACCAGAGAAAAAATCAAGAATAGACGAGTTCGGAGTAGACGAAAATTTGAGAGAGTTTTCATAAGAAAATTTTCTTGTGCTCGAAGAAGAAAAATGACTCAGTATATACACATAGGCAGATTTGATCGTTTGTAACGGATAGGAATTATGATCAATAAAGTTGAACGTTACAAATGAATAACGAAATAGAATAAACATGGTTCAATGAACCTAGACAAATTTAATGTGTCCAAACGTTACAAATTTTAATGGATTATAACTGTCAAAAATTATAGAGTAGCAAAAAGATTTTTAGGGTTTCAGTCCGAACCCGAAAAGAAAATCGAATCGGCATTCGGCGCCCGCAGATGTGGGCATGTACCTGCATCTGTTACGCATGTCACGCTCCGATCCCGGAAGATCGAAAACTAGCCAAGGGACCGAAAACTAGCCAATATATATATATATATATATATATATATATATATATATATATATATATATATATATATATATTACTTTTTCATTTTAACTGTAATCTTAATCGATAAATAATGTTGAGCTCATCTCATTCCAATGTTGTGATGGAAAATACTTGTATGCTTCTGCTATATGTATTCCACTGAAGCAAATGTCTGTCAAGCTGCTGCATAGCATTAGTTGATAACAGACTGAATTTTGAATCGTTTTATATATATATATATATATATATATATATATATATATATATATATATATATATATGGAGCGGATCAAAAGCCTCCTAAAAACTCCTTCACTTTTTAATCTTAAATTTAATATTAATATTAATATTAATATTAATATTAATATTAATATTAATGTTAATGTTAATATTAATTTTTATTTTTATTTTTATATTAATGTTAATGTTAATGTTAATATTAATATTAATTTTAATCTTAAGTTTAATGTTAATTTTAGTATTTAATGTTAATATTAACATTAATATTAACATTAATATTAACACTAAATTTAAGATTAAAGAGTGAAGGAGTTTTTATGGATTTTCTAAGGGGGGCTTTTGATCCGCTTCCATATATATATATATATATATATATATATATATATATATATATATATATATATATTGGAGTGGGTGGGGTTCCCAACCTATGTGGAGAAGACCCCAGAGTGCGACGAGCGCCGTCTGTGTGTCAGAGAAGCGCGGGGAGGTGACGAGGCCATTCAGAGACGAAGAAGAAGCTCGGGAGCTACCAGTGTACATTCTGGAATAGGGGAGGCAGAGTTCGGGCCGAACTCTGCCCCCTTGGTTCAAGAACTGTTCTGTCACGAAAATACATGGGCTGAGGCTGATTTCAGGATATTTTTACCGTTGGATCGTATCCTACGGTCCAAGTTTTGCTGCGGATTAAGGGATTTATACATGATTTTTTCTAACCCTAACCACAACACAACATTGAAGAAAATAGAGTGAAAAGAGACAAGAGTGTCATTGCAACTTTGGGAGAGAAGAAGGAGGATTGAAGGCCGTTTTCGAAGGAGAATCGTGTTCGGGTAACCTCTACTCGTCGTCTTTGTTTTTCGTAGCCTTGTAATCAATTATTCTTGCTTCCAAGTGTTGTGGGGATCCTTATTGGATCGGGAGAAGTTTGTAGAGGGTGTACTCCTTTATTTCATTAGTGAAGGCTTATCAAGGGTTAGACTCCGATCGTCCCGTGGTTTTTTCCGCAAGGGTTTTCCACGTCAAAAATTTTCTGTGTCTGCGTGGATTGTGTTTGGTGTTTGGTTCGTGCGTTGTATTGCTTGGTTCTCTTTCATGTACTCTCTAGTTTGGGAAAAGGTTTCTGCGCTTCTTTTCCAACAAAGTGGTATCAGAGCCAGGTTCTGGAATTCAGAAGGGTGTTAGGAGTTGACAGAAAAACTAGAGATGAGAGATGGACGCGAAGCCCGTGCGCATGGTGAACCTGAATGGTACCAACTATCATTATTGGCAGAGTAACATGAAAGATTTGCTGTTTGTCAAGAAGCTGCATCTGCCCGAATTTGCTTCCGAGCGACCAGTTGATAAATCCGAGGAGGACTAGAAATTCGAGCATGTACAGGTGTGCAGATATATCAGGCAGTTCGTTGACCAGAACGTGTACAACCACTTGTCAATATTGAGCACGCGAAGATGTTATGGGATAAGCTAAAATCTTTGTACGCGAAGAAGACCAGGGTAAACAAGTTGTTCCTGATCCGGACGATGATGGGTCTATGGTACAAAGATGGGGCGTCTATCACGGTTCACTTGAGTGATTTCCAAGGCGTGGTAGACCATTTATTTTCGATGGAAGTCAAGTTCGACGACGAGATTCAAGGACTATGGCTGCTGTGTACATTGCCAGACTCATGAGAGACAGTACGAGTATCTATGATCGCTTCTGCTCCAGAAGGTATGGTTAGTCTGGAGTTTGCCAAGAGCGGGATGCTGAATAAAGAGATGCAGAAACGTTCTCACGGCACTTCATCTACATCCCACCATTCAGAGGCACTAGTTTCAGAGAGCCGTGGAAAGGACAAAAGCAGCTGTCCAGGTGGTGGTAGAGACAAGAGCAGAGAGAAGTCCGGGGGTCGGTACGAGGACTCGGAGTGTTACCATTGTGGCAAGAAGGGCCACATCAAGCGAAATTGTTTCGCTTGGAAGAGAGAAAAGAAGGACGACAAGGGGAAGCAAGATGAGAACACTACATCGACAGCTTCGATACTTGGAGGCTATGTGATCGTCGTAGGTGATGAGGTTATCACAAACCTCGCCTGTGATGACAATTCTTGGCTGGTGGACTAAGGGGATTCAGCGCACGTATCTCATAACAGGGCACTATTTACCACTTATACGACAGACGACTATGGAGTGTTGAAGATGGGCAATGGAGATGTGTCGAAGGTAGTTGCCATTGGAGATGTGCATTTGAGGATGAAGACGGGTACAGTTCTTGTTCTCAAAGATGTTCGTCATGTCCCTGACATCCGTTTCAACCTGGTATCGGTTGGAAGGTTGGATGACGAGAGATTCTTCAGTCTCTTCTGGAATGGCTAGTGGAAGCTTTCCAGAGGTTCGATGGTGATTGCCAGAGGAAGAAAGAAGTCTGGTATCTACTATATGGAAGGGAGCGCACAGGGGACACATGAGGTGAACGCAGTTTCTGATGCGTCTACCGAGTTGTGGCACAGACGGCTTGGCCATATCAGCGAGAAGGGGATGAACTACTTGGTGAACATAAAGGTGATTCCAGGGCTCAAGTCTACAATGTTGGAGAAGTGCACATACTGCTTAGCTGGAAAGCAAAATAAGGTGTCTTTCCAAAGTCATCCAAGTTCAAGAAAGCCGACATTGTTCGAGTTGATTCACTCGGATGTCTACGGTCCTATGAAGGTAAAATCTATTGGTGGTGCTTCTTAGTTTGTAACTTTTATTGATGACTATTCCAGGAAGGTTTGGGTCTATGCCTTAAATACTAAGGATCAGGTGTTACCTACTTTCAAAGAGTTTCAGTCCTCTGTTGAAAGAGAGACAGGTAAGAAGTTATTGTGTGTTCGGTCCGACAATGGCGGCGAATACATTAGTCCCTTTGATGCTTATTACAGAGAGCAAAGGATGGTCCCTCAACTGGTGCTCCGAAGACATGGACAGTCCCTCAGTTGGTGCTCTGCTGAACCACAAAGTAGGCACTTACCTAGCCTCTTCCTACAGTCATTCCACCCATGCCCTGGCTTCTTGCAGAAGGTGTAACTGATAACTTGCTACTGTCTAGGTGCATGTTGTATCTGTCTCTGCTGAAAAGGCGTACGATCCTGACTTTGGAACTGCTGCTGCTGGAACGGCTTCTGTTGATGCTGCTGGTAAAAATGGGGCCTCTTGGCCGGGCCTACACTACCGCCGACTCCATGTGAATTATGACCTCTTTTCAGCTTCAGTTCGAAGTCGTCCTCTGCTACCATAGCTCCCGACAGAATCTCCTCAAAGGTAGCATTTCTTTCACTCTTGGTCAAGGACTTGACTTCCTTGACCAAGCCCTTCCTGAACCTCCTAGCCTTTGCCGTCTCGCTAAGGCCCTCAAAGAATCTGCCCAGGCGGCAGAACTCTCCGGCATACTCCTCTACTGTCTGGTTTTCTTAAACCAGGTTCTCGAACTGCGTCTCCAAGATGCCAAGTGCTATGTCAGGGAAGAAATTCTCCTTGAAGAGCTTCTTGAAAGCCTCCCATGTATGCCCCTATGTACCAACCCTGGGGTCGATCTGGTACCATGTGCGAGCAAGGTCCTGCATCTGGCTGTCCGCTGCCTCTATCTGAAGTCTAGCTGGTATCTCTGCGAGACGAAAGATCTCCTCTATATGCTCGATCCAGTCGTCAACATATAGGATACCCTCAGTACCCTTAAAGTCTCGCGGTCGCATCTTCTGAAAGT
This sequence comes from Iris pallida, assembly GCA_029216955.1. NCBI lineage: Eukaryota > Viridiplantae > Streptophyta > Magnoliopsida > Asparagales > Iridaceae > Iris > Iris pallida. Next base: position 21,348,098 of record JANAVB010007399.1, read on the forward strand.
CCTAAATGCCCGGGGTCTTTGGCTGGTACGGCTGTATCTGTACTTCCGGTGGTTGGGCAGTCACCTTCTCTACTGCTACCATTGCTTGCTGATGGGCATTGTCAATGCCCAGTCTAATATCTTTCGACTGGTGCCATTGAGCATCCATCATCTGCTGGAAGAAGGAAAGGAACTGCGACATATCAACGGTCCCCTGAGGCGGTGGCGGTAGCATCCCCTGAATCCCCGGGGTAGTCCTCGAAATCGGTGGAGGAGCACCCCCAAAAGCTGCATACACTCCCACCTGAGCAGTTGCGGTCCCAGGGTCCTGCTGAGTAGGACGAGAAGTGGCAGACCTCTCAGTGGTATCCTTTAGGCCAGAGCGACGCGATCGTGTCTCCACCATCCTGAAAACAGATCAAACAAAGAATCAATTATTGAGAAGGAAGCGATATAATCAAAGGAGGACAGTTTATTTCAAAATGAAGGCAATTAGCAGCAAGAATTAGATAAAAGTTTTTTTAATATGATTAAGTACCTTAAACTTATATCCTATATCCTACTGCAGGCTGTAGTGATACTCTAGTTCGAGTACCACTACGAAATTGTACTACTTGCGACTCTCGACCTGCATGGGCCACCACTAAAAATGTGTCACGATCCGCACCCAGTGTAAGGGCACGAGAAGTAGGTACGTCCAGCCTACGCCACAGTGTCGACGGTAGAACGTTCTCCTAGGTCACAACATCTAACAATATATAACTGTACCTATACAATAATATACTCTCCAAAAGGAGGACAACATAAAAGGTACAACTAAATCACAAAATCTAAGATGGAATAAAGGAATAAAGATAGATAAAATCTCAACAGAGAACTACAACTGAAAGTTAATAAGTTTGGATGTTTAAACAACATCAAAATCCAAATAACTGAAGTACATCTCAAAGACAAACATCTAAACAAAGAAATTAGTCTAGAAGTCTAAACTAGACAATGTGCAAGTCCTCAGCAACTGTTGGATCCTTCTGAGGGTCCAAGTCACCGGTGTCATCTAAGCCAGTGCCATAATAGGTAGGGCAGAACTCCTCCTCATCATCTGTAATATTTTTAACAGTCCAATCAAGACGGGAACGAGCACAATACATCTCATGCAGTTCATATCATGACAGAAAATGTAAAGTATGCTATAGAATAAGATACGTAAAACGTTGTAAGAAATAAATATGAGAGAAAGAAAGAATCTGATAAACAAAAGCTATCTATATATGATAATAGAGAACTGTCAGTGACTATGTGATTTAGAGTGTAAACTAGTTATGTGAACGGCTTGAATTTACACATGATTATACTACAGAGTTTATACATGATTATACTACTTTGGAATCGTTCACATGACTACTTCTACTCCCCCGTACCCCAATCAATACACAAGGATCTATACAGGTTATGTTATTATACATGAAAATTTTATACATGAAGCTCATGTGATCATGAGAGTACATGAGAGCACATGAGTGTACATGAATAAAAAGAGGCCATGGAATACATGATGTTCGTGAAAAGCATATGACATGATGTATTCGATGCACCAGAGGGGATAACATCTCATGTAAAGTTCCATATAGTACTAATCCGTGATAACATCGTGTCAGCATCAAGTAAATTAGTCTATAACAAGAATATAATTTCTAGCAAGTATGAAACGGTCAGAGAATGTACTCACCTGATATCCCGAATGTCTGATGAGAATATAAGTCCGAACCGGAGTATCTGAGTCCTATTTAGAGCAACCATGGGTTACAAAGTGTCTAATATGAAATAAGAGTAATCTACTAATCTACAATACATTCTAAATGATTCTAGGTCCTTCTAGGTCAAAGTCAACTCTGGTCAACCATTCTAGTTAAACTAGGTCAAAGTCAACCCTTGGTCAACTTTGGTCAACCATTCTAGTCAAACTAGGTTAAACCTAACTCAACTAGTCTATTAGTCTAAGTTTAAGTCAAACTTAAGTTATCTAACCATTTTAAGTCCGTTTGAGTCAATTTGGATCAAGTTTGACCCAAAGTTGACTTTTGTCAACTTGGTCAACTTGCTAGTCAACTTGGCCAAGTTAGGCCCATTGGGTCAATCCTAAACTGACTCACTAATCCATAGGCTACATCTAATAGCAAAATCACACACACACACACACACACACACACACACACACACACACACATAGAGGATCGGACCGGACGTAGATAAGCTGGTGTGGTCTTCCGACGGTGCTGGCGCCTTCTCGGTTAAGTCTGCCAGAAGTGTTATCCTGGGAAATGCGACCCCGTACCCTACCATTGCCTCATTCTGGCAAACGTGCATCCCCAAGAAGTGGTCTTTCCTCATCTGGAGAGCCCTTCGTAATATCCTCCCCACTGACGACAACATCAACACTATCGGGTTCAGTCTTACCTCGGCGTGCACATGCTGCTCTGATCGACAATCGGAAACTACCAAACACATCCTCAATCAGAGGGACCTACCGGCCAAGGTCTGGAGAGCTCTTTCTCAGCGATGCAGATTGCCTCGAGGAGGCAACAACTTTAACCACCTCCTGGCCAATTGGGCCGTCGCGTCCCATGGCCACCAGATCGTCGCTGCGGCAGCCATGTGGGTTATCTAGAAAAATCTGAATAAGGCGAGATATGAAGGTCACCGGTACAGTGCAGACCAACTCATTCGGGAGACCATTCGTCAATGCCACAAACGAAGATCCCTTTGTAGGCATAGCCAGGAGGCTTTCTGGAACTCTCTCCTATCCCCGGCTTAGCCGTTTTATTTCTTGTTTGCCTCTTCTTTTGTCAGTATACATGTACAGGCATCCACATTTTGTGCCTCTAGGTATACTTGTAAAGGTTCGGTCTTTTCGGCCTTATTCAATAAAATGGTAGGTTGGTTCAAATATATAAAATATATAATTGAATTTTATATACAACAAAAATTCATACAGAACTATTTTATTTAATCGGAAATGCATATGGTAGCCGCAATATTAACAAAGCAAAGCCGCAGCATTAACAAAACGATTTCTATAAAACATATTTAAAGGTAATATCACATTGTTCACAAAATAAAATCTAAGTCTTACATCACTTAAGAGTGTTCCCATCAAGTTTTACATCAGTAAGCATTCACTTAATTTACAAAATAAAATCTACGAAGATTAAAGAGTAACAATTCAATTGGTGCCTGTGTAAGTAATGACCACATGAGCCAGGCATCAACTTGCTTAAATAATTCCTCCTGAGTTTTTTTTCTTCTTTAGTGCAAGGCCCTTGTCTTTCCTCCTCTCGTATCAGGTCCCTTGCAGCTTGTTTCTCAACTTCAATCACAGTGTCCAGCTGGGAAAGGAAAAGAAACGAATGGTTGAAGGAGTGTGAGATGATTTTACAAAAAGATTTTATTGTAAGTCTGCTTCAGCCTGAAGTTTATCATACAAGAATCGGTGCATAAAACTTTGTCAACCACACAAAAATTTAATATAACACAAAAGAAACATTGAGAGCCATAAATGTTTCCATTCTAAGCATTTGAAAGACTAAAATATAGACGAGTAAAGAACATGGCAATAAAATAGTTTAGCAAAACGATCAACTGACACAAATGAATGAATTTAACATTCAAACCCTACCATTTCAAGAATCCGCTTTAGTTGATTATTTTATACAGTAAGTTCCACCACTCCGAGGAAAAGATGGTTTAACAAATGCCAAACACTAGATACACACCAGGTATCATGTATTTGGAACACTAGTGAGTGTGTATACTTCCAAAATTTGGGATATCAGCTAACTTTGGCCTAGATTTGGTAAATCTCACCCGAGATTTACTACCAAATCTTGATGTCATTCACGTCTTAGGTCCTACTAGTATGATACCTCACTCGAGAATCTCAGAAAGTTGTGTTCACAATGTCTATGATATCAGCTCCAAATTAACAAAGTGGGACTTTGGAAAGAAATATTGGTATTAGGATGGCCTAATATGATTGTTAACAATAGTGCAAATATCAGCTAGGCATTAATATGGAAACCATGTTCCATTTGATGTTGTATCATATACACAACTCTGGAAGTAGAGATTCAGTTGTCACCCTATATCTCTGGAATTTTTGCCACAGTGCCAATTTGTGCTCAACAACATACATACGCATAACAAGTTATGCTGCCAAAGAATATTTATGGTTATGTACTCTTAAAAAGAACAATGGCAGGATATGGAGATACCGGGCTATTGCTAGTTTGGTACTATTTGAAATAGAAAAAGCCAAACCCTATAAAGCAAAAGCCAACTGGTGTCCAAACAATGCTATAATAAAATGTTATGCTTAAAACATATGCATAGATTCAAGAAATGATCCGACCACCAGTAATCAAGCATCATATGAACCATTTTGACAACCAAGAATAAAAAAAGCACTTACTGCTCTTGTGAACATGATCTCATAATATATATTTGGCTTCTGGAGGTAGTCATCTCCATGGCAGTATACAATATATACTATTTATTAATTGATCTCTAGCATTAGACTTGTATGTACCACCACAAGAATGTAGAGGTCTTTAAAAAAATGTGTATAAATAAACTTCATGTTTGAGCAGACCAACACCAACATGATGCTGGATTGAAGGCCTGGGAAAATGTGCTCAACCATTCTAATGTGTTTTAGAGTAATGCAAACTGAAATTAGTGTACATGTTTGAGCAGACCAAAACAGGGACAGTCCCTTCTTTGTTGGACTTGGAAAAGTCCTGGGTCTCAACATACTTCTATATGTCTGCCACAAGACAGCTCTTTTTCCAAACGTAAATCCATATATAGATATTTACCAACAAAAGTTTTCCCGCCAATGTGAATTAAAAAAATGTCTAAATTTGGTTATTGATCTAACCCAATAGCATGGTTACCTCTTAAAGGGCCTCAAAAAGGATATTTCTTATATTGACTCATTTTGGCTTGTGAATAGGTTCAGAATGGAGACCATTAGCTATTGGAGGTAAGACTTTAACCTCTGGAACACCAACATCAGTGACAATCACTCCTCGTTTTTCATCAATCTTCCTGCAGAAGACAAATTTAGTTAAATGTTCAATAATCTATTGACTCGTGCCACATGAAGATAGAAATGGTATTATACATACAGTACCTCAGTATATCCTTCACAAAAATAATGTATTTAGCAAATTGCTAAAAACTTAGCTGCTGGGCTGTGAGTTGTGGAAAGAGTAGAGGAAGTACATGCTCTGCAGCAAATTCCACGCCATACTGAAAGGTAGACCAGAAATAAGTTGCAACATAATATACAACTGAATGCCACTTAATTAAAATGCATACCATGTGAACTGATGCAGAATCACAAAGTATGAAGTATCGTAAGTAAAATATACATAGTAGTTTTTATGAACACACTCGTAGATGTTTGCTATAAGATTGGATCCTGATACTAATAATATCAGAAATCATCGATCCTTCGAAAACTTTTAGATTCTGGTTATTTGATGTACTGTCTTATTTGTCTCTCTAAGCATTTTCCATAATTTACCAGCTGCTGCTTCGGATCGTGTTTGCTTTCGATCCTTACTGTACGTTATGGAAAACAACCCAAACCCACCTGTGGCAGCACAAACGGCGGGCACCGAGGAGGAAACCGATCAGGTTTCCATCGAAGTACCGAAAACAAGTACTGTCAAAGCCGGCATAGAAGACGATGGCCTGTCGACACAATTGGCACTGGTGACACCGGAGGTGAAGACATCAGGCATCGATGACGGTATCGACGCCGAGGATGTCGAGCCGCTGTCGGCAACGGAGCTACCGAAGGGCAGGACGGGCCTTCGCCTTTTCTTCTTGAACATCGTGTAAGATTTAGTTTGCTTCATTTCCGTATGACATTGTTAAGTAGTTAGCCCATGCGTCCTGCATGATAACTAAAAAAAGTTTTGATCATATGAAAACTCAATTGTTAAGTTGTAGATATGTAGCTTTGCTTAATTCTTACTTTGTACACTCGTCTAGCTAGTGATTGATCATATCCATGCTTGTTAACAACCAGGAGTGTCTTCAAGCTGGATAGCCTGGGATCGAAGATTGCACGCATAGAAAGGTTCAACTCTTTTGCAACTAATATATATGATTGTGGCTATTTGGTTCTGCATTTGCATCATACTGCAGAATACAAAGAACTCAAAAATAAAAGTATATGGCAAAATAACTATCCATAACTCAAATTCATGTGAACAAAAGGGTTTCAGTTTATCAAGGCAACATATAATGAAGAACTCAAATTCCGATTTAGCAAGAGGCTCCAAAAGGGATCTTCCATACTACTTCCCCTTCCAAGCATGACTCGGTTCGACATTTCCTCAAACACCATGCTTCACTAAACACCAAATCCCTACCCTCATTACCAATTACCCCCCATCTTCTTCAATGAACCCTACCGGACTATATCAGAGATAATGATAAGAATATGATATTGCCCGTTGCTCCTCGCAACAATGTCTATTGCAGCTTGAATGAGTGGAGAAAATGAAGTCAAACCTGCGGGTTAGAAATCCATATTATGTCACTGATGGATAAAAAAATGACCTGCATATTGAATGAGCTTTATTAATACGATAAAATAAATGTCCAGCAAACTATATATCAAGTTATAAATTCCTGAGTTTGGTGCAAGGTTTGGACCATAGTTTGCAGTATCGGATGCGATGTTTAAGAATTTAGCTAAGATCTAGAAACGAGTAAAACTGGTACAATTGGTGGGGCTATTTCAATTGCAATTCTCGCTATTTTTTTTCCTAAAAATTGCGACATTGGCTTCATCTAATTTTTCTTGCAATCTACCATGTACAGTTACTGCACTAGCATCCCACTCACTAATATCTTAAATGAAAGAGTCAACGCCATTCCTGCCCTCAAAATATCCTCGCACCTACACTATAGTATCTTCTTGCTACTGATATCATTTCCCTATTCCCCTAAAGTTCAAAATAAGGCTACATGAAAATGAGGTTAAATAAAAGGTTCTCCGTTTTGTTGAATTTGTAACTTTAGCATTGATAAGTACTGCAAAATAGGGTTTTATCTTGTTTGGTTTGCACCCAAGTTCCTAACAGCCAATAAGTGGAAAGTATAAGCACCATATTGTTAAGAGTTAAAAACCAAAACAAGTTGTACCTTTGTTCTCGCTTCACATTGGTTTTTTTTGCCTCCAAAGCTTGGTGTTTCTCTTCTAACTTTGTGTAAAACTAAAGAAACGAGAAAACACAAGAATTAGGATATTCTTTCCCATTTACGAGCCTACCAACTTTCACAGTGCTACCATAAAAACATTTCAGGAATACTACCTCTTTCTGCTTCTATGCACGCTTACTGCATCGAAAAGTAGGTGCAGCCACCATCTTAATTCTGCCTTGCAGTGTTTTCACAGATGCAGCAGTTCTGTTATTGTTCAGGATAACTCCAAAAAAATATTACACATTAAACCATCAAAAAATTTTAGAAACAAGTCTAGTGAGAGGATACAATGAAGCAACAGAGCAAGAATCTTCTTCACACTTATAGAGGACTTAAAGTACATCACTAATTTCGTAACTTTGATTCAAGAATACTTTTAACATTCTGAATCATTACACATAGACAAAGCTAAAAGGACCTATTTTCTACCTTTGTGTTAATTTGGAGCTGTACTACACACTATCCGTATGAAATCCACATCCATGTGCATTTTAGTATCAGATTGACAAAGTTGCTATATGAAAATAAAATATCACTTCACAAAAAAATTATGAACTCTTTGAACAAACATTGGATATCTATAAAGATTTATGAACTCTATAAACTCAAACAATTTATGAACTCTTTAAATTGTCTATAAAGATTGGTGATAACTACTTTATCCAATTCCCTGAGTTTCTGCTAGAAATAAAATTTGTGTACATGCTTGCAATCATAGGATATCTACTTGGTTATTTGGAGTTCAGTTAGCAACCTAATTAAGGGCCCTTGACATCAGCAAATAGAGTGGAGGACATTTCAAGGAAGGAAAGAATTACTAAAATTAAGGGCCCTTGACATAAGCAAATACAGACTCTATCTCCAGTTCTGGCCATGCTTAGCTACCCAAACAAATGTATCTTAAATAAGATACGAAGGGCAAGCTACGAAAGCCTTCAGTGCGTTTCTTAGTGCACACAACACTGTGGAAGAATTGTGAACATGAAAATATATCAAATAGCACATGCAAAAACTGATGTATTCATGACCAACTCTCAACAACCATCATTAACAAGTCAATTTTTTGTTATGAATTGTTATCTAACTTTTGAATTGCCACCAATTTTCTATATCAATAGGAACAGCAGAACAGGACCCCCCATATTTCTTTCATGCTCCAGTTAAGTTTGTTGCTAAGTAGATTTCTTTCCGTGGCTATAGGTCATCCAGTTTTCTTAGGGAAAACCTTTCTTTGTTCATGGGAAAACCTTTCATTGTTTAATGATAGTTTAACTCATTTCCTGAAATTTCCGTGATATATTGATTGTAGTTATTACATGTAATTAGCCTGTCCATTGATTGAATTACAGGGCGACTTCGTAGAAGCTGATGAGCAATGGCAATCACGGAATAGGGACGGGCGGAAGAGGAAGCCTGTGACAGTTGAGACCCTCACTAGGAAGAGGGTTGCACCCCTCAGTCAGGACTCTGCACTTGATGATGGAACCGAGTATATGAGATGGTTACTTTCAGATGATCGATAGCTCTGGAGATTCTTTCAAAAGATTAAACAGCATGCAGCACACCAAGAGTTGTGGGTATACACGCCAATATATGTTTTTTGTGGCAGTAATTATATATATATAATATATATATATATATATATATATATGTGTGTGTGTGTGTGTGTGTGTGTGTGTGTGTGTGTGTGGGCAATTAGTTTGAGTTATTTGACATGAACTAGAAGACGAACATATGATATAGGTTGTATGTATAAATTTAGCAGTGTAAAAATTTGAGGTGCATTCAGAGCAGATACTGTTTGGACATGGGTATTTTACCATGTTTACATTTGTTTAATACTTACTAATATTATTGCATATATAGACGTTGTCCGGATAATATCCATATTTGCTATAAATTCTCGTCCAGCTCTGAATGGCCCAAATACATGGTGTTTTTCCACTTTATTTATCCAAAATATCATATCCATATCTGAATTATATCTGAAACTAGATCAGGTTCTATATATCTAGATCCAATTCAATCTCTATGTTCAGGTTGCCTCCCACAGCAACAATTGTATTTGGAGACTGCAGAAAACATTCCAAATCCACTTCCTAATGACTGACAACCGTATTAAACCATTTTTTATAAGTTAAGAGAAACTGACACACTGTTTTTGCAAGCAGTCTTCTCTGCACTATACAATTCCGTAGTACCTATCAACATCCATGGAAGAGCTGCTGACTTAGCCAAACATAACAAGGACACCTTCACTCCCAAAGACAGATTACCTCTTCCTCCTTTTCGTTTCAACCTGCAACAAGAGTTATCGATCAATATAATATTCTACAGCATGTCCCTAACATAAGTGTCGGGAAACTGAAAAGTAAGAAACTTATTAATCACACCCATTATTCAGATATGATCCACCAAAATGATAAGCTGAAGATTGCATACTATGAATGAATACATTATTATGTGACTACATTCTCTAGAGGTAGGGCTTTTTTACTTGATAGTATTACAAGACGAAGATAACGTATGAACATGACATGAAAATTGAGTAAGAGGATAGAAAAAGTTCTACAAACAGCAACTATTTTTAGACTGTCTAACACATCTATACACACTGATGTTTCTGTTCTAAAGGTCCTACCATAATAGTTTCAAGGAATCGCACTAGCTTTATCCTCAAATTATGAACCTATGATTAAGGACAGAACTATAAGCTTATCTTCCAGCTATAAAAATAGCAAATTATGAGAGAACATAGAAAGAAAGGAACAATTAGAAAGTTAAGTTTGGACATGGGTATTTTACCGTGTTTACATTTGTTTAATACTTACTAATATTATTGCATATATAGACGTTGTCCGGATAATATCCATATTTGCTATAAATTCTCATCCAGCTCTGAATGGACCAAATACATGGTGTTTTTCCACTTTATTTATCCAAAATATCATATCCATATCTGAATTATATCTGAAACTAGATCAGGTTCTATATATCTAGATCCAATTCAATCTCTATGTTCAGGTTGCCTCCCTATGTGCTAATTGTCTGGGCCTTTGCACTTGAGTGGGACTGCGGGAACGCTTGTTAGTTTTTTCATGCCTAATCAGATGTTGACAGAGTCTTACATGTGGATACTTGAGACAATAGCATTTAGACTTTCCATATGTAACCCGTGTTACACACCATGCATGTCCAATTAGTGAGGGGTAGTAGTACTATCTAAAGTACAAATTTAACGGTTCCATAGATATGAATGGTATCACATAAATTTACTCATATATAATACTACACATAAGTGCATTTTTTGGTAATTGAACAAATTTTAACTTTCGAAGCACCTCAAGATCCCTCCAAACTAGATTTTGTGCCTACCATATCAGTCCACCAAATCCTTCCTCATGAGAGTAGTTTAGGCAAAACTGATGATACTCATGCCTACCTTATTGCTTTAATGTTTGTATCGTTATATGTATGTGTGTGTATCGTGTCAAGATTTGTATCTGTATCCATATATGTTGGACAAGTGAAAAATGGTACTTGTATCCGTATTGTGTTAAATCTATCTTAATGTATCCGTATCATATTTTCTTGTTCTATTTTTTTATTGATAACGGCTGAATTCTACAACTAGAGAGTTATATTTAGCAGGGAAAATCACACTCCTAGAGAGAATATTAGTAACCATGCTATTATTTAGATATGTTCTTTTATTTCAACTTCAAGTCAGATTTTTAGTAGGGTCAAGTTAATCTGTGTAGGCATCTTTAAGAACCTTAACAACAGCCTTCCAATTTATACTACAATTGATGCTAGTCTGTGTTTTAATCCTAGCTTATAAGTAAAAATGAAATAAATGCACCAGAATCTTGTGTATTACAACATTGTATAGCCCGAATACTCCACTAACCTATACCAGTCATCTCCTTGGAAATCAATGACCAAAACAATAAAGCCAAATAAATGAGCATTTTGCCTGATCAAAATCATGATTGTTGATCTCTCTTCAACGAGTTGTTCAGTACAAATCTCACTGCTTCGGACATGACGGCATCCTCGGGCTCATCGACAATGGGCGAGAGGGTGCCGACGTAGTCGAGGGACATCACAATTTGCTTCAACTTGGAAACGACGATGACCTCGTCGAACACTTTGAGTGCGGAAGGGTTCCTCATCTGTAATCCCAAAAAATTCAGTCAAAATTGAAACCTTCTAGAAATAGGAAAGGATAAAGAGACGCAAGACTCCCCGTCCATGTGTCAGACTCGTCGATGATGGCTAGCGTGGCGGCGACACTAGGGCATGGATTTGGGGAGGTGGGTTGGGATCTAGGGTTATGATTTGGGGAGGGTTGGATCTAGGGTTTAGGATCCACTCTCATAGCAGGAAGAGGAGGGAGGTGGAGGGATTTGGGGGGTTTTGGTCTCTACGGGAAAGAGTAGGAAGTTAGCAAAATAATGCCATGGTTTGATACAGAAGAATGAAGAGGAGAAGAAGACTGATGAGAAATTTTGTTTTCAAATTAGGGAAGGGTTTGATTCAGGTGAAAAAAGATTTCTAAAAAATTTGGTTTGGGCCGCCAAATAATTGTCATTCCCGCTGAAATTATTTGAGACGGTCTCAAAATTTATTTAGAACGAAAAATATTAATAGTCCTAAATAAGAGATCTATTTTTCAATCTGTCATCAATAAAATTGTTTTTTGTTACAAAAAAATATAGTAGTCCCAAATAATAATTTTTTAGGACGTTTAAAACTAGAGTTCTTAAAAGTGTTGTCCCAAAAGCCAACTTTTTTTGTAGTGATATATATATACACACACACACACACAAAGGGGATATATCTATAACATATAGATTATATACAATGAATGTAAACCATTAGTCTAACCACAAAATTGAACTCATAAACTAATCTAAATCCAACTCCAAACTCAGAAATCTGAGTTTAAACCGAGAATTTCGATTTCAAACTAAAAATCAATTCAAAAATAAACCAACACAAAACCCAAATCCAAGTCGATACCCAAATCTCAAAATACACAACTAGAACTCGTGAAACTTGACAAACACATAGGTATATACGTGTGTGACATGCTCGGGTACTCACAAGGTCGAACCCGTGTCCGTATCGTGTCCAGTTAGTGCGTTTCGGAAGAGTCCGTACACGCGTGTATTGACATATGCTCGTGGGCACGTGCCACGCTCAATAGAATGCCACACGCAACACGAGGAGCCTCGTGCTCGTGCATGTAGCTAGGCGGGGTCTAGGTCTAGGTGTACAACACACTGAAATGTCACTATGTCATGTCCACGTGTTGCAGGACATGAGTATCCCTGCGGTTGTGCGCGTGCGCGACCTCGTGGGCGCGTTTCGAGCCCCGTAGCTCGCGACACGAGCCATGTCGTGTCACGGGGTCAGGCCCTGGGTAGTCTAGGTCTAGTTCTTCATGTCCGTGCTCCTGGAATGAGTCCTTGCCGCATCGTGTTCGTGAACGAAGGCCGTATCACCGGCAATTTCTCGTGCGCATGCACAGTACAGCCAACCAATGCGCGTTGGATTTCTTCGCACATGCTCCACAAAACGATGTGAAATTTTATGAGCATGTGGACGGAGGTTGCCCCTAAATGTCCATCAAATTTCATACGAAACCGTGTCCTGTAAGTCGAGTTATGGCACTCGAACAGCAGGACACGCACGGGGTAGTGCACGGGCCTCGTGCACGCGTGTCCGTATCCGATTTGGACACTAAAAACGTGCCAAAACAAGATCCGTCTTCTCGAAAGTTGTTTCAAATATACACAACAACAAATTTCTGAAAATAGAAATAAAAAATACGAACTTTCAATTCTAAGCGGCATTTCGTCGAACACGTGTCCCAATACACCGACACGCATTCAATACACCTATCAAACGGCTACAAAATCCTACCAAACTACATGTATAGGTCCGGGATACCTATATAGATGTATCTACAAAGAAAAATTAGAATTTACAGGTGTTTAGAGGGGTTTACCTATTGGGAGTCAATATCTCAATGGAACGAGCCTCCAAACGCGTCGATACCGATTTCCTCCGGTCTAACGACTCTGATTCCTTGCTAGCAAGTCTCCAGCAGGTTTCTCTCCTCCCAAAGATCTCAATGCACTTCATTTGGATGGATTTGGATGAGAAATGAGAAAGTTGGATTTTTGGAGGACAAGGGAGTTTCTAGGGTTTGAGAAGCTTGACGGCTATAAGCATATAACTCCAAGAGGGGAGGATGTTGTTTGTGGCTGGCCAGGGGTTAGATAGGGTTAGGTTAGTTTTTGCTATGGGCCACCATACAATTAAAGTCCACATGAAGCCCATTAGCAAAAAGGCCAAAAAGCTTCATGTTAAAAATAGCCTAAAAATGTATTAAATTGTTTCCTAAATTGGACTAATGCTCTAATTTAAATCTAATTAACTAAATATATTTCTAATCACATGGTTAGTCTTCTAATCAAGGTTGAATAAGGTTAAACCATCTGTTAATACCAAAAGCACTACTCAAAACCAAAACACCAATCAATTTAATAATAAAAATAATCAAAAATTCAAATTCCCACACAATTACTAAATACCCCAAATTTGAAAAGTGGGTGTGACAATATTGTACGATAAAAAAATTTCAATTATAGTTGACAGAGTTTCTACATAGTTATTGTTGGTGTTTTTGCTTGTCATTGTTGGTGTTTTGCTTTAGAAACTAGAAAGATAGTCCCACATTGGAAAAACCAAATTGATGGTATCTCTATATAAAGTTTTGCTTGTGTTGAGAGATCACATGAAGTGTGGAGAGACATATGGGTGCCATGTGAGGGCATTTTTCTAGTGGAAAGAATGCTAAACCAACAAAGAAGCATTAATGCTTTTTGTCATGCTCGTGAGATAATTTCCTATGGAGTTAAGCCCCGAACGACTCGGACTCGGACTCGAGCTCAAGGGCATAAAGTGGCATTTTATTGGCGCACTTTGCAGTTAGCATGTCAACATCGGCTCTACGCGTAGCTGCTGCGCGCTGAGCTGTTGTGTTATTGCGTGCTGCTGGGCTGCGCAGCTGCTACAGCGTGCTGTGCCACTGCTCTGCGGTGCTATACATCTGAGCAGCTGTGCGCAGGCACACGGGCTGACTTGCTGAGTGGGCATTAGGGCACAGGTGGCACATGATATGAGTGATTGGAAGATTTGAGCGGTTATAGAATGATTGAGTCAATTAATCAGATCCATTTTTTGTGGGATTTGAATTTAATTCATTCATATCTTTCCATTTTTCGTTCCTATATTTTTACAATCAGTTACAGCTAGGATTAGGATTGGGATTAGGGTTTTGACCCTTCTCTATAAATACTCTCTTCGTGCCTTCATTAAGGACTTACGTTGAAATTAAGATACAAAGTGAGTTTTGTCGCCACTGCCATTGGAGTCAAAGGAGTTCTTCGAGTTCGTGAAAGGAGGTGACAGCGAGCATTCCAGAAGTTCTTTCGAACTTATAGGTTCCTGGGAGCATATCGCAATAGGGTGAATCTTGCTTTGAGCAACAGTGATCTTTATCACCCCAGCAAAGTCGTTGCATCAACTCCAGTTGAGAATGATTATTCATATCGTTGTATCAACTCCGGTTGAGAGCGATCATTCATCTCGTTGCATCAACTCCTGTTGAGAACGAGTATTCATCTCTCTCTTAGGAGAACAAATTTTTGTTTCTCTGGTATTAAAAGATCGAGATTTCCATCTTCCATCTGACGATCTGTTTCGGGAATAACAGTTATTACACCTAAAAAAAACTCTCCAATGGTTCTCAACTCATATCCTACGTGGTAAAAAACAAAATGATCAATTTAATGATTTAGTTTGAAAGAAGGGTCCAATATTAATTTCTACGAGAGATGGAAATTTTTTATGAAAGTGCTACATGTAGAAATCCTCGTAGAAAATTTTCATCTATATAAGTGCCATGTATGATGAAAATTGGAATAGAAACTACTGTTTGAAGAAATTTTCTAAAATAAACTTCTACCATATAAAGAAATAGGAGAGATAGAAACCCACTGGAGATGGCCTTAAGGTCTGCTTGGATTGGAGGTGAAGAGAGTTAAGTTAAGAAAACTTAAGTGTGAAAAAAAAAATACTTGGTTTGAGGGTTGGGGTTCACGAAAGGAAGTCATAGATGGTTAAGTGAGAGAAAGTTTAACATTTTTGTCTTTTTTTACCCTCTAAATCAGAGGATTAACAAGGAAAAGTGAGGGCTTATTTGAAACGTCATAAATACTTTTTGACAAGTTTTAATTAAAAACTCAATAAAATTTAATTTTATGCTACACGTAATATGGGTATTTTAATAGCTATTGTATTTTTGTTCAATTGTTTTCCACTAAAAATCTTAAATTCAAGCAAGAGTTATAAACACACCACACTTAACTATCCATCCAATCAAGCAAGGTTATATATAATGACCCCCCCCCACCCCCCTCTCTCACTTAACTTTCCTTCACTCAACCCTGCTCAACTATGTTTGTCTCCCTCAATCAAAGCAGAACCTTAATATCCACAAGCTCAACCCGAAATGAGGAAGACTAGAAGAGAGAAGAAACGGAGGAAGTACCCATTGCCAACTACGATCAACTCTACTGCCAACAACAACAAGTGCTTATCGAAAGAAGCTACGACAATGATAGGGATGGCAACGGGGTGGAAAGGGACCAGGGGTCATACCCCCATCCCCGCCCCCAAGTAATCTTCATATCCTTGTCCCCGTTAACCAATACACTCCATGTCTCTGCCCTTGCCTCGTTAACCCTTTCAGGGCCGGATTTTCTGTCCCCATCTGTCGTCCCCTTAAAAATTTTCTTGTACAATTTTAAAAAACTGTTTTTATTTCCAAAAAAAAAGACATGTTAATAAAACCCAATTTTCATCATATATATATATATATATATATATATATATATATATATATATATATATAGACACACACACACACACACACACACTAGTCTATATGTACGTTCTTTGCACGTATTTTAATTAGAAAATCATAAGGTCAGTTGCCGTATTTTTGTCTTTTCCAGATGATTATTCATGTCTGTGTGTTTTCTTTTTACAATCCCAAGAGATTCAAAGTACAAAATTTATTTTATTTTTTTAATTTTGTAATGAGAATAATAATCTTTGGAAAATGGTAAGGATAGAAATTTTTTACCATTGGAACATGAAACATTGTATGAAAAAAGAAAACTTATTGCATGCAAACTTTATTGTTTTGGCCCTTAAACATAAATAACAGGCAAGTTAACATAATAACATCATGTTTATAAAATCTTCAAGGGTATTTTAGGAAATTCAAAAGTTTCACCACCACGTCCTATTATATAGTTGAAATTATATAGTTGAATAGATGCTTAAATACTAAAGGGTATTATATATTTTATATATATATATATATATATATATATATATATATATATATATATATATATATATATATATATATATATATATATATATATAGAGAGAGAGAGAGAGAGAGATACACACACTACTAGATATATATATCATGGATCCATATTAATGGGTTGTACAGGTATAAGTAATCGGGATCGAAGATTTACCACGGGAGGGGGAAAGGGGTCCCAAATCAGACCAATTTTTTAATCTCCATCTCTACCTCATCCCTGTTTTTTAAATCTTTAAATTCGTCCCGTTAAAAGAAAAGAAAGAGAATCAAATTTTTGACGAATTCAGAAGAAATTGCCATCCGTAATAATAGCCAAGACAAAGAAAAGGAAGAAGAAAGCAAAAGGCAAGAAGCTCAAGGGTGAGCAGTGTTTGCAACTAAACACGCAGGAAGCACAACTTTTTGTATTGAACATTTGTATTTAATTACAAACAGAACAGAGTACAGTGTAGGACTTAGATGTAGTCCTAGGAGTACACTTTTGTTTTTGTCTGGAAACCGTGTCGATGGAGCAAGTGGTAGTTCGTTGACTATGTTGACGGTCTGATGACGACCTCGAACTCTCTAAAAGTCTGGGTTGCTCTGGATGCCAGAGCGTTTGAGGAGTATTCAACAAGTGGAAGCTCTGGGCCTTTTTACTTGCAGAATTGGATATTGTATGTGTGTGGAATAAAGGAATGATCCTTCTATTTATAGGCAGCAGAATGATCTACTTATGCACGCATATGCGATATGCGCCTGGAGAGCTTGCATGTAGGGATGCCACGTGGCTGATGCTGTTGGGCGCATGGATAATGCACCCTGAAGTTAGGGTCGAATCTATTTTGAACTGCACTGTTGGGCTGCAGTGGAGCTGATACGTGGGTTGTTGCTGAGATCTTGGGTGGTTGGCACCCATTTGTAGGCAGAACTGAGTCAAATGACATGTGGTACGTGTCTATAGCTCAAAGATCTCGGATTTGGTGGAGGTTGATCTGTTAGGATGCACCTAGGATCTGGCGCATGAGAAAACTTGACTCATAACTTATAGGAGTCACAAACAAGTCTGGACGCATAGATTTTGACGTGCATGCAAAGCTTTTGGGCGCATGGTTGTGGAGGCGCATGTTGGGACTTGGCTTCTGTCTTTTGGGATCAGGAGCAAGTCTGGGTGCATGACTTTTGGGGCGCATGCAGAGTTGTGGACGCATGGCTGTGGAGGAGCATGTGAGTGATCGGTCGGCCACATGGCGGAACACAGCTGTAGTCGACAAAAGAAATAATTGTTGTGTCTTTTCGTTTTCTGAGAAAGCTAACTGTTCTGACATCGAGACATGGGTTGCTGTCGTTTCAGTCACTCCAGCATTAAATGCTTTGTTTAACGAAGAGCTTGAATAGGCACATGTCTATGCATTACTTGGCAGATTGACATTGGCACATCTGCCCGTGCATCACTGGGCGCATAGGTACGGAACGCACGGTACTGGGGAGCTCATCCGCTACGTGGCGCATCTCCTTTGGTCAACTTCGTCGAATCTTTCGAGACTCGATTTGATGAGACTTAACTAAATTCGAGGAGGCAGATTCATCACCATAAATGCAAGTTTATTGCATTAGTTTCGGGAATGTTGCCACTTGGGACGACCTGGGGTTGAAGCTGAAGAGGGGTCGTGACTTCCAGAGTGGTAGCAGCAGCGGAGGCCAGGCCAAGAGGCCTCACGTTCAGATTCAGCAGACCCGGGCACCAGTGATGGTTCAACAGGTGCAGCATCAGTATCGGGGTCAGGACTCGAATTCGATCAGTTGTTCCTACTGTAGGAAGTTGGGACTGTAACGCCCAGTCCCAAAATACTTGGGACTAGATACGTATCATGCCAGCTGTATACATACGAGTAAATATATGGCTCGTATATATACATAAGCTGTAAATGTAGCAAACCAAGATATTAAATCTCATCTACAAAGATAAATAATAATATAAAAGCAACTTGGAGTTTGTCATGTATACAATCGTTGGGCGGAGACAAAGTCCACTACCAACTAATTTAAATAGAGAAGAAATATACAAAGAAAGTGATTGGTCGAGCGGAGCAAATGACGAGTCCAAAAGCAATCATCACGAAGGAAGGAATGGCCTTAGCTAGAACACCTGCAAGACATCACGAAACACGCACCTGGAGAGATAACCAGGTCCTCAGAGGACAACTTTCTACGCAGGGGCTGTAGGCTCAGCAGAGTAGATAAAGAGTGGCAGTAAGTAGCGCTCATCCGAGTCACTATCGGCCTTGGACAGAAGGTAGTGCTCATAAGAGTCACCCTCGGCCCAAAATATGTGTAAAAATAAAATGTAGCCCCTACGCTAATAACTGTTCCCTTCCCCCAATGATACTATACATGCGTCGTCTCCACGACACTGTTTAATCCTTAATAACTGCCAAGTCTTCTACACAATCTATTGACAGTTATATCCTAACGCATGGCCTATACGCACCGATGTACGGTCGGTACGCAAGTCCGAAGCTATATGCGACTCACCACTCACACACAATCCGTGGCACATCGTGACAGTTTATGAAATGCACATACGGTGGTTCCTTAACTCTAAGTCAATTGCATAAAATATAGTAATTTGCATCTACATATAATTTAGAAAGAAATAACTTGAAAATAAACACAACATGCATGTTATTGAGCAGGAAATTTAAACAGTAGTGGCAAGGTGTCTTGCCTGGTGGTGTTGCCTGGAGGGGTGCAATGATTCAACAAGTCCGAGTAGTCCATTAGCCAAGATTGATGTACAAGGTCCGAAATTTATGAGAAAAAGAAATGCACGATTAGTCGTGATCGAAGGGATATTTGAGGAGAATTTATGGAGATAGTTACATATACAAATTTTAGAAAATATTTTTATAATACTATCACGTAAATACTTGGAAATATTTTATATATATATATATATATATATATATAATTTAGAAAAATATCTTTTTATTAGTCAAAATATTAACATATACTCGAAAATATAATTTGGCAACTATCTTTTTGTTAGTAAAAGTACTTTTAGGTTGATCAAAAGTTATTCTAGGCAAAAACTCTAATCTTGTCAAAATAGGATTTTCTAGGTAGAAGCGAAATTTTATTAGTCCAAAAATAAATATCTAAAAATCCAGGAAATATTTTAGAGCTACAGAATTGTCAACGTAAATTTGATAAAAGTTAATTGTCAAATTTAGAATAATATACTAATAATTCTAATAACATAAATCATAAACAAAAGTACTTAAAATAATACTAATGATTTAATAATAATAATAATAATGATAATAATAATAATAATGGTAATTAATAAATAATAAAAGTAATAATAATTTTAATAATAATACTAATAACAATAATGGTAGTAATAATGATAGATAATAATAATACTAATACTAATAAAACTAATAATAATAATAATAATAATAATAATAATAATAATAATAAAATCTCTCTCAATGCTCTCTGCTGTTCTTTACCAATTGAGAAAGAAAAAAAATGGGGAGGGAGAGAGAGTGAGAGAGAAAGGAAGAGACTATGGGATGCTCACCGACTCGGCGGCGGAGGCGGTGGACTGCTCCGACGGTGGGGCGGAGCACGGCCACGCGGGAGATGGAGGAAGCCCACAGCTTCGGCGGTGGAGGGAAGATGACGGGGTAGCACGGCGTCGGAGGTGACGGGCGGCGCGACGTCGGATCTGACGGGGAGTGAGGAGCGGATGGAAGCGGCGGAGTCGGGGACGCCGGAGGGAGACTCCAGCCAGGGCGGATCGGCGACGGTCCCAGGTGGAGGCGGTGGACTCTCGGTTCTAGGCCATGGCGAAGGGGGTTTTTCCTGTGGCGAAGCGGCGCGCGCGGCCTCAGTCGGCGGAGCTCGCGGGGTCGTGCGCTCATGGAGGAGGCGGGGACGGAACGAGGCACGGCGGCAGTGGAGAGGTGCGCCAGCATGTCAGATCTGGGACACGCGGCGAACTCAGCTCCAGTGTTCTCCGGATGCGGCGGGGGTCGACGACACAGCCGGGAGTGGCGGACTCGTGCGGCGGCGGAGGTGAGTGGGTTGGGGGATTTTTTTGCTACTGTATATTATTTTGCTGGTGGTGGTGGTGGTTTCGGTTGCTGGGTTAGCCGGGGCGGTGGTGGTGGTGGTTTCCACCGGTGGCCGGGATATAGTAGCGGTGACGGTGGCTGTGGTGATGACGATGTTACGGGTGCTGGCTGGGTGCGTCGGTGGTTTGGGAGGCTGTCAGGAGTTGCCAAGGAAGAGGGTGGAGTTGCTGGTATCGAGACCGGGGGTGGTGATGGACTGTTGGGGCGGAGAGCGAGGTTGGTGATGACGATGGCGATGGTGGCGGTATTGCTAGTTGTAGATGGTGGTATGCCCTGGCCGTGAGATCGGGGAAAGATGGCGGAGTCGAAGACGACGGGGAGGATGGATAGCAGTATTAGGAGTAGGATTTATTTGTGTCGGGATTATCGACACTGAGAAACATGTATATGTAGAGGATGGAATAAGAAGCTGGTCACGGACACGATGCACATATGTGAATGGTAGACATATATGGATGGGTACCTGCCTATATATAGGATGTGGGAATACCCATTGGATAAGGATTAGGATTATTTAAAACCCAATTAGATAAATACCATATTAATTTAAATAATTTAATTCCATCAAATCCAATCTCAATCTAGTTTAAATCCAAATAAATCCAATGGATAAATCTTCATCCTTATTTCAAACTATTTAAAATAATTCAAACCAAGATTTTAAATTGCCATAATAATTTCAAAATATGATTTCCAAAAATACTAATAATAATAATTTTGAAAATTACATTATTATTTAAAAATAAACTAATAAATAATTATGAAATATTTATCTATGACCAAATAATATTTACATAAATATATGTTTCTAAAATAAAATTTTATAAGAATATTATTTATTATTATAACTGAATAAAAAGGCTTCTCATAAATAAAATCATGAATTTAGAAATTTTGGTAGCTAAAAATAATTATTATATATATTATTTTGAATTTATACAAATAGAAAAAATATTTTTAAAAGAAATATGTACGCTCGCACATATTCGCACTCGTCGAGCAATTTCGAAAATCAAAATTTTGCGCGTGACGTACAATACGACTATGCAACGTATAATACAAAATTTTAAATCAGTACCAAAAATAAAAAAATACAGTAGAAATTTAGGGGTTTTACATCCTACCCAACTTAAAAGAATTTCGTCCTCGAAATTTAGGAATAGGTAGAGTACAAGAGTTTAATGAGAAGAAAGTATGAACAATTCATTTGGCGAGATAAGGGGACGATATTCAATACGAACATGCATCGCGATCTCAAGATTAAATCATGAAGATGGAATTGAATGTGGGTTGCTAGTTATCACCACGAAATAATAAAGTTTTAGGGTTAAAGTTAATCATGATAAGGCATAGAATGAAGAGTTTAAAGGATCGACTAGATTAAGGCAATCAATTGAGAGGATATAGCTGTCTTTGTTTAGAATTAATCATTCTCAAGTTCCAAGAGGGTCGAGATAATGGGTCTAAGATCGAGGAAAAAGTTAAATCAAGACGGGAATATAGTCACATTAGTTGGTCAGTGGGTAACTATCCTCAAGTATATACTAATATCATGGTCATAGGAGAATGGTTTGGTCTATCTATCAATTACAAGCTTTGTCTAGAATAGTTAAAAGACGAAAGCCAATAGGAGTCCAAAGGAGATGTTTTCGAGTGCCAATATGTGATTCAAAGGCGGTTGTATAATTCCAAGAGAATTGCCAAGGTAATCGCGGAGGAGATTCTAGGGGCAAGTTTACTATGTCTCCATCTACGTAGAATGATATACGAAAGGCGAACCAAAGTGCAATAGGTTGATCAGACCATCATGCACCGGTTCTGGTTAGACAGTATGTTAGTGGGAGCGACCCAATAAGATACGTCATGATCAAGCTTGATAAGAAAATAAGCTTGCAAAATTTTTGCTAAGTTAGCATTAAAAATAGTCAAAGTATAAGTAAGGAACCATGATAAAGGAAAATTAAATAGTCCTAGATTCTTTAAAATCAAGTCTTGCCCAAGGTTTGGGCCTATACAGCCAGCTTGGTTGACTAGATAAGTTAGGATCCACTGAATTCTATGGTCCAAGTGAACCTATCAATGTGGTCCACAAAATGTTGGTTAGGTCGTGAGGTATTCTACCCAACTTACAAGAATTAAACTAATGGTGTGATAGGTCCAGCAATCAAGATAACATGCTAGGTTAAGCATGTAAGGAATTAAGTAGAACAAAATCATATATCGGATCAAAAGAATTGAGTGTCTCATCTATAGTTAGAAAGTATATTGGTTTCATGGTAAAGGTTATAATTTAGTCTCTTATGACCCGAAGTCATATCATGAAAATAGAATACAAGGAGAAGTGTTTTAGTGGCACGAGATATACCCACATGAAGGTGGGTTCGTCTAGGTCTTGCATATGGGATTTGTTGGATGGAAGAGTCTAGTATTGTGCTCCAAATATCCAAGTCACGATAAAGGACACACAAAAGAATTTAAACAGAAAGTGGAAGTTCATGAGATAATGATTAAAAATAAATGACCAAGTTAAAGCATGAAATAAAGATAATTCGGTTTCTAGTAGATCAAGGTAAAATAAGTTAGGAATACAATTTCTAGAGATATGATAGCCACTTAGATGGAGTATAATTAAGGAACAATCTAATCATTTTTCAAGTTTCAAATAATTAGATGGTCATGATAAAAGATCTAGAATTGAGGGAAGGTCGAGTAAGTCAAAAGATATGTTCATCGGTTTGGTCGATGACTAACTATACTTGTGTATATGCAATATCATAATCATAGGTTGCATGACAATCTAATGTAGAATACTTCTACTTCTCTAGGGTGACCTTTCTTGCTTCTTGGTCCTCTACCAATATGATCTAATCTAAATTTCAAGTTCCTCGAAGTTCTCAATAAAATTTTCAAGATACTCCGCCACCATTACCAATTATCTTAGACTGTCAATTTAATTAAACTCTCTAATCAATCTCGAAATAGTCCTTGTATATCGCAAAATAAAAATACTTTTTACCAAAATTTAAATATCCATAATAAAAGGCCTTAAACTCGAAATTTAAATAACTCTATAAATCATAGATCATAGAACAAAATTTGAAATTTGAATTTTTTTCCCTTCAAAGTCGATATTTTCTAAAAAAAAATTAATTTTTTTTCCATCATCTCTTCAAAATTTTAATAAACTTATAAATCATATGCGCAATTTAAAATCTCAAGTTCTCTTCCTTCTAAACTTTCGTCTCTCTAGTCATCTACAAAATCATAATTTAAACTCTTTAAAAATCTCGAGATATCCAAACTTAAAGTTAACCGTACTTCAAGTGTCACAATATAAAAACTCAAGATATTTCTCAAGTTGATTTCATATCCCTAATAAATCATAACTATTTCACAATTTCAAAATTCATAAAAAATTTTGTTTTCTCGATCTAGCTATCCTCTTGTGTATACCACCTTGTAAATTTAAAACAAAATTTAAACTATCCTTTTGATGGCGGTAATATACTACTACCCAACTTGGAATAAACTAATCCTTAAGATCAAATTTCTAGGAAACATAAATGCTTTTATACACAAAAAAGACCTCAATGCATTATAATTGTCAAGGTAATCCTTCTAGCCATGTGTTTGACCTATGAGCATATACGAGTGTAGTCATCCTTCTAATTGTCACTAAGCACGAAACTAAGAATTTACGGTAGAAGGAGTCAAGCAAGATACAAATCAAGGAGGGCAAACGAAAGATCAAAATTTGAAGTCAAGAAAGGATGTCAAGTAGGTGGATGAGATTCCTAGATTCTAATCCTATATTGCAGGCTCACATCGGTACAATTACGTAACCGAAGTGACAAACTCGACCTGTATGGGCCACCACAAAAACATGTAACGCCCCAGTCCCAAAATACTTGGGACTAGATACGTATCATGCCAGCTGTATACATACGAGTAAATATACGGCTCGATATATACATAAGCTGTAAATGTAGCAAACCAAGACACTAAATCTCATCAACAAAGATAAATAATAATTTAAAAGCAACTTGGAGTTTGTCATATATACAATCGTTGGACGGAGACAAAGTCCACTACCAACTAATTTAAATAGAGAAAAAATATACAAAGAAAGTGATTGGTCGAGCGGAGCAAATGACGAGTCCAAAAGCAATCATCACGAAGGAAGGAATGGCCTTAGCTAGAACACCTGCAAGACATCACGAAACACGCACCTGGAGAGATAACCAGGTCCTCAGTGGGACGTAACAAGACACATAATATCATGCCGATAAACTGAATAAATACGCTAAACAGAAAAGTATGTATGAGTAAAGGTTCCTACCCATTCTAGGTGACATGCACTTTGAGGACAACGTTCTACGCAGGGGCTATAGGCTCAGTAGAGTAAATAAAGAGTGGCAGTAAGTAGCGCTCATCCGAGTCACTATCGGCCATGGACAGAAGGTAGTGCTCATAAGAGTCACCATCGGCCCAAAATGTATGTAAAATAAAATGTAGCCCCTACGCTAATAACTGTCTCCTCTCCCCAATGATACTATACATGCATTGTCTCCACGACACTGTTTAATCCTTAATAACTGCCAAGTCTTCTACATAATCTATTGACAGTTATATCCTAACGCACGGCCTGTACGCACCGATGTACGATCGGTACGCAAGTCCGAAGCTATATGCGACTCACCACTCACACATAATCCGTGGCACATCGTGACAGTTTATAAAATGCACATACGGTGGTCCTTTAACTCTAAGTCAATTGCATAAAATATAGAAATTTGCATCTACATATAATTTAGAAAGAAACAACTTAAAAATAAACACAACATGCATGTTATTGAGCAGAAAATTTAAACAGTAGTGGCAAGGTGCCTTGCCTGGTGGTGTTGCCTGGAGGGGTGCAATGATTCAACAAGTCCCAGTAGTCCATTAGCCAAGATTGATGTACAAGGTCCGAAATTTACGAGGAAAAGAAATGTACGATTAGTCGTGATCGAAGGGATATTTGAGGAGAATTTATGGAGATAGTTACATATACAAATTTTAGAAAATATTTTTATAATACTATCACGTAAATACTTGGAAATATTATATATATATATAATTTGGAAAAATATCTTTTTATTAGTCAAAATATTAACATATACTCGAAAATATAATTTGGCAACTATCTTTTTGTTAGTAAAAGTACTTTTAGGTTGATCAAAAGTTATTCTAGGCAAAAACTCTAATATTGTCAAAATAGGATTTTCTAGGTAGAAGCTAAATTTTATTAGTCCAAAAATAAATATCTAAAAATCCAGGAAATATTTTAGAGCTACAGAATTGTCAACGTAAATTTGATAAAAGTTAATTATCAAATTTAGAATAATATACTAATAATTCTAATAACATAAATCATAAACAAAAGTACTTAAAATAATACTAATGATTTAATAATAATAATAATAATGATAATAATAATAATGGTAATTAATAGATAATAAAAGTAATAATAATTTTAATAATAATACTAATAACAATAATGGTAGTAATAATGATAGATAATAATAATAATACTAATACTAATAAAACTAATAATAATAATAATAATAATAATAATAATAATAATAATAATAATAAATATCTCTCAATGCTCTCTGCTGATCTTTACCAATTGAGAAAGAAAAAAATGGGGAGGAAGAGAGAGTGAGAGAGAGAGAGAGAGGAAGAGACTATGGGATGCTAATCGACTCGGCGGCGGAGGCGGTGGACTGCTCCGGCGGTGGAGCGGAGCACGGCCACGCGGGAGATAGAGGAAGCCCACGGCTTCGGCGGTGGAGCGGAGATGACGGGGCGACGCGACGTCGGAGGTGACGGGCGGCGCGGCGTCGGATCTGACGAGGAGTGAGGAGCGGATGGAAAGGGCGGAGTCGGGGACGCCGGAGGGAGACTCCAGCCAGGGCGGATCGGCGGCGGTCCCAGGTGGAGACGGTGGACTCTCGGTTCTGGGCCATGGCGAAGGGGGTTTTTCCTGTGGCGAAGCGGCATGCACGGCCTCGGTCGGCGGAGCTCGCGGGGTCGCGCGCTCATGGAGGAGGCGGGGACGGAACGAGGCACGACGGCGGTGGAGAGGTGCGCCAGCGTGTCAGATCTGGGACACGCGACGAACTCGGTTCCAGCGTTCTCCGGATGCGGCGGGGGTCGGCGACACAACCGGGAGTGGCGGACTCGCGCAGCGGAGGAGGTGAGTGGGTTGGGGGATTTTTCTGCTATTGTATATTATTTTGCTGGTGGTGGTGGTAGTTTCGGTGGCTGGGTTAGCCGGGGCGGTGGTGGTGGTGGTTTTCACCGGTGGTCGGGATATAGTGGCGGTGACGGCGGCTGTGGTGATGACGATGTTACGGGTGCTGGCTGGGTGCGCCGGTGGTTTGGAAGGCTGTCAGGAGTTGCCAAGGAAGAGGGTAGAGTTGCTGGTATCGAGACCGGGGGTGGTGATGGACTATTGGCGGCGGAGAGCGAGGTTGGTGATGACGATGGCGATGGTGGCGATATTGCTGGTTGTAGATGGTGGTATGCCCTGGCCGAAAGTTCGGGAAAAGATGGCGGAGTCGAAGATGACGGGGAGGATGGATAGCAGTATTAGGAGTAGGATTTATTTGTGTCGGGATTGTCGACACTGAGAAACATGTATATGTAGAGGATGGAATAAGAAGCTGGTCACGGACACGTTGCACATATGTGAATGGTAGACATATATGGATGAGTACCTGCCTATATATAGGATGTGGGAATACCCATTGGATAAGGATTAGGTTTATTTAAAACCCAATTAGATAAATACCATATTAATTTAAATAATTTAATTCCATCAAATCCAATCTCAATCTAGTTTAAATCCAAATAAATCCAATGGATAAATCTTCATCCTTATTTCAAACTATTTAAAATAATTCAAACCAAGATTTTAAATTGACATAATAATTTCAAATATGATTTCCAAAAATACTAATAATAATAATTTCAAAAATTACATTATTATTTAAAAATAAACTAATAAATAATTATGAAATATTTATCTATGACCAAATAATATTTACATAAATATATGTTTCTAAAATAAAATTTTATAAGAATAATATTTATTATTATAACCGAATAAAAAGGCTTCTCATAAATAAAATCATGAATTCAAAAATTTTGGTAGCTAAAAATAATTATTATATATATTATTTTAAATTTATACAAATTGAAAAAAATATTTTTAAAAGAAATATGTACGCTCGCACATATTCGCACTCGTCGAGCAATTTCGAAAATCAAAATTCTGCGCGTGACGTAAAATACGACTATGTGACGTACAATACAAAATTTTAAATCAGTACCAAAAATAAAAAAAATACAGTAGAAATTTAGGGGTTTTATAGGAATACACCAGGGAGCAGCGTAGGAAGAGGCTAAAGGTTTGCTATTCATGTGGGTCTGAAGCCCACCAGAAGATAGATTGTCCCTTTGCACCTCCTTTTGAGGGAGCTAGGCCACCTGTAGCTCAGCACCAGATGGGTGGAGCTTTTGCGATGGCAGTCGAGGAGACCGACGCTGCAGGTGATGGGTTAGCAGGTTTGTCCTTCTCATTCTTCTTTCCCACTTTTCCGTGTGATTCCATTAGTACCTGCTAGGATATCGTTTGTGATTTGCTAGATAGTGTAGCTACCATGTTCGAAACCATAGAATCACGACCAGAAGGACTGTGTTGCATGTTATCTGTCGACCTTGATTGATTGGGGGTTTAACCTAGAAAGGGTGCGATTATTTTAATTTCGAGGACAAAATTTTTCTAAGGAGGGTAGGATTGTAATACCCAGTTTTCCAGATGAGGGTAATTTTGAAATTTTGTAATTATAATTATTATTTATTGATAATTAATACACATTATAATTTTTTGGTGATTTTTAATAATTTTTAATCTATTTAAAAACTGTTTTAAGTCATGACTTGTGATTTTGATGTGCTGCCAGTGAAACTCTAGAGACTGCATGACCTAGAGCCTAACCATGTCATTAGGATGATTTAATTATCAATTTTAGCCTAGGGGTAATTTGGTCATTTTGACTTATTGGAATTATTTGATGATTTATTGAATTGGTAAATTCTAGTTTGACTTTGACTTGTTGAGACCTAGTGGACTAGCCTAGAAGCTAACCCTAGCCATGGTGACCCTAGTCTAACTTAGGTTAACCTACTTTTAGTCATTAGAAACTAATTTTGGATTAGGAGGATTAGTTTAAGTGAAATTAGTTCATGGGTTGTGGTTTAATGAAATGACTTGTGATTAAGGACTTAATGACTTGTGACTTGGCCCATGGCCCATGATTTGACACCCTAACCCTAATTCCTTCCTTTATGACCAGCCACATAGGGATCCCCATCCTATATAAATACTTATTCATTAGTTCTTGCCTCTTTTATTTCATTTCAACACATAGGAAAAGAAAGGTATTTTCTCCCCTTCCAAAAATCCTCATAAATTCATTTTAATTCCTTTTTAATCCTAGTCTTTTGCATTAGGTTCTAATTTCTGTATGTTTAATATTTCTGGAGGTTAATCTCAGTTTTGGGTTCATTTGGAGCATTTGGCCATCAAGAAGAATACCCCCCATTTGGAGCTTTTTTATGCTTTTTGCACCTATAGGTAAAACTCCCTAAATTGTTTTAAATTTTTATTTTCTTTGCATTTAGGTCTAGATCTAGGAGTCCCCTAGCTGTTCTCAAAATTTAGGTAGTTTTTGTGTTCGTTTGGTGTCCGTATCGGACACGTGTCATAGTGTATACTTAGGTGTTTGATGAAATGCCTCTTTGAACTTTTTGTTCTTGGTTTTCAAAACAAATTATATATTTGGAATGCTTATTATGTGTAGCTTACTATGGTCTGTGACTGAGCACGAATTGGGTTGGTTTTCGTGTCCAAAATTGGACACGAACGCGTGCACGAGGCCCCGGTGCACTGTCCTGTTGCTCGGGGTCGACACTGGACACGACACGACCTCTCGTGACACAATTTTTGGTGAACACGAGGGGGCAACCTCTGTCACCACTCTCCCAAAATTTGAGGTGATTTCGTAGAGTATTCCTAAAGTTATCGAGCTCAAACGGGTTTTTTACAGACACGCACGCACGCAGGAAATCTCACTGATACGCGTTGATTTCTTTGGACACGGCTTAAGTGGACACGATACAGACACTTGGACACGTCCCCCTATACTTGGCGAATACGTGGACACGAGCATGTGGCCAATGGCACCCTGTGTCGTATCCACGAGGTCGAGTACTGCCTGCACGAGGCCGCCCTAACTGCCAGTTCTGACAAATAGGAAATTCGATTCTTGGACACGTCGTGTCCACTTTTGTGGACACGAATTGACCTGTATAACACCATACAATGTTCACACACAATTACTAACTATTTAAATTGTATATTAACAAGTTTTTGATGTTCGAAATTCAATTTCCCTTTTTGCACTGATACACAGGTTCTGTTTTTCAATTCCTGGAATTTGAAATGTGTTCCCACCCATTTTTTACGATTTAAATTAACATGTTAGATACAATAACATGTGTATTAGACTATGTTAATCTTGATTACTGATTGTAGTAAGTTATAGATTTTCTAATGGAGTTGGGGCTGTCCAACAGTCGACTGATACATTTCACTGTTATTGAATGTCAAATTGAACTTTAATTCTGATTTCCTGAGATTGTTTACACATTCCTGAGATTGGTCACTGATTTCAGTGTCTATACCATGCCACATTCCTCATTGATACCCTGTCTTTCCTGTCACACTGTAACACTTTGTTCTACTCTTCACATCCTCACACATTTCACATATGGTTCAGTTCCTATTTGTCACACACATCACTGTCCAGTCTTCCCTTTCCTGTATGATATATGTTGTAACGCCCCAGTCCTAAAATACGTAGGACTAGGAATGTAGACATGCCAGCAGTATTCATATGAAGTATGTAGATCTCGTATGAATACATAAGCTGTAAAATACAGTAATCCAAGACAAACTAATCTCATCCACAATAATAATATAAATCAACTTGAATATTTATGATACAATCGTTGGGCGGAAACAAAGTCCACTACCAACTATCACAATGAAAGAAATGTACATGAATCAAAAAATGGAAAGACGAACCAAGCGCAATCGTCTTCGAAAGAATGGAGAAGACCACGGCCTTGGCTAGGATACCTGCGAAAAACATGAACACACACCTGGAGAAAAACCAGGTCCTCAGAGGGACGTAACAAGATACATAAAAACAATACCATGATGAACTGTAAATGATACATGATAAAGAAAAGACCACATGCTCCAACACAATGGAACCTAACCATCAAGGTGTAATGCAAGTCGAAAACTATACTGGAACGTATAAGTGGGTAGGAATAAAGCATAGCATCCACTAGAGGCTTTCGCATGAACTAGTATACGTCTCTGACCGTATCTGACGACGTGGTCAGGGCCGTGCAATGGATATATCCCCTAGTTCATACTTTGCATCGCTAGCATACCTCCTGACCGTATCTGACGTCGTGGTCAGGGCCGTGCAATGGATATATCCTCTAGCGGCACACCCATAACAGGGAAACCATGAACCCATAACCGGGCAATCTAGAAGGCTTTGGGCTAGCTCATACGTCCCAGTAGTTTTCCCCGCCCATGTATCACACAAGTCATATCCATGTCTTGGCGATCCATGTCTCTATGCAAGTCGCTATCTAGACTCCGCTAATCCATAAATGAACCGACACACGAACCGCCCGTATCGGTAGCAAGTCGAATACGTAGGTTCGTGTCGACTCAATGATCCTCACTCATGTGTCGTGTATGAGACGTGTCAACAAGTCAAAGAAGTTATAAAGCATAACTTCAACACACCGGGAAAGTCCGCTACCATATATGGTCCACACACACACACACGCACACACACAAACATCGATATACATATCGATGGCATCCAAGTCATACTTGGACATACTCTTACTAATGTAAAAACACTAGCAACATTTAAAATATCATGAATCAAATGTAAGTACAAGATGGCAAGGTATCTTGCCTGGTAGGACGCCTGGTGTGCTACAATGATCCAGGTGGCACGATCCGTGACTCCGGTGCAACAACTGTACAAGGTGACCTCGGATGGTGGCACGGACGGTTCCATTAGGTTCGGGACGGTCAACTTGGTTAGGGTGGATATAAGGTTGTCTAGAATTGACGGGAGATTAGAAAAAAAATTGGATGAGTCATAGACAGAAGGATAGCCAGAGGACATTTAGAAAAACTATTTATACTACTCGATAAAATATTTTATGGAGAAACTAGCTTGGAATTAAGTATAAAAAAAATAAAAAAAAATAAAGATTGCTTTTAGGTAAAACCCTAGATTTGTGAGATATACTCCTTAAATGGAAACTATATTTTTATTGGTAAAACTAATATTTGATAAATTCATAAAAATATGAAAGAAAAGAAAAATTCGATTTAGACTAAAATACGTAAATAGGTGCTATAAAATATATTAAAAATATTTAGAGTTATCTCTATATCACGAGAATAAAATAACAATATAGGTCTTGGTAGATACAGTGAAATAATAATGATAATAATAACAATAATAATAAGTATAATAATAATAAAAGAAATTGTTGTACTAATAATAATATTGGTAATAATAATAACGAAAATACACTACATACATATATTAACACTATTAATAGTAATAATAATAATAATAATAATAATAATAATTATAATTATAATAATAATAATAATAATAACAATGAAGAAATAATAATAATAATAATAATAATAATAATAAGAAGAAGAAAAATTGTATATAAAATTATCAAAGTTGACACTATAACAGATAAAACCAAAAATACACTATGAATTTAATAGTGCTAGCAGGGAACAATAAAAATAAGGACAGTTGTTCTCTTCAAATAATAATAATAATAATAATAATAATAATAATAATAATAATAACAACAGATATATAAAAAAAAAATCAAACCTTTACTAACTATAACACTTATTCCTACTATTGAAAAGAGAAGAGAGAGAGAAGAAAAGGGAAAAGAGGGAGCGGGTTTGAGGGGGTTTCCGGCGGGAGACTCGTCGGCGGATGGGGATGGTCAGCGGCGGAGGGAGACTGAGAGTGGGTCGGAGAGGCGGTGGACTCGGTTGAGAGGCGCGGCGCGGAGGTCGTCAGCGTCGGGCGACGCGGGCGTCAGAGCGAAGAGGGGTTTTCGGTGGGCGCGGCGGCTGAGAACGACGGCGGCGAAGGGGGTTCAGCCAGCGCGAGGGTTCACCGGAGGCGTCGGTCGAGGGCGGATGGGGTCGGGGCTCACTGGAGCTCGGGACTCGACGGTGAAGGGGGGTTGCGGAAAGGGGGTCGGAAAAAGTCGCCGGCGCGACGAGGGAGAAGACGCGCGGCCAGGCGGGGCTGTTGTCGGAGAAGGCGACGCGGGGAGGAGGCGATGCGGTGGCGACCGGCCGCCTTGGGTCGAGTTGGGTCTGGCCACGGTGGTGGCGATGGTTTTGGCGAGGATGGTAACAGCAGCGGTGGTGCTGTAGTGGGTCGCCGACGAAGCCGTTGTCGCCCGCGGTAGAGGAAGTGGGGTGGTGTCTCCGGACATGGCCAGGCGTGGCGGAGCGGAGAAGATCGGCACCAAACCGCGGGAGGGTGCCGGTCTTGGGCGGACGAGCGGGGGTCGAAGGCTGAGACTGAGTGTCGGGACGCGCGGAGGTGCGGCGCGGCGACCGGATCTCGCGGAGGCGGCCGGAGGTAAGGTGGCGGTGGGTTTTGGGTGTTTATTTTAATTCTTTAATTCCTGTGGTGCTGGTGTTTTTCCGGCCGGTGGCCGAGGTGGAGAAAGGAGTGGTGTCGGGGCTGTCTACGCCGGGTGGCCGGAGTGGAGTTGGGGCTGGCTGCCGCGGCAGTAGCCGCGGTGGTGGCTGTGGTGATGGTTGGGTTCGGGTCTAGCCGGGAAGGAGGGTAATGGTGGTGGTGGAAGTCAGGAGGTGGCGTTGATGGTTTAGCGGGGGTTCTCGGAAGCTGCTGATGGCAGGGTGGTAGTAGTCGACTTGGACGGGTTGGATTGGCTGGGACTACGGAGACAGCATCGTGGTGAGGGAGAAGATGGCAGGGAGTTGGGACGTGGTGATAGCTATGGATAGGCTAGGTTTACGAATTTTGCTTGTCATGTCGGGATTGTCGACACGGAGAACACAATGTATATGTAGAATTTGGAATAAGAATCTCGGGATGGACATAGACACGATGCACGTATTCTAGTTGTGGAATTTTGGTGGAGGTGAGGATTTTATGGAGGAGTACCTGCCTATTTATAGGATGTGGGAATTCCCATCTGGATAGGATTAGTAGTAATTTAAACCCAAAATAGATAATTTACAACTTAGTTTAAAATCAATCAAATCCAATCCAAATACAAATCCATTTTAAATCAAGTAAATTTTTAGTTTAAAATTAGATAAGGTAAATCAAATTTCAAAATATAGATATTATTTTAACGATTTAAATAAATTTATAGAATCAAATCGAGATTTAAATCGCCATAATAATTCAAAAATGTATTTTCCAAAATACCTATAATAATAATTTCGAAAGTAATAAATATTTAAATATCTTTTTGAATAATAAAATATTAATTTTAATAACTTCGAAAATTATATTTTTATTTAAAAGAGACAAATAAATAATTACGAAATATATGTATGTATAAATAATGCATACATGCTTTTCCTAGTATATATTAAAATATTATTTATGATTAATAATTGCTAAAAACAAAAAGGCTTTTTATAGCAAGAATAATAATTATATAATATTTTGAAAGGATATAATAATAAAAAATATTTTTCTAAAATATGTACGCTCGCACATATTCGCACTCGTCGAGCAATTTCGAAAATAAAATTTCGTGCGTGACGTATAATACGACTGCGCGACGTTACATACAAATATTTAAATCAGTACCAAATTATATAATAAAAAAAAATTAGTAAAAAATTTAGGGGTTTTAGATCCTACCCAACTTACAAGAATTTCGTCCTCGAAATTAAAAATAAGTAGAGGGGTTGAGTGGGTACAATGGTATATCAATGAGGAACAATCAATTCACGATGTTCAAACATACATTAGAAAATCGTGACTTCGATAACTACGGAGATAAATCACGAATTTAATTTAGGGAGTGAATGATGGTCGCGACAATGAATCTAGGGTCAAGGAAAAAGGGCAAGTAACTCGAGATGGGGATATAGTCCCATCGATTGGTCGGTGGCTAATTATTTTGGCAATAGTTGGGAGGATAACTAAAGGTGATACCTTGGGTCTATCTATTAGGTATGAGTCTTCGTCTAAATAAGTGAGAGATGAGAACCAATATGAGTCCAAGAAGTTGTTTTCGAACATCAATATGTAGTTCAAAGGCGAGGGAGTAATTCAAAAGGATTGCCAAGGCTGTCGCGGATGAGACCCTAGAGGACAAGTTTAACTATGTCCTCATCCATGTAGAACGATAGATAAAAGCGAACCAAAGTGCAATAGGTTGATCAGACCATCATGCACCGGTTCTGACTAGACAATATGTTAGCGAGCGCGCGCTCAATAGCATGTGTCTTGAACAAATTTGATAACGGTTAAACTTGTAAAACTAGGCTATAGTAGCAACATTTAATTAAGATGGTAAAAAAAAAACATAAGCACGAGAGATTAAGATTGAAATAGAGTAGAATTAGTTCAAACTCTCTAAGACTCTAAGCTATATCCTATGTTGGTCCCTATACAGTCGTCCTTTAGTCTCTTTTTTCCAAGTCTTTGGTTGACTAGATGGGTTAGGGTTCTCTAAATTCTAGAACCTAAGTGAACTTGGTAATATAGGTCAAAAGGACAAAAGGATTGCTAGGTCATAAGGTATTCTACCCAACTTACAAGAGTTAAACTAGTAGGGTGATGGGACAACCAACTAATAGGGTCAATCTCTAGCAAGCACGAAGGGAAGATAAGAATAGGGATAGAAGGAATCAAGCAAGATGCAATCGATGAGTCAAACGGTAGATTGAAGAAAGTGGTCAAGTATGTGGATGAGATCCTAGACTTCTACTCCTATACGCAGGCTTGCTTGGTACGATAAAGTAACCAAACAATTTATCTTGACCTGCATGGGCCACCACAAAAACATGTAACGCCCCAGTCCCAAAATACGTAGGACTAGGAACGTAGACATGCCAGCTGTATTCATACGAAGTACGTAGGTCTCGTATGAATACATAAGCTGTAAAATACAGTAATCCAAGACAAACTAATCTCATCCACAATAATAATATAAATCAACTTGAATATTTATGATACAATCGTTGGACGGAGACAAAGTCCACTACCAACTATCACAATGAAAGAAATGTACATGAATCGAAAAATGGAAAGACGAACCAAGCGCAATCGTCTTCGGAAGAATGGAGAAGACCACGGCCTTGGCTAGGATACCTGCGAAAAATATGAACACACACCTGGGGAAAAACCAGGTCCTCAGAGGGACGTAACAAGATACATAAAAACAATACCATGATGAACTGTAAATGATACATGATAAAGAAAAGACCACATGCTCCAACACAATGGAACTTAACCATCTAGGTGTAATGCAAGTCGAAAACTATACTGGAACGTATAAGTGGGTAGGAATAAAGCATAGCATCCACTAGAGGCTTTCGCATGAACTAGTATACGTCTCTGACCGTATCTGACGACGTGGTCAGGGCCGTGCAATGGATATATCCCCTAGTTCATACTTTGCATCGCTAGCATACCTCCTGACCGTATCTGACGTCGTGGTCAGGGCCATGCAATGGATATATCCTCTAGCGACACACCCATAACAGGGAAACCATAAACCCATAACCGAGCAATCTAGAAGGCTTTGGGCTAGCTCATACGTCCCAGTAGTTTTCCCCGCCCATGTATCACATAAGTCATATCCATGTCTTGGCGATCCATGTCTCTATGCAAGTCGCTATCTAGACTCCGCTAATCCATAAATGAACCGACACACGAACCGCCCGTATCGGTAGCAAGTCGAATACGTAGGTTCGTGTCGACTCAATGATCCTCACTCATGTGTCGTGTATGAAACGTGTCAACAAGTCAAAGAAGTTATGAAGCATAACTTCAACACACCGGGAATGTCCGCTACCACATATGGTCCACACACACACACACGCACACACACAAACATCGATATACATATCGATGGCACCCAAGTCATACTTGGACATACTCTTATGTAAAAACACTAGCAACATTTAAAATATCATGAATCAAATGTAAGTACAAGATGGCAAGGTATCTTGCCTGGTAGGACGCCTGGTGTGCTGCAATGATCCAGGTGGCACGATCTGTGACTCCGGTGCAACAACTGTACAAGGTGACCTCGGATGGTGGCACGGACGGTTCCATTAGGTTCGGGACGGTCAACTTGGTTAGGGTGGATATAAGGTTGTCTAGAATTGACGGGAGATTAGAAAAAAAATGGGATGAGTCATAGACAGAAGGATAGTCAGAGGACATTTAGAAAAACTATTTATACTACTCGATAAAATATTTTATGGAGAAACTAGCTTGGAATTAAATATAAAAAAAATAAAAAAAAATATAAAGATTGCTTTTAGGTAAAACCCTAGATTTGTGAGATATACTCCTTTGATGGAAACTATATTTTTATTGGTAAAACTAATATTTGATAAATTCATAAAAATATGAAAGAAAAGAAAAATTCGATTTAGACTAAAATACGTAAATAGGTGCTATAAAATATATTAAAAATATTTAGAATTATATCTATATCACGAGAATAAAATAACAATATAGGTCTTAGTAGATACAGTAAAATAATAATGATAATAATAACAATAATAATAATAAGTATAATAATAATAAAAGAAATTGTTGTACTAATAATAATATTGGTAATAATAATAACGAAAATACACTACATACATATATTAACACTATTAATAGTAATAATAATAATAATAATAATAATAATAATAATAATAATAATTATAATAATAATAATAACATTGAAGAAATAATAATAATAATAATAATAATAATAATATAATAATAAGAAAAATTGTATATAAAATTATCAAAGTTGACACTATAACAGATAAAACCAAAAATACACTATGAATTTAATAGTGCTAGTAGGGAACAATAAAAATACAGAAAATTTCATATAGGGTGATGAAATTCACCTTATTTGCGTAAAAAGGAAGAAGTTTGGAAATTTTACATGGAGAGGGAGCTGGCGCCAGTTCAACTGGCGCCCAATTTTTTTTTTAATTTTTTAAAGGTGGCGCCAGTTGCACTGGCGCCGAAAATTAAAAAAAATTAAAAAAATTCCTGGCTCCAGTACAACTGGCGCCAGGTTTTGGGAGGGGGGTGGGGAGGGGGGCCGGGTGGTTGGGGGGGTTGGTTTTCTTTTAATTTCTTTTGTTTAAAAGATATATATATATATATATATATATATATATATATATATATATATATATATATATATATATATATATAAATTAATTCATTATATATATATATATATATATATATATATATATATATATATATATATATATATATATATATATATATATATATATATATATATATATATATCATTTCTATATATAATAATAATAATGAATTAATTTATATATATATATATATATATATATATATATATATATATATATATATATATATATATATATATATATATATATATATATATATATATATATATATATATTTTGAATTAATTTATATATATTTTTTTGAATTAATTTATATATATAAATATATATATATATATATATATATATATATATATATATATATATATATATATATATATATATATAGATAATAATAATAATAATAACGAATTTATATATATGAAAATTATTACTTATTATATAATTTATATTAACTAATAGATATTGTTATTATTGCATAGATAATAATAAATAAACTTATAGATTAAATAAATCTGAGTATATAATTTATATTAACTAATAGATATTGTTATTATTGCATAGATAATAATAAATAAACTAATAGATTAAATAAATCTGAGAAAAAAATCAAAAGATCAAACCAAATCAATTTAAAACAAATAAATCAAACCAAACCAAACAAAAGCAAATCAAAAAAAAAAAATTAAATTAATTTTTTTTATCTTTTATCAAATTTAATTAATTTTTTATTGTTACAGTAATTTTTTGGAAAAAAAGAAAAGAAAACATATTAAAAGAAAGAAAAAAGAAAAGAAAAGAAAAAGCAGCCATATATATATACTACTTTTCTTTTCTTTTCTTTTTTCTTTCTTTTAATATGTTTTCTTTCTTTCTTTCTATATATATATATATATATATATATATATATATATATATATATATATATATATATATATATATATATATATATATATATATATATATATATATATATATTTCTTTCTTAAACAAAAGAAACTAAAAAAAAAAACCAACCCCCCCCAACCACCCGGCCCCCCTCGCCAACCCCCCCCCCCCTCTTCCAAAACCTGGCGCCAGTTGTACTGGAGCCAGGAAATTTTTTTATTTTTTTTAATTTCCGGCGCCAGTGCAACTGGCGCCACCTTTAAAAAATTAAAAAAAAATTGGGTGCCAGTTGAACTGGCGCCAGCTCCCTCTCCATGTAAATTTTCCAAACTTCTCCCTTTTTACGAAAATAAGGTGAATTTCATCACCCTATATGAAATTTTCTGATAAAAATAAGGACAGTTGTTCTCTTCAAATAATAATAATAATAATAATAATAATAATAATAATAATAATAATAATAATAATAATAATAACAACAGATATATAAAAAAAAACAAAAAAATCAAACCTTTACTGACTATAACACTTATTCCTACTATTGAAAGAGAAGAGGGAGAGAGAAGGAAAAGGAAAAGAGGGAGCGGGTTTGAGGGGGTTTCCGGCGGAAGACTCGTCGGCGGATGGGGATGGTCAGCGGCGGAGGAAGACTGAGAGTGGGTCGGAGAGGCGGTGGACTCGGTGGAGAGGAGCGGCGCGGAGGTCGTCAGCGTCGGGCGACGCGAGCGTCAGAGCGGAGAGGGGTTTTCGGTAGGCGCGACGGTTGAGAACGGCGGCGGCGAAGGGGGTTCAGCCAGCACGAGGGTTCACCTGAGGCGTCGGTCGAGGGCGGATGGGGTCGGGGCTCACTGGAGCTCGGGACTCGGCGGTGAAGGGGGGTTGCGGAAAGGGGGTCAAAAAAAGTCGCCGGCGCGACGAGGGAGAAGACGCGCGGCCAGGCGGGGCTGTTGTCGGAGAAGGCGACGCGGGGAGGAGGCGATACGGTGGCGACCGGCCGCCTTGGGTCGAGTTGGGTTTGGCCACGGTGGTGGCGATGGTTTTGGCGAGGATGGTAACAGCAGCGGTGGTGGTGTAGTGGGTCGCCGACGAAGCCGTAGTCGCCTGCGGTGGAGGAAGTGGGGTGGTGTCTCCGGACATGGCCAGGCATGGCGGAACGGAGAAGATCGGCACCAAACCGCGGGAGGGTGCCGGTCTTGGGCGGACGAGCGGGAGTCGAAGGCTGAGACTGAGTGTCGGGACGCGCGGAGGTGCGGCACGGCGACCGGATCTCGCGGAGGCGGCCGGAGGTAAGGTGGCGGTGGGTTTTGGGTGTTTATTTTAATTCTTTAATTCCTGTGGTGCTGGTGTTTTTTTCGGCCGGTGGCCGAGGAGGAGAAAGGAGTGGTGTCGGGGCTGTCTACGCCGGGTGGCCGGAGTGGAGTCGGGGCTGGCTGCCGCGGCAGTAGCCGCGGTGGTGGCTGTGGTGATGGTTGGGTTCGGGTCTAGCCGGGAAGGAGGGTGATAGTGGTGGTGGAAGTCAGGTAGTGGCGTTGATGGTTTAGCGGGGGCTGTCGGAAGCTGCTGATGGCAGGGTGGTGGTAGTCGACTTGGACGGGTTGGGTTGGCTGGGACTACGGAGACAGCATCGTGGTGTGGAAGAAGATGGCAGGGAGTTGGGACGTGGTGATAGCTATGGATAGGCTAGGTTTACGAATTTTGCTTGTCGTGTCGGGATTGTCGATACGGAGAACACAATATATATGTAGAATTTGGAATAAGAATCTCGGGATGGACATAGACACGATGCACGTATTCTAGTTGTGGAATTTTGGTGGAGGTGAGGATTTTATGGAGGAGTACCTGCCTATTTATAGGATGTGAGAATTCCCATCTGGATAGGATTAGTAGTAATTTAAACCCAAAATAGATAATTTACAACTTAGTTTAAAATCAATCAAATCCAATCCAAATACAAATCCATTTTAAATCAAGTAAAATTTTAGTTTAAAACTAGATAAGGTAAATCAAATTTCAAAATATAGATGTTATTTTAACGATTTAAATAAATTCATAGAATCAAATCGAGATTTAAATCGCCATAATAATTCAAAAATGTATTTTCCAAAATACCTATAATAATAATTTCAAAAATAATAAATATTTAAATATCTTTTTGAATAATAAAATATTAATTTTAATAACTTCGAAAATTATATTTTTATTTAAAAGAGACAAATAAATAATTACGAAATATATGTATGCACAAATAATGCATACATGCTTTTCCTAATATATATTAAAATATTATTTATGATTAATAATTGCTAAAAACAAAAAGGCTTTTTATAGCAAGAATAATAATTATATAATATTTTGAAAGGATATAATAATAAAAAATATTTTCCTAAAATATGTACGCTCGCACATATTCGCACTCGTCGAGCAATTTCGAAAATAAAATTTCGTGCGCGACGTATAATACGACTGCACGACGTACAATACAAATATTTAAATCAGTACCAAATTAAATAATAAAAAAAATTAGTTGAAAATTTAGGGGTTTTATATATGTTGAGCTCGAGTATGAGCCTTAGCCACTTTACTGATTAACACATTGCCAATCCTGAGCTTTCAAGATGATTTCCTAAATTACTGAAATGGCCAATTATAACTGTTGCCAACCTGAGAACTCACACATACACCCAATACATATTTTTCCTGAGAATTCCCTACATGACAAACCAAATTCCCTATGATCAAATCCTTGGTTAACCCCATCCTTAGTATAGTTAGTTACCTTAATATGTTGAGCTTTGGTTGTGCAGTCCTAAAAAATCCTAGGCTGTTCAGTCAAGTTCTCAGCCCCTATATTATAGCACACCATAATTAATGTTGACAGTGCTACTGGCACTATGGTTCAATATCCCTATTTCTACCACACACACTCTTCCTATCATCTACACACACACAGGTATACACTTGCACCTATCAATAGTTACTATTTCAGTCCTCTTCCCTTCCTATTGAATGATGAGTAATGTATTCTCAGGTTTTCCCCCCTTTCCATTCAGATTTCCCCATTAGTTCAGTCCATTTTGGTTCTGCCCTTATGGCCCTTTGAGCTTTATGTGCAGTCCCTTGTTTGAGTTGAGTTACATATATGTGATTGTACACATATATGTTAGTCTCAATGTTATACATTATATATATGATTGGGTCTTGAGTTGAGGGCTGTTTAAGTTCTTTTGTTCCCTTGGGTCATGGGTAACTATATATAGT
The DNA here is from genome assembly GCA_029216955.1 of Iris pallida. Taxonomy (NCBI): domain Eukaryota; kingdom Viridiplantae; phylum Streptophyta; class Magnoliopsida; order Asparagales; family Iridaceae; genus Iris; species Iris pallida. Next base: position 21,390,720 of record JANAVB010007399.1, read on the forward strand.
ATATATTCATGTGATGTATATAGGTACATGATATAAGAGAGGAATGTATAAATTGATGGAGTATATTGGATACTCTATATGTTGTGTTGAGAGTTCTTGTAAGGGATATACCTGAGTATTTATGTGCTATGTATATCTATATGATACATATGTGTTATATATATGAGAGGCTTATAAATGTCTAGGACTAATATATATATATATATATATATATATATATATATATATATATATATATATATATATATATATATATATATATATATATATATATATATGAAATATTATATGTGGCATCCTAAGTTATATCAGCCTATGGGTTAGAATGAGTTAGTGTATCATAGAGTTGACCTAGATATTGACCAATAGTCTAATATTGACCCCCTTTTTGACTAAAAAGTTGACCAAGTTTGACTTGGGCCTAGTTTGACCTCGACAGTTGACCAGGTTTGACTTAGAGTTGACTTTGACCTTGATTGACTTAGAATCATGTAGATTGCATCATAAACATCATTTATCTTATCTTAAAAATATTATAACATGTACTGCTCTATTTAGGACATTGTGACTCCGGTGCAGACATCTGACATTACACTACTCTTTTCAGAGTATCAGGCGAGTACATTCTCTGATAGTTCTCTCATTTATTTGCCAGTTACTGTACTTCAGTTCTAGTTAGTTTTATGTGATTCTCCGATACCATACGTATGGATATTTCTGGATTCATGTATGCGACACACTCACCATATTGTCTGGCCTCTATTACTGGAATCATTCTGGAATTATTACTAGTATCGTATTTGGCTGGACTCTCTCGATTCTCGTGTCTTGTACTGGATTCACTTGTATTACGGGATGGAAAAATATTAGATAAGGCATGTAGACATACCCCAAATCTGGAATCTCTCTACTGGAATCTACTGGAAGTATAGCCATCTCTCGCCTGATCAGTGAGGGATGTACCTGATACCTACAGCCATTTACATGTCGATCTCATTATTTTAAAAAACACTATTAGATTATAGCTGGTCTTAGCTGGATTCTTGATCACTGACTAGAATCGTCTTGTACTGGATTCATCTTGTATTAGATTCGTCCCGTACTGGATTTACATAGGATTATTGTAACACCCAGTTTTTTAGATGAGGGTAATTTTGAAATTTTGTAATTGTAATTATTATTTAAGGATATTTATTTCATATTATGATTTTTAGTGATTTTTAATAATTTTTAGTAGAATTGATTTTGGGCCTATAGTTGACTTTGACTAGTGTTGACTAGAAGACTAACCTAGTGACTAACCTAGGTTAAGACCCCTTGGTTAGGTTAAGTAAACTTGGTTTGACCTAATTTAGTGAAGTTTAAGTCATTGGAACTTGTTTGGAGAGATTTGGAGTTGATTTGACTAATATGGCTTATGACTTCATAAGTCATGATTAATGACTTCACTTAAGCCCATAGGCCCACACCATGAACCAAACCTAACCCTAATCAGCCCATGGCAGCCACTATTGATCCTTTCCCCCTATTTAATACCCTTCTAGAATTTAGGGCTAGCCTCCATTGGGATTTGTGCAAGTTTTGGAAGAGGTGAGCCTCCATCTTTCTAAAATCATAGGAAATCCATTTCAACTCCATTTTCCTTCAAATCAATTGCATTAGGACCTAATTCTTCTGTTCTTTCTGTTTGTGTAAGAATATTTCAGAATAGGATCAATTTGTGGGAGTTTTTGAGGCTTGGAGAACCATTCCATTTGAGGCTTTTGTGAGCTTTGCACATCAATAGGTATAATCTATTCTAACCCATGAAATTCCTATTTAATTGCATTTCTAGGATGCCCTAGCCCTAACCTAACTCTTGGAATAGGAATCCCCAAAAGTTGTGTCTATTTCGTGTCCTAACAGGACACGTATCAGTGTCATGTTTGATGTGTTTGATGTAATGCCTCAACCAATATTTTGTTCTAATTTCTGAAATGTTTTTGAATGGAATTTTAGTTCTAGGGCTTGCTTAATGATTTTTTCTTTTATTTCCTAATTTTGGTGTCGTGTTGTGTCCACACGGGGACACGAACACGCGGGGACTGAAATACGTGCTGTGTCCTGCATCACGGGGTCAATAACTCCCGACACAGGACACGTGGACACGCTATTTTTGGCGAGGAGCTTGGGGCATCGTCTGCCACCATCCTTCCAAAAGATGGGCGTACGTGGTTGCGTGTGCGAGGAGAAATCCTCCTCGTACTGGCCGCACTGGCCGCGCGCGCGCGCTGTGCACGCGTGGGTATTGGCCACTGACACGGCTCTAAAGCCGATACGACACGAGTCTAGGACACTGTGCAGGGGCATACACGTGTAGCCCTATAGGTGGCGAACACGTGGGCACGAGCACGAGTCGTGTCGTGCCCCGTGTCACGCGCAGGACACGCGTGCACACGTGCACGACGCAGCCTGTGCACAGAGTGTCTGTGCATGTTTTGAGGATAGGGCACGCCTTGTCCGTCTCTAGGGTGACACGAAGAGTTCCTGGGACACGTGCACATGTGTATGATGTGTTACCAACTTTAAATTTATCAATTTATCATGATTTGATTCGAAATTGGATTTTTTTTCTCATTTGACTGATACGAGTACAGTCTGTGTATCCGAAATTCTATTTTCCTGTTTTAAAACTGATATTGATGTTAATTTTCTATGTTTAATTCCTGTACAATTGTGTTAGTTCACTGCTAAGTTGGTTACATGTTGGATTTGGGATGATGTCAAAGAAAAATGATTCGATTTGGTTTGGGAATGGGTAATTGTCATTGTGTTGAACTTCCCTAGTTATTGCACTCTTGATATCACAAACACCCACATCACATTGGCACTGTTAAACATTAGCTGAGACTGATTCCCAATGTTAAATTTGGCCATGTTTAAACTCATGGGTATGTGTATTAATTTATTTTAATGATGGATTACATTTGGAACTTGATTTGGATTGATTATAGTTAGAATTGGTTTTGGAACTTGGGAATTGATTTTGATATGGGAATGGGTCATTGACTGAAAATTTCAGAATTCCATATGGTGACTGAATTCCTGAGATTTAATCTCAGTTTTCCTGAGAAGTTTTAATTGACCATGTACATTTCAACCCTCTTATCTATCACATAACACCCATTGTAAATCTCTGAGTAATATTTCATTAACCTGTCACTTGTTTTCAGTTTTTTGAAAACAGAAACTCTTATTTTATCATACTGTTTTCATATGCATGATAGGTAATGATAATTATGTTGAAACTGATAAATGCATGAACTAAATTCCCTGAAATTGACATTCCTGAGATTGATCTCAGTTTTCCTGAAAAATTAGGAATGTTCATGTATGTTTTGCAGCCTTTACACACACTATTGTTGTATAAAGTCACACACACAACATCCCCTTCACATTAGTTCCCTGCCATTCACCATGTTCCTTTACTGTCATTTCCTGTAGTCACACACACACAGTTTTGATAAAACTGAACTGAGATGCTATACTATTTCCTTGCACATTTGGCACACATTGAATCACATGCTCATCCCCACACACACAACCTTAGCCAACTATGCATTTCAATTCCTGAACACTGTCAACTGATACTCTATTCCTGTGTAATGGTACCCTTTAAACTGTCAATTTAATTTCTAGTTTTAAATCTGAGAATTTGAACTGAAATTGATTCCTCTTCTTTTAACTAAGTTTGATTTTCCTTCTTAAAACAAACTTTGACGTTATTGGCCAATGGTTTTCAAGGGGATGTTGGATACGACATTGGGTTTGGAAAGTTTGTACTGTCAATTTGATTTCACTTATTGCATTGTCACTTTAATTCCCTGTTGGTGATTATGAACTGTTTTCCTATTCCTGTTTGCTCACACACAGGTATTTATATGCTATATAACACTCTCATGACACATTGGCTCACTCTTGCACACACACACATGGTTTTTTCCTGTCACTTGTTCACCCTCTCTTGATACATTGTTCACCCTCTAATCTATTACCCTTTTCTCACACACACCCCTTCATTTCTTGACACTCATGTTTATGACACACACACATACACTAGTATGTTTATGTGTCCCTCTCTATGCCTATGCATATATGTATGTATTAACCTATAATGTTGTATGGTATACATATAGCCTATAGGTTTATATATATTCTAGTTATATTAAATAACACATCATGTGTGTGTATCAATATATGTATATATATATATATATATATATATATATATATATATATATATATATATATATATATATATATTGTCATATAATGTATATATCTAATATGTGTTTAGGAGCCCATATATATATATCAATATAGATATTGTATATGGTGTTGCCTTGGCCCATGGCCTAGTCTCTTAGCCTATGGCCTATGGTTGTGCTTGTTGTCAGTATGGAGTCTAAAGTAGACTTGTTTAGTCTAGATAGACTTAGAATAGTCTTGTTAGACCTAGATTAGACTAGTTTGACTTAGGTTTGACTTGGTTGACCTAGTTTGACTTCTAGGGTTGACCAGAGTTGACCAAGAGTTGACTTTGGTCTAGATTGACCTAGATTCAAGTAGTATGCATCTTAGTGCATCTTATTACTATTCTGGACTCGTTGTGACTTGTACTGTTCTATATGAGACAGACACCACTCCTCGAACAGTATATATTCTCCAGATTCACCGGATACAGGCGAGTACATTCTCTGATAGTTCTTTCATTTACTTGTCAATTACTGTACTTCAGTTCTAGATAGTTTTATGTGATTCTTACAACACGTATAGATATTTCTGGATTCATGTATGCGACACACATACCATCTGTCTGGCCTCTATTTTCTGGAACCACTACTGGCATCACCTTCTGGAATCACTACTGGAACCACCTACAGGAATCACCCTGGAATCTTTTGCTGGTATCATTATGTTTGGCTGGAGTCATCCCGATTTTCTCGTGTCGTTTTCTGGATTCACTTGTACTTGCTGGACGAAAAAGTATTGGAATAGACATGTGAACATACCCAAATACTGGAACCACTCCCTTGGAATTATACTGGAATGATAGCCATCTCACACCCGGCCAGGTGTGTGAGGTGCCGTATTACCTACAGCCGTTCACATATCGATCCCGATATTTTAAAACACAATGTTAGAGTATAGGCTGGACTCACCCTAGAACCTTTGCTTACCAACTGGACTCACCTCATACCGGACTCATCTTGTACTGGAATCACCTGGTATCAGATTCATGTTGTCTGGATTTACTTAGGTTTTGCACTTGATTACATTTACATTCTGGACTTATATCATGTTGCTCTAGTTCAACTAGTTTCTATTTACAGTCCTTATTGCTATGTTTCTTCTCGTGTTTTTACTTACCTTACTTTCCTTGTATCTTAACTGTTTCTCTATACCATCACCTGTATACAAACTGCCATATTTTATCAATAAAACTATTTATAACTGCTTTATAGTTCTCTGTCATTTAATTGGGATTTCTTGATGAGTTGTACTCGTTCCTGTCCTGACTGGACCTGTTAAAATTTTACAGATGATTGCCCTGAGGATACATGCCCTACATATTATGGACCCGGAGACGGGATGACTACCTTTGGCCCCGACACTCAGGAGTGATCGGGATTTAGTTTAGTAGATTAGCATCTGTTCCATGTTGAACTTGTTATAGAAGTTTTGAGATTTGTGTAGTATTTGAGATTTGTTGTGAGTTGTTATTATTTTAGTAGTTGTTCTTCTATTCTTAGTTTAATTCTTATGTGTTTATCTTATCGTGCTTAGACTGTGATTGAGTTCAATATCTTATACTTGTCCTCCGTTCGGAGTTGATCATGGTGAGTACATTATAATTGTGTGAGTTGCTGGTTAGATAGTAACCTAGGACAGCGCTCTACCGCCGACACTGCGGCGTAGGCTGGGCGTCGTTACGTATTCGTACCCTCACAGTAGGTGCGGGTCATGACAAGTAAACTTGGTTTACATTACTGTCTGGACTTATCATGTTACTCTAGTTCAGCTAGATTTATTTTACAGTCTTCATTGTCATGACTCTGCTCTTGTTTTAGTTACTTACTTTTCTTATATCTTATCTGTTTCTCTATACCATCACCTATATATAAACCACCATGTTCATCAATAAAACTGCCTATAACTGCTTTATAGTTCTCTGTCATTACTTGGGTTTTCTTGATGAGTTGTACTCGTTCCTGTCCTGACTAGTCCTGTTGTAAATTTTACATATGATTGCCCTGAGGACACATGCCCTACATATTATGGACCAGGAGATGGCTTAGCTACCTATGGTCCCGACACTCAGGAGTGATCGGGAGATTAGCTAGTTTGTCTTGTTTTAGCTTTCATGTTTTAGAACTGGAGTTGTATATAAGTTGAGATATGTAGTTGAGATTATCTGAGATTATATTACTTAGTTGTTGGTTTTATTTCTGTTATTTAGTCTTAGTTATAATCTTTTGTACTATCATATCGTGCTTAGACTGTGATTGAGATTACATTATATCTATACGTGTCCTCCGTTCGGAGTTGATATTTTGACAAGTACATTTTATAATTGCGTGATTGGTTGGTTAGATAGTGACCTAGAACAGCGTTCTACCGTCGATACTGCGACGTAGGCTGGGCGTTGTTACGTGCTCGTACCCTCACAGTGGGTGCGGGTCGTGATTATTTTTATTGTAAAATAGTTTGGATTTGTAGTAGACTCTCATATGCGATAAAAGTCTGATTTTTATATCTATTTTCCTTGTTGTGCCAAGTGTCCTTTTTTGCGTTCCTCTGCATACAACATTCTGGGGCGCATGACACGTTAGGGCACATGATATTCTAGGGCGCATAGGGATTCTGGCTCTTGATGTGCCCATAATTTCTATGCTTCTACAAGTAGCTCTGCAGTAGCAATATCGCAGTAGAGATACTGACTATCAACAAAAGCTCACCTGAGCCATGTTGAACCCGATGTGGATACAGACGACCAACAAGAGCATTCCAACAATAAGACCTCACTTGATGGAATGGTCTTATAAATGACGACAATACGAACGTTGATGATGAATGACTGTTTCGTCCTAGTAGGTTTTGGAAAATTCTAAAGGCACATCAAAAGATACTTAGGCTAGCCCAATTTTTTTTACTTATTTACAAATTTGTCATCGAAAAAATTGATTCAGGGTAGCCCAATTCTTTTCAAGACTGTCAAAAAATTTGACAGCCGACTCTGAAATATTTCGGCAGTCCTAATTTTTAGGACTGTTGATGCTCCTCCGCCCCTCCTCCTCTCTTCCTCCTCCTCCGACTCCTACTCCTCTCATCTCCTCCTCTTTTCATCTTCTCCTCCTCCTTCTCTTCTCTCCTATGCCTCCTTCTTTCCTCGATCTCCTCCTCAACCTCCTTCACGACCGCCTCCTCATCTCCTTTTTCTCCTCATCTCCTCCCATCTCCTCCGCCTCCTCTCCTTGACCACCTCCTCCTCTCTTTTGCCTCATCCTCTCATCGACCTTCTCTCATCTTCCTCTCCTCAGCTGTCTCCTCCTCTCCTCGAGGTTGAGTGTCACCGGAGTTCATCGACAAGTGCATCAGATTAGGTTGGAAGGGGGGAGGAGGGGTATGGGCAGCCCCAAAGAAAAATTTGGGTTGTCCTGAGTAAAAATTGGGTCATCCTGAATTAGCACAAGTAATGGACCATTATAAGTAATTTTTGAAGTGCCTATAGGATTTTCCTAGATTTTTGGTGGAATGCTCTTTTAGTATCTTGTTATCTATACTACTCTATAGTAATAAGTTCAAAATAATTTTTTTGAGAAATTTTGACTTGTCCCCCTCAATCTATTTACCAGAATCCAAGGTGCAACACACACAATTTCCATAATATAAGTGTAGAAGCATGAAAATTTCAGCAGACTGGACATATGCGCCCAAGTCACCAATGAGCCTTATGCGCCCAAGTCACCAATGAGCCTTATGCGTCCAAGCCACCAATGAGCCTTATGCGCCCAAAGCTTCCAATGAGGTCATATGCACATGCGCCAAAGACAAGCTCCTCCAGAAGGGGGCACATAGCCTTATTTCAGGCTATGTGCCCAAGCCAGAATAGCCCCTGACTCGGTCAAAGCCACGATCAGAACGTGCGCCGAAGCATACGGCCACGTCAGTCTCTACGAGCAGTCGTGCACCGAAGCATGCGGTCACGTCAGCACCACGATCAACCCACGACCACGCAGCCTGTATGCGCCTACATCCTATGCGCCCAAAGCAGGACCATACATCCACATGAAAACCAGTGTATTTTCTCATGTGGGCGTATAACATCATTCCAGCTCAAGAAAGACTATAAAAAGGGGTCTCATCCCTCTTCAAAAGACAGAACGGAGAGCATTTTCAAGAGCCAACTTGCTGCACTTCTTGCCAGTGAGCCGAGAGTTAGAAATTTTCTTAGGTTTTCTTCTACTTTTGTAATCAGAGTATCAACGGAGTAAAAGAGCAACTGTCGCTCGATCTCCATTGTCCCATTCTCCAGAATTCTTTTTTGTACTCGGGGATCCTCAGCGCAGGATCTCTCAGGCGTACTCGATTTGTGGTGTCTTGCACCAATAAAGAAAAGACATCGTTTCTTTTTCTTTTTTTGTGTCCACAAAAATGGTGACTCTGTTGTGGACTACCTTTTTCTCTGACGAGAAGGTGGTGATGCAATCCGATACCGACAAAGCGGAAAGCACTCAGAAGATGTTGATCGTGAAGTTCGATCAGCAGGCGTTCAAAGAGATGCTCTCGAGAGACGGCTCTACTCCCTCAAAATCAGCGACGCCAAACAAGTCTCGCAAGACTTGGCTTCCGAAGGCTCGCCGTACATATCCTGCCAGTGTCATAGCAGATATATGACTGAAGGACTCTGTCACATGGGCGCATGGCTCCGCCACAGAAGCTCCACGAATGAAGAAGGCTCACACCATTCCGGGCTCTACTAGCCCAGCGACTTCTCTCTTGTGCAACCAACAACAGAGTGTTCAACGCTCGAGACTTGGTAAAGGAAAATATTACGATGCCAAGAATCGGAGTGTTTGACACTCTGGGCAAATCCAACGAGGCTCACAAACAAAGGAGGCAAAGCTGGGAGAAATCAGCACTGCTCCACCAAGCGTGCGTCCAAAGCTATGCGCCCAAGAGAGTATGTGTCACGCCCCAGAACCAGAATACTGGAGAGCGGGGGAATGACTCAGCCAGCTACGTATTACGGATAGATGAATACCGTATAATACGATCAATTCTGTCTACAAGACGAGGGGGTGCATACTACATGAAAGTCTCCCTATGGTCACTTTACTTCTATTGTCTCAATCATTCAACAAGAAACAGAAATAGAGAACATGTGAGATAAAGCAGTAAGGCGTCCCAAACGCTCGGTCAAAATGTTCTTGATATCTGGCTTTACAAAATACAGCCATATGATGTAGTAAGTATACACAATTGTTAGCAGCTGCAGCCTGACTTAGTTACAATTATGTAAAAGTAGGTACAAGACAATCCGACTAACATATCGGTGTCAAACGGTAAAGTATAAAGTAGATAACAAAACGAACGGGGAAGTAAGAAACCCACTCGAGTCCTTCTGCGATCATCCCTCTAGTGTTGACCATCTTGGAGGTAGAAGTAAGCTGGATCCTCGGGGACTGGCTCTAAATCTGGCCATGCAAAACCAGAGAGGTTAGACCTCTAATAGCAAGTACCGCAAGGGAGCACGATATGAGGAATGAAGCCAATAATAAGAGAATATGATAATAGATCTCTGCTATCTACTAGGACTCACACAACATCACGACACTTCGAACCAACCTTCCAACCAAACAAGGACAGAAGTTGGCCCGTCATGTCCTGAGATTCTGATCATCTTAGTTAAGTAACAGAGTTGGTACAGTACACAAACAAATCAATTTAAACGGCCAGGCAACTACTACGGCTTGCTATTGTGAGTCCCAAGTTATCCTAGTTTTATGCAATGAGGATTTCTCAGTTCTTACTATGCGCAAGCAAGGCTAGTTTACCCAGTCAATCAATTGTGCCAATCATGAATTAGACGAGTCCCAGCGGGACGCCCGTCATTAATATACAATATTCAATAGATAATATAACCAGATACCACTCCCTGTCCGTGCGGCAGATTTACAGCATCTGTGGGGACCAACCGGCCTGTCTGGCACTACTAGTCCCAAGAGGGCTGCCATGTAAGAACTCGGGAATCCATTCTCTCCATGCAATCATTATTTTATTTAACTTAATAGTCTCTACGTTGAGTGAAGTACCATGCCGTGGATCATGGTCATTCAGGATGAGTACTTTCGTACGGGGTACGATATGCACAACTCTACAATGATACCAGTACGGTCAGGTTGTAGGTCTTACATAGCGTAATGCAACAATCAAAACTAACCACGGAGTAATCATGCCTTGACCATAAAGTACACATGCTTCTTTGGTAAGATAAATAAATAATAAATAAATTGAAGCCTACATGTGCCTGTATGCCAATGTTCGGGATTAGCCAGTCGATTTCAATAGTTCATAATTAATATGAATGTGTCTAATTCATTCAATTTAATAAGACGACTAGCCAGTCTCTTAGTTCCAACTAGGAACGCATGATCAATTATTAGTCAAGGTCACAATCATTATCAATGGTGACAAGGCATGAAAGTCAACTAATATTCAGTGGAGTCGAGTCTACAACTCTCAGGGTTTAATTCCAGTCAATCGTGGTATCTATAACTCAATTCACGACACATGGTACATCTCACGTAACAATCTATATTTAACAGAAATATTAACATATCATGATTATATCAAGTTTATGCAAAAAGACGTAAGGATATAAAATGGACGTTAAATATCTAATAAAATATTAATATACACAGGCTGCGCTCAAGTCAGGCTACGCTCAGGTCAGGCTACGCTCAAGTCAGCGTACGCTCAGGTCAAGCTACGCTCAAGTCAGCGTACGCTCAGGTCAAGCTACGCTCAAGTCAAGCTAGCGTATGGACTCCATACGACTCCTTACTAACCAAGCCAGCGTACGCAAGTCATACGCTTCCAAAAGGCAGCGTATGTACTCCATACGACTCCTTACTATCCAAGCCAGCGTACGCATGTCATACGCTTCTAAAAGGCAGCGTATGTACTCCATACGACTCCTTACTATCCAAGCCAGCATACGCAAGTCATACGCTTCCAAGGCAGCGTATGAACTCCATACGACTCCTTACTATCCAAGCCAGCGTACGCAAGTCATACGCTTCCAAAAGGCAGCGTATGAACTCCATATGACTCCTTACTATCCAAGCCGGCGTATGTACTCTATACGACTCCTCTTCAAGGCAGCGTATGTACTCCATACGCTTCCTCTTCAAGACAGCGTATGCAAGTCCATACGACTCCTCATCAAGGCAGCGTATGCAAGACATACGCCGCCAAAAGGCAGCGTATGGGGCAGACTGTGCTGCACTAAAGAGCGCGTGCAGCTCAGCGGCGCAAGCTAAAAAGCTGCATACACTGCTCACTGTCTTCTCCAATCAGCAAGAACTCCATGGTTTGAACCCAAAGCTTCAAAATCCATAACTTGGTCAAAATAAGTCCAAATCCAACTTTACAAAGGTCGAAATTGGGTAGAATAAAATTCTCTACAACCTGGAACCATCGAAACTTGAAAACAAAGAAGTTTGATAGATCAAAACCACCAAAATCCGAAAATAACTAATTTCTAGATCTACTAAAAATAAAACTTCAAAACGAAAAATGCCAAGTTCTAAACTCTCTTAGAATCACAAGGGGAAGAGAATAGAACCATAAAAATGGGTCCTCATGAAGAAGCAAGATGTACTTGCCTATGGGTTTGGTAGGTGGAGAGAGTAATGAGAAAGAAGAAGAAGAGTAATGGTGAAGGAGAGTAATAAAGAGAGAGAGAAAGAGTTTGGGGGCTTTAAATGGAAGGGGTGGTGGTAGGTGGGTTCGGTTCATGATGAACCACCATAACCCGAAAATAAACCAACCTAGGCCAAACCTAAAGTAAGCTAAAGCAGAGAATAAAAGCAGGAAGTAAAATACAAAAAATTAATTGCAGGAATTTAATTAACATAAATTTAAAGAGATTTAAATACGAAACAATATATGATAAATATTAAATAAATACATTTAAGCAGTACATGTATTAAAAATACGTATACTGGGAACGGGGAGTGACATCTCTACCCTTCTTAGAAAAATTTCGTTCTCGAAATTTCAAATCCAAGCAGGATAGGAATATCAAGGCCAAACTAGTACAAGTAATTTAAGCAAGCAATCATTTTACAATGTCCATAGCGAGTAACATATCTATATTTAACAATCTACGATATCAAGTAATTTCTACTCATAGGGCGACTAGCATGTGGAGTTAAGACAATCAAGGTACACGGGAAGAAATATACCTTGTGAGTCAAACAGATATGGATACCGTGATCGGATATCATCCTCACGTTCCCACATTGACTCTCCTAAAGAGTGATGACCCCAAGCAACCCGGACAAGGTTAATTGTTTGGTTCTTGAGTATCTTCTCTCTTCGGTCCAAAATGGACACAGGCTGCTCCTCGTAAGACAAGTTGGTACCAACAACCAACTCAGGATGATCAAGGATATGGCTTGGGTCCGATACATACCTTCGTAACTGAGATACATGAAACACGTTATGCACCTCTCGTAACGAAGGTGGAAGGGATAAACGATAAGCAACATCGCCTACCCTATCAAGGATAACGAATGGTCCTACGTACCGCAGACTCAACTTCCCGCGAACGCCAAATCTAATGACCCCACGGGTAGGTAAGATCCGTAAGAATACGTGGTCTCTAACAGAAAACTCTAGCGGCCTACGATGCTGATCCGTCCAATGACGATGCCGATCCTGCGCAACTCGAAGTCGCTCCCTAATTCCCTTAATCATTTAACTGTCTGGACAATCATTTCCGGGCCTAACATCTTCCTCTCCCCGATATCATCCCATGCTAGTGGCGATCTATGCTTCTTACCATATAGTGCTTCAAATGGTGCCATCTGGATACTGGCTTGATAACTGTTGTTATATGAAAACTCAACTAAGTGCAGGTGGCTTTTCCGAGATCCTCCAAAATCTAGGGTGCAAGCTCGCAACATATCTTCTAAAGTCTGAATTGTCCTTTCTGATTGCCTATCTGTCTGTGGATGGTAGGCCGTACAAAATCTTAACTTGGTGCCCAGACTATGATGTAAGCTCTTCCAGAAATATGATGTGAAACGGGTATCTCTGTCTGACACAATACTGACAGGGACTCCATGCTGCCTGACTATCTGCTGCATATATAATTCTGCCAACTTTTTTGTAGATTGTCCTACTCTGAAAGGAAGAAAGTGTGCTACCTTTGTTAGCCGGTCCACTATCACCCAAATAGCATCTTTACCACTTGGTGATCTCGGTAAACCGGTCACAAAGTCCATTGTGATGTGTTTCCACTTCCATTCGGGATAGGAAGCGTTTGTAATAATCCAGCTGGCCTCTGCTGTTCTGCCTTTACTTGCTGACATATCAAGCAACGGAAAACAAACCTAGCTATCTCCCTCTTCATCCCGTTCCACCAGAAGTGCTGCTTGATAACTTGGTACATCTTGGTCCCTCCAGGATGTATAGAATACTGGGAACTGTGAGCTTCTGTCATAACTTCCTGTCTAATATCTCCACTAGGCACGCATAAGCGCGATCCAAACCTAAGGGTACCATCTTCATGAATTTGCATCTCCTTTCTGAGTCCTGACTCACATTCTGTCCTAAGCTTCTGAATCCTTGGATCCTGTGCCTGGGCTGCCTTGATTCTGCCTACCAAGTCGGATTGAACTTGTAGACTCGCCAGAATTCCTATATCATTAGGAAGTATAACTTCGATGCCCATCTCCTGAAGGTCTTCTAAGATGTGCTTCTGCGTTGTCAACATAAATGCGCCGCCTCTTCTGCTAAGAGCGTCTGCTACCACATTAGTCTTGCCTGGATGATACTGAAGCTCCATGTCATAATCCTTGATCAGCTCTAACCATCTTTTCTGCCTCATGTTCAGCTCCTTCTGAGTAAAGATGTACTTCAGACTTTTGTGGTCTGTGTACATGTCCACTCGGTCACTATATAAATAATGTCTCCATAGCTTCAAAGCAAATACTACTGCCGCCAACTCCAAATCATGAGTTGGATAATTCTTCTCGTGGTTTCGAAGTTGCCTAGATGCATACGCTATCACCTTCCCATGTTGCATAAGGACACATCCAAGTCCTTTTCCTGATGCATCACAATATACTATAAAACCTCCGGGTCCAACTGGCAATATAAGAATAGGTGCTGATATCAACTTCTGCTTCAAATTCTCAAATGATGCCTGGCATTCTGCCGACCAGATGAATGGTACATCCTTTCGTGTCAAGCGGGTCATGGGTGCTGAAAGTCTTGCAAAATCTGATACAAACCTTCTGTAATATCCTGCCAATCCCAAGAAACTCTGTATATCAGCTACGATCTTGGGTACTGGCCAACTCTCTACTGCTTCTACCTTCTTGGGATCTACTGCTACTCCAGCTCCTGATATGATATAACCCAGAAATAAAATATGATCCATCCAGAACTCATACTTGCTGAGCTTGGCATACAACTGGTTCTTTCTCAGAACCTGCAACACTTTCCTGAGGTGTCTTCATGCTCCTCTTCACTAGCAGAGTATACAAGAATGTCATCGAGAAACACCACGACAAACTGATCTAAATATGGCATAAAGATGCGGTTCATCAAATCGATGAATATAGCTGGAGCATTGGTCAAACCAAACGGCATTACTAAGAATTCATAATGTTCATACTTCGACCTGAATGTTGTCTTGGGAATATCTTCCTTTCGAACCCTCACTTGATGGTACCCTGAACGAAGATCTATCTTGGAGAAAACTCTAGCCCTGCTCAACTGATCAAACAAGTCGTCGATCCTTGGTAGTGGATACTTATTCTTTACTGTCGCCGCGTTAAGCCTCCTGTAATCGATGCATAATCTGGATGATCCATCCTTCTTCCCCACAAGTACTACTGGTGCTGCCCATGGTGATATGCTAGCTTGGATAAACTTCTTCTCCTTCAATTCCTCTATGTGCTGATACACCTTGGCCTGCTCCGAATCCGCCATTCTGTAAACCCGATCTGATATTGGTTTAGTTCCAGGTGCTAATTATATGCTGAACTCAATATCTCTAACCGGTGGTAGACCTGGAAGTTCTTCGAGAAATACGTCTAGAAATTCTTTAACTACCTTCGGAACTTGAACTTCTTCCATTGCTGTTACTACTCCCTGCTCTTGCTGAGTTGCCTCTGACCTGACTAAGGTGAACCTCTTTATGCCTGGAATATCAAAAGATACACTCCCACTACGACAATCTATTGTCGCATGACTGTCTTTCAGCCAGTCCTTGCCTAAGATAACGTCGAAATTTCCAACAGGAAATTCTATCAACCGGGCTGGTAAGGAATGCCCGCAAACTACAACACTACATGCTAGAATAATTCTACTAACTCCTACGAGCCCATTGCCAGTGAGTATATTCAACCTCCCTGGCAATGCCTCGAACTCCATTCCTAGCCGTGTCGCAAATTGTGCAGATATAAATGAGTGTGATGCTCCTGAATCAAACAATGCTACTACGGGATATGAGGCGACGAGAATGTTACCTGCCACAACATCTCTCGATGCTAATGCCCCCTTCAAGGACAGTATAAATGCCTGCCCTCGACCTCCTTACTGGTTCCCATGCTGTGGCCTAGCCTGGTGCTGCTGCTGGCCCTTTCCTTGATGATGCTGGGGTGGTCTATGCTGGTGTTGCTGTATCGGCGGTCCCTGCTGCCGAAACATCTGAGCTTGCTACATTAATGGACGCTGGGCCAATGGTCTCACTGCCACTGCTGGTCCTCGATACTGTCCTGCCCCTGGTGCTGGCAGAGCAGGAAACTGTTGACCTGGTCCTCCTGACCTCGAATTCATGGGACATATGGTAACCCGATGATCTAGATTTCTACATATCAAACACAGTCCGTTCAATGCCCGACACATATCTCTAGTGTACCCCATCTTTCCATAATAAGTGCAGCCCGCTGGGGGTTGCTGGTTCTTCTTCTGTTGTTGTTGCTGCCTGGGTGGTGGTGCTGGCCCTCGCATTGCCACATCGTGAATGCGAATGCCAAGGAATGGTGCTGTTGTTCGGGGCGCTGCTCCCCCTCCTCCTTCAATCTGAATGTGAGATCTCTTCTGACCTCCAGTCCTTACTGTGATCCTCTGAATGGTGATCTCATGCCTCCGGGTTGCCGTCAATATCTCATCAAAAGTCTGGTAATTGTGCCCTTCTATCAATTGCAAGAGCTCAAGATGAAACCCTCGCTGAAACCTCATAGCCCTCTGGCGTTCCGTTGCTACCATCTCTGGGGCAAACCTACTCAATCTGCAGAACTCCGCTGCATAAGCATCTACCGTCTTGCCGGCCTGCTTGAGGTTGATAAACTTCTGTTGTAGCTCAAACTGCGCCACAACTCTATAGTACTTCATCTTGAATCTTGCTGTGAAATCGTCCCAAGCAACGGGACGTCTGATACCTACTTCCTTTGATTCCCACCAATCACGTACGAGGTCCTGAAGTAACAACTTCACCTGATCCACACGTTCTTCTGCCGGCACCTTAGCCGCCGTCAAAATAGCCTCAATATCCTTAAGCCATGCATCTGCTGAGATGGCATCCTCCATTCCTTCAAAACGGCGAGGGTTGAACTTGCAAAATCTGGTTGATGCTCCAGAATCTGGTCTTGCCCCTATTTCTAAAGTTGTCTGCAACCCTTGGTTGAGTAGTACGTTCTGCTCTTGCAACTGAGCGTGCATGCGTTGCTGGGCTAACATCTGGTGTTGTTGAGTAGCCATCATCCCTCTCATGATTTCCAGAAGAGTCGGTGTGTCCATTTCCACGGGAGTAGGTGGAACTGTTGGTGGTGGTGGAACATCCGGATACTGCGATCCAGCTGCTGCTTCCACTATTACTTCTTCCTGGATAGTCTTCTGAGTTAGTACCGGCCCTTGTTGCTGACCATCCTGGTCAGGTTGTCCATGTTGCTGTCCATGTTGTTGCTGTCCAGTCCCGACAGATGCGGACGAGGTGCCCCTAAGAAAAGGGACAAGAGAACAATCAAACGACCGGACATGAAGGATCAATGAAGTCAAAGGATACTGGAATGTCAAGCTAGAGTTGAGAATTGACGAATCATGAGATCAAGGGAAAACATGTGTGATTGAGACACCCTATTAAAACACCCCACAAGTCTGAAATTAGACCTGCATGGGCCACCACTAAAACCTTGTCACGCCCCAGAACCAGAATACTGGAGAGCGGGGGAATGACTCAGCCAGCTACGTATTACGGGTAGATGAATACCGTATAATACGATCAATGATGTCTACAAGATGAGGGGGTGCATACTACATAAAAGTCTCCCTATGGTCACTTTACTTCTATTGTCTCAATCATTCAACAAGAAACAGAAATAGAGAATATGTGAGATAAAGCAGTAAGGCGTCCCAAACGCTCAGTCAAAATGTTCTTGATATCTGGCTTTACAAAATACAGCCAGATGATGTAGCAAGTACCGCAAGGGAGCACGATATGAGATAACAAAACGAGCGGGGAAGTAAGAAACCCACTCGAGTTCTCTTGCGATCATCCCTCTAGTGTTGACCATCTTGGAGGTAGAAGTAAGCTGGATCCTCGGGGACTGGCTCTAAATCTGGCCATGCAAAACCAGAGAGGTTAGACCTCTAATAGCAAGTACCGCAAGGGAGCACGATATGAGAAATGAAGCCAATAATAAGAGAATATGATAATAGATCTCTGCTATCTACTAGGACTCACACAACATCACGACACTTCGAACCAACCTCCCAACCAAACAAGGACAGAAGTTGGCCCGTCATGTCCTGACAATCTGATCATCTTAGTTAAGTAACAGAGTTGGTACAGTACACAAACAAATCAATTTAAACGGCCAGGTAACTACTATGGCTTGCTATTGTGAGTCCCAAGTTATCCTGGTTTTATGCAATGAGGATTTCTCAGTTCTTACTATGCGCAAGCAAGGCTAGTTTACCCAGTCAATCAATTACGCCAATCATGAATTAGACGAGTCCCAGCGGGACGTCCGTCATTAATATACAATATTCAATAGATAATATAACCAGATACCACTCCCTGCCCGTGTGGCAGATTTACAGCATCTGTGGGGACCAACCGGCCTGTCGGGCACTACTAGTCCCAAGAGGGCTGCCATGTAAGAACTCGGGAATCCATTCTCTCCATGCAATCATTATTTTATTTAACTTAATAGTCTCTACGTTGAGTGAAGTACCATGTCGTGGATCATGGTCATTCAGGATGAGTACTTTCGTACGGGGTACGATATGCACAACCACTACCAAAATATGCTCATTTAGCGACGGAGGTTTAGCGACGGAATTATTCCGTCGGTATTAGCGACGGCTTCGTGGCCGCTCAGCGACTGATTACCGATCACGAATATTTGCCATTTTTTATTTTAATTTTAGGGGCAGGAAAGGTCGCACATCCGTCGCTAGTGTGTCGGTGTTATAGCGACGGATCTTCGGTCGTCGCCACGTAGTCGTTTATTTGGCAGGAATTGTGTATATAATTGGCGGGACATATCTTCAACTACGTAGCGACGGATATTCAGTCGGATAATCAATAATAGCGACTACCTGGCGACGGATGTTTCGTAGTCGCGATTCCGTCGTTAAATGAGTGTTCCAGACTTAAATAAAAAGACGGGGGGAACTTTTGGCATTCCCCCCAAATTCAATCTCTCTCCTCTCTCTCTCTCTCTCTGTCTCTGTCTCTCTCTCTCGCGCGGCTTCGTGAACGGCGACGGCGTCCTCTCCTCTCTCTCTCCCGAAGGTAATCTCCTCTCTCTCTCTCTCTCTCTCTGTGTCGCGGGTGTCGACGTAGGGGCAGCGGGGGCGGCGGACTTGGGGACATTCTGGCTTGGGGCGGGGGCATCGGGGGCTGGGCGGCTGGCTTGGGGCGGGGGCGTCGGGGGCTGGGCGGCTGGCTTGGGGCGGGGGCGGCGGGATTGGGGACATTCGGGCTTGGGACGGGGGTGTCGGGGGCTGGGCGGCTGGCTTGGGGCGGGGGCGTCGGGGGCTGGGCGGCTGGCTTGGGGCGGGGGCGTCGGGGCCTGGGCGGCGGGCTTGGGGCAGGGGCGTCGGGGGCTGGGCGGCGGGCTTGGGGCGGGGGCATCGGGGGCTGTGCGGCGGGCTTGGGGCGGCGGGCTTTGGTCGGGGGCGGCGGGGGGCTTTGCTTATCAAATTCATCTAATTTATATATTAGCTAAATAATGTGTTATCCATATTGGGTGTTATCCATTAGTTTGGTGGTGTTTGGATTAGTAAATGTGAATATGGCGTTTGGGTTCATGGTGTATATGTTCACTGTCTCAAGGACAGTGCGAGTTCTTCATCTGTATAAGTCAGTGTTTGGGTTCATGGTCTATACATCTAACTGTGATATACATATATATATGTGCCTATTATAATTAGCATGCAGGACGGCTTGGGGTGTAATGTGTGATTGTAGACATGGTAGGAATTATAGGTAATTAACGCTAGTGTGACTATTGGTATCGGAAAACAAATAATTATTAATAAATTATTTACATTTAAAAACATATATTTTATACATTTAGGCATAATTTTAAGTATTTCAGCGTTATTTCTTAGTAGTTTTGAAATTATATGAAATAGTAGTCACCCGTACCGATTGGTTTTGCCGAATTGACCGGAACAAAGATCCCCATAGTCGGTATCGGTCAATATTTGGTATCGGTCGGTATCGGATCGAAACAAGCCAAACCATATCGGTATCGGCCGTATCGGATCGGTATCGGCCGATACTTTAAACCATGCTATCGGTATCGAACTATCGGTATCGGTATCGGTATCGGTATCGGTATCGCACTATCGGTATCGGTATCGCAGTATCGGTATCGAACTATCGGTATCGAACTATCGGTATCGGTATCGGTATCATACTATCGGTATCGGTATCGGTATCGCACTATCGGTATCGGTATCGGTATCGCAGTATCGGTATCGAACTATCGGTATCGAACTATCGGTATCGGTATCGGTATCGCACTATCGGTATCGGTATCGCAGTATCGGTATCGAACTATCGGTATCGAACTATCGGTATCGGTATCGGTATCGCACTATCGGTATCGGTATCAGTATCGGTATCACACTATCGGTATCGGTATCGGTATCGGTATCGGTATCGCACTATCGGTATCGGTATCGGTATCGCAGTATCGGTATCGAACTATCAGTATCGGTATCGCACTATCGGTATCGGTATCGGTATCGGTATCGAACTACTAGTAACAACTGTATTTATATTTTTCTCTTCTCGAGCTAGAATACTAGCGGATCCACCAGTTACATGATTATATACTAATTCCGTTTAATTTGTCTTACTATACAGATTTTTACATCTAATCTGTGATGGATCGTTATTTCGTTGATCGTACATGGATGTACAAATGACAACACGAGAGCAGAATAGGTGTGAGTGACGATTTTCAGGCAGGCGTGGAAGTGTTTCTTAAGTATGCCATGAGCAAAGCTCAGTTTATGGACGGTAATAAAATCAAGTGTTCATGTCGTAATTGTCGTAATAGACGTTACGAAGAAGTGGTGAGTGTAAGAGATCATTTGACCCGTAAGGGTTTCGTACGTGATTACGACCTGTGGTCATCGCAAGGTGAACTATATGCCGAAAGACAGGTTACGAATGCTGCTACTTATGCTTTTGATGATAATGCTGCAGCGGATTTTGTCGTCGATGACGACGAATGCTCCGTTGATTATGGAGACGTGCAGAACCTTACACGAGATATGGTGTACGACGCGGCAAGGCCTAATTTTGATCCGGAGGATCCTAATCCCGAGGCGATGGAGTTCTATGATATGTTTCAGGATGCTGAAACTTCTTTATATCCTGGTTGTGATCCACATTCCGTACTGTCAGTGACGATGCGGTTGTTGAACATAAAGTCCGATTTTAACTTGCCACAAACTTGCTATAATCGGATTACACAACTAATGAAGGAGGTGTTACCGAAGGAATCAAAAGAGCTTCCAAAAAACTTCTACAAATCGAAGATGATGGTCCGACAACTGGGACTGGGGTACGACAAGATAGATTGTTGCCGCAACGGATGCATATTGTACTACAAGGAGAACGAGGATGTAGAAAGTTGTCGCTTCTGTAATGCGGATCGTTACAAGGAAGTCAGGAAAAAAAGAATGTCAACTAGAAAACGATGTCCTTACAAGTATATGCATTACTTGTCGATCACGAAGCGCTTGCAGAGGATGTATATGTCTCAGAATACAGCAGAACACATGACGTGGCACAACGTAGAACGCATAAAGGACGATGGAGAATTGTCACATCCTTCGGATGGAGAGGCTGTTGACACAAAGTCACAGTCAACCAAATATTGACTATATTGACCAAATAATACTTGTATAAATTCAATACGACACACGACGACTGCATTCAGTTCAAGACAGATGACAGCTCAGTCTTCAGCTCTCAGTGTGTTCTGGAGTCTGTATTTTATGATTTCATTGAGTCTAGATTTATGTACTCTGAGTTATGCTGAGCTCTTGGAACTTAGTATACAAGCCTACCCAAAATCCCAAGCTCCACCAAAACCAAATTGCCCACAAGTCCCTCTTAGGACCATTCTGTGCTCTGGAGACAGAGTTCGGGCCGAACTCTGCCTCCACACAGAGTTCGGGCCGAACTCTGTCCCCTAGAAATCAGGAACCCTAATTTTAGGGTTAGCTGTTTGCTAGCTGTCCAACGGCCAAATTTTTGAATTTCCTTACCCGAATTCTGGCCGAATTCTGTCCCTAAAATCAGTATAAATAGGGCATGAATTCTCTCATTTTAAATCACTCAATCTTCTCTTCTCTTCTCTCCTACAAGCTCTATAAGCCATACCCTTCCCATCTACTAGCCACAAGCCTCCTAAGTCTCGAGTGCTCAGCATCTCTCATTTAGGATTCTTGTGCAAGAGTGAAGAAATCGCTTGGACAATTCCAAGCAAATCGCCACTGCGATTCTCTGTAAGAAGTTGACGTGCTCTTCTGAAGAAAAGGCACGGGTTGTAAGCTACTATTTCACAAATAGTGGATTTAATCCTGAGCTAGAGTTCTCAGGCCTGGACTAGTCCTCCACGAGGGAAACCAGGTTAAAATTGCTGTGTTTGCGTATGCTCTCTTGTCTTTCATTTACATTCCGCATTTTACTCTGACTATTCATTGTTAGTGAAAGAGTTAATTTTTTATTGGTCATTATACATATATACTCTATTCACCCCCCCTCTAGAGTTGCCAAACTGTTCTTCAATTGGTATCAGAGCTCTGTTCTCTTTATAAGGACTAACATCCTAAGAGCTGATCCATGGCAACCACACAATCCTTGATCTCCAATCATGGTGAAGGTCAGTCCACTCATAGGCCTCCCCTATTTGATGGGACTAACTACACATATTGGAAAACAAGGATGAGTTTTTATCTGAAGTCTCTAGACTTTGACCTGTGGACTGTCGTAACTGACGGTTACAAAAAGCCCGCCAGAATAGTTGTCGATGGTGACCTCACTGAGAAGCCACACGACAAATATTCTGTCGAGGAGAAGAAACAGGCAAGTCTAGATGCTAGGGCTATTAATGCTTTATTCTGTGCTATAGACAGGAACGAGTTTAACAGGGTCTCTACATGCACCACTGCTCATGAAGTATGGAGACTTCTGGAAGTGACGCATGAAGGAACCACTCAAGTCAAGGAATCAAAGATAAGCCGTCTCACTCAAGAGTACGAAGCCTTCAAGATGAAGCCAAATGAGACGATCACTCAAATGTTTACAAGATTCCTCGACATCATCAACCCGTTATCCTCGCTCGGTAAGCAGTACTCAAACCATGAGAAGATCCGCAAGCTACTCAGAGGGTTACCAAAGATTTGGAACCCTAAGGTGACAGCCATCATAGAAGGAAATGATCTCACAAGTATGTCTATGGAGACTTTGATGGGCAAGCTCATGACTCACGAGCTTGACCTCAAGGACTTCGAAGAGCCTGCTCCGAAGACCAGGGAGATAGCACTCAAAGTCCATCGACGAAAGGTTGATCACGATGAGACTGAAGACGATATCTCAGATGATGAAGACCAAGCTCTCATGGTACGTAACTTCAAGAAATTCCTTCGCTTCAATCAAAGAAAGAAGGAACCACAAGAAGACGATGAAGAAGAGCCAACTTGCTATGGTTGCAAAAAGACTGGACACATCAGAAGAGACTGTCCGCTCTTAAAGAAGAGCAACCGGTATGAAAAGCCCTACAAGAAGAACTCATCAAAAAGATATGCCAACACAAGCATTTGGCATGAAAGCGAAGCAAGTGACTCCGAGGAAGAAAAGAACTCTCCTCAAGACAAAGCAAATGTTTGCCTCATGGCAAATTCCACCAAGGTATCAAACGAAACTTTAGATGACTTCTCTTTTGATGAACTTGGCGATGCCTTCACCGATTTACTTGATGATCACAAAAAGATTATCGGTAAATACAAGCATGCCAAGGACAAAATCAAAAGTCTAGAAGATGAGATACAAAGAATTTCCTTGCTTCTTAATAATGTTAGAAACACATCTCCCACAAATGACACTGATGAAGTATCGAAGCTTAAATTAAGCTTACATGATGCTGAAGCACGCATTGAGCAACAAACTCAAGAAATCACTACTCTCAATACATTGCTTGCTGAAGAAAAGAGTAGACACAAGATTTCTCTGACTAAGATCTATGGCTTGAATATTAAAGTTGATGAATTACAAGCTGTTTCTAAAAGATTAGAAATCAAATTGGGAAAACAGGTGGCTAAACCTCAAACCCAATCACATGAGCACAACACCACTCATGCTAGTCAACCACGTCACCCTCATACAGCACATAATCATGCATTTATTTACACAAACTTTCACAAACCACATGCACGTAAAAATACTCCTCATACTCATCATATTGCACAAAGACACAACCAATATCACTCTACACATAGACAAAGTCATCATACCATACCTCATCAACATGCCATGCCACATAAGCAAAATCATCATATCATGCCACAACATCACACTATGCCATATAGACAATTTCAGCATGCCACTCCTCACAGTCAATATCATCATGCTATGACACACAGACATCATCATCATGCCACTCACTCTAAGCATAGTCATCATTACCATGCTAATTCTCCATATCATCCTCATCCTGCTGCTCATAGATATCATTCTCATGCTCCTAGTATAAATAAAAATGCCATCTGTACTTACTGTGGAAAACATGGACACATTTCACCACAGTGTAGAGTTAGAAGACTGGTAGACAAGAAAATATATGCTTGGTTTCCAAAAACTAACTTTTCAGGACCCTCAAGAAAATGGGTACCAAAGGTCACATCTACTCTTGATGTAGGTGGACCTTTCCTCCTCAACTGAGAGTAAGTGGATTCTCGATAGTGGATGCTCGCGACATATGACGGGAGACGCAAATCTTTTTGCATCACTATCGATGAAAAGAGAAGGATACGTATCCTTCGGTAACAATTTCAAAGGGCATATAATAGGTAACGGTATCATTGGTCATCCTCCTTCTCCTGTTATAAAGGATGTCTGCCTAGTGACCGAGTTAAAGCATAACCTGCTCAGCATTAGCCATCTTGCTGATCATGGATATGATATTAACTTTGGACAAAACTGTTGCTACATCTACGATAGGTCAACAGGAGACATTGCTTTTGAAGGGAAAAGAGAGGACAATATCTATATTTTCTATCTCTCTATAAATACTAACCATGCAGGTAGATGTTTATATGCACACAAAGACGAACGACTACTATGGCACCAGCGTCTCGGTCATGCCAACATGGATGCTATATCCAGGCTTTCTACCAAGAAGCTAGTGAGAGGATTGCCTGACATCACATTCAAAAAGGACACGGTATGTGCCGAATGTGAACTTAACAAGGCAACTAAATCCTCATTTCATTCCATCAACTCTGTAAGTACTACTAGACCCTTGCAATTACTCCATATGGATTTATTTGGTCCTAGTAGAATAGCTAGCCTTGGTGGCAAACTATATGCTTTTGTTATTATTGATGATTTTTCGAGATTTACTTGGGTTTTCTTTCTCGCTAATAAAAGCGATGCTATCTCTGTTTTCAAAGTTTTTGTAAATAAAGTTCAAAACGAAAAAGGCTACATGATTACTCGAATCCGAAGTGATCATGGAGGCGAATTCGTAAATTCAGTTTTTGAAAGTTTTTGTAATGCAAATGGTATTGATCATGAATTTTCCTGTCCTAGAACTCCTCAACAAAATGGTGTTGTGGAGCGGAAGAATAGGACTCTTGGCGATATGGCTAGAGTCATGTTGAATAAATTTTCTCTTCCGAAATATTTTTGGGCAGAAGCTGTAAGTACAGCATGCCACATTTTAAATAGGGTGCTTATTCGTCCCATTTCGAAGAAAACACCCTATGAGCTTTGGTTTGGGAGAACCCCAAATGTTTCTTATTTCAGAGTTTTTGGCTGCAGATGTTTTATCCTTAACACCAAAGACAACTTAGGCAAATTTGATGCCAAAGCTGACGATGGTATCTTTCTTGGTTATGCTGCCAAAAGTAAGGGATATAGAGTTTTCAATAAACGCTCACTTATTGTGGAGGAGTCAACAAATGTGACTTTTGATGAAGATAACAGTGCAGTAAGTACTCTTGATGATGATGTTGTGCCATCAACTGAAACTAATTCTCCAATGAATACTTCAACTGAAACTAATTCTCTGGAGGGTTTGCCTAAGAAATTCTCATTCAAACCTTCACATCCAGAAAATTTAGTCATAGGTGAAGTGTCACGTGGAGTTACTACTAGATCATCATTAAGAGACTCTGTTGCTAGCACTGCCTTCATTTCACAAGTAGAGCCTAAAAACATTTCTGAAGCTTTTACTGATGAATTTTGGATCTCTGCTATGCAAGAAGAACTCAACCAATTTGAAAGAAGCCAAGTATGGGAACTAGTTCCTAAACCGGCCAATCATTCAATAATTGGTACCAAATGGGTGTTTAGAAACAAAGTAAATGAAGATGGTTCAGTCACACGTAACAAAGCTCGTCTAGTAGCTCAAGGATACAACCAAGAGGAAGGTATCGACTACGATGAGACATATGCTCCTGTTGCTAGACTTGAATCCATTCGGATGCTTTGTGCTTTTGCCAATCATCAGAACTTTAAATTATTTCAAATGGATGTTAAAAGTGCTTTCTTGAATGACTTTATTAAGGAGGAAGTTTATGTCAAACAACCCCCTGGCTTTGAAAATCACAAATTTCCCGACCACGTGTTCAAGCTAAAGAAAGCGCTTTATGGCCTTAAACAAGCTCCCAGAGCTTGGTATGAAAGGCTAAGCAGCTTCCTGCTTGAGAAAGGTTTTTCTAAAGGGAAAATTGACACTACACTGTTTATCAAATCTTTCAAAGACACCATTCTATTAATTCAAATTTATGTTGATGATATTATTTTTGGATCTACTGATGAAACTCTTTGTCAAGAATTTGCCAAGTGTATGCAGACAGAATTTGAGATGAGCATGATGGGAGAGCTCA
This sequence comes from Iris pallida, assembly GCA_029216955.1. Lineage (NCBI taxonomy): Eukaryota > Viridiplantae > Streptophyta > Magnoliopsida > Asparagales > Iridaceae > Iris > Iris pallida. The sequence goes on from JANAVB010007399.1 coordinate 21,417,645, forward strand.
ACTACTTTCTTGGCCTGCAAGTAAAGCAACTGGCAAATGGAACTTTCATCTGTCAATCGAAGTATACCAAGGACATGCTGAAGAAGTTCGACCTTGACAACGTCAAACCAATTAGCACGCCAATGGCTACTTCAACCAAACTCGAACCAGATGAGAGCGGCAAACCTGTTGATCAACGTAAGTATCGAGGTATGATAGGCAGCTTACTTTATTTAACTGCTAGTCGCCCCGATATCATGTTTAGTGTTTGCCTATGTGCTAGATATCAAGCAAATCCTAAGGAATCTCACATGACCGCGGTTAAGCGTATCTTTCGATACCTTAAGGGTACGGTTACAGTGGGCCTATGGTATCCCAAGTCAACATCATTTGACCTCATCGGTTACTCTGATGCTGACTTTGCTGGATGCAAGGTCGACCGTAAAAGTACGAGCGGCACGTGTCATTTGTTAGGAAAGGCTCTAGTCTCATGGTTTAGCAAGAAGCAGAACTCTGTCGCACTATCCACAACAGAAGCTGAATATATAGCAGCTGGGCGTTGTTGTGCACAGATTCTGTGGATGAAGCAAACCCTTGAAGACTATAAGTTATCTTTCATGCATATTCCTATATTCTGTGACAATACTAGTGCCATCAATTTGACTAAGAACCCTGTCTGTCACTCACGCACTAAACACATTGAGATCAGACACCACTTTTTGCGTGATCATCAGCAAAATGGCACGATTAACTTAGAATTTATTGACACTGATCATCAGCTGGCAGACTTCTTTACTAAGCCACTATCCGAAGAGCGCTTCAATTTTCTTTGTCGTGAACTTGGAATCTTAGATGAAGCAGTCATAAATTGAAACTCACCTGCGTAAATATCGTGTATATTGTGATTCCTTACAAAGAATTTGGTATGGGTACAAGCCGAAAGGGTACTTCTGACAACAAGGCGTAAAAGCCTAAGCGACACGGTGCACTAGTCCTCAGGACTACCGCTAGCTGGGATCCGGCCCCTGCAGCTAACCCATGGCAAATTTGGACTATTGAACCACAGTATATGTCCTTATTTATTATATGGCTTGTTTCAATTTAATATTGCCTAATTGACATTTTCTAAAAGTTCATTCTATTTTCTGTATACCTCTCTATCTATTTCTTTCATTCAACACTCTTTGTTATTCCCGACTGTCATTTTGTTTAATTATTGAACTTTTTCTTCCTGACTTTTGCCTTTTTAAGTTCTGGACTATTGAGCCAGAACTCGGGCCGAACTCTACCCCTATCAGAGTTCGGGCCGAGTTCGGTCCCTAGGTTCCAGAATCGGGATCTGGCTCCACCGTTGGATCTTTTCTAATCCAATGGTCCATATTTCACCCGACCAAAAGACAAAACCCTACTTTATGTCGGGATTCTACCTCTCTCCTTCACTATTACCACCTTTTTTCACCTATACACATTCTTTCCTTGAAACCCTAACCCTAGTTTTTGATCCAGAGTACCCCATTGTTTCTCAAATCAACAAAAAGGTGTCTCCTCTCCATTATCCTCCATTGCTCTTTACCTGTTTGAGGTATCATTCATATTTTCTATCTTCTAGTTAATATCTTTTAATGGCTCCTTGCTTGTTCAATCGTGGGAAGAGGATTCGCATTGAGAGTATTTCCTCTTCAGATTCTTCTCCATCAATTGAACAAATCATTGAACTTCCTCAACCACCTCACCCTTTATTCAATCCACCTCGTCCTCTACATCCTTCAACTTATGACAATAGACTTTTTGTCTCACTTGATGCATCAAACAACTGGTTTAGTGACTTTCGGAATCGTCAGGTATTCACGGGACATCCTATCAATTTTTCAATATTCTCTCAATATGATTCTTTATTCCATGACCTTTATATTGATGAACTTGTCACTACATCCTCTGCTATTTATCATCATGCCATTCAAATGTTCTACTGCAACTTAACCTTTGATGATCTTCGTATTTATTCACGAGTTGCTGGTATCGATATCTCGTTTGATGACTTTGAATTAGCAGAATATCTTGATCTTCTTGAGCCAAGTTCTTGGGAAAGACTTGTTGATGCTCGCTCGTTCCATTTTCCCAACGGACTTTCTCTTGAAAGCTTCAAGGACGATTTGTGCACTCCTTACACACGTCCTCGAAAGCTCATGACAAAATATCTCAACCCATATTTTTCTGATCTTCATTGGATCATTTCTAAACACCATTCTACCCAAGATCGGTTCCCCTGATGAAATTACTTATCTTGAAATTTCTGCTCTTTATCATCTTCACTTTGGAATTCATTTCAATCTTCCACGTACTATGATGGACTGGATGATTCGCTGTAGGAGGAAACCACGAGCTTTGGTTTATCCTCTGTATCTTCCTATGATCTTTCGTGCTTTTCACATACCACTTGATGCTTGTCCGTTTCTGCCGGCACCTACCTTTCTATCTCCGGCACGACTCCTTCAGCCTGTTGCTGCTACTAATTCGTCTGCTGATGAGGAGCCTAACGCCCCTCCACTCGGTCAGACTGCACCTCCTGCTACCTTGGATTCACTTCAGACTATGCTTCGCGATCGTTTTGCTATTGAGGACGATCGCTGGACGCAGCATGATTACCGTACCACTCTGCAGATTAGTGCCCTTGGGAACTCTCTGCATGATATGCGGTATTCACTTGCTCGTCATCCTGATCTGCATGTGCCTATTGAGCGGGATCCAGCACGCGCGGGTTATCGCATTAATGATCCGTGGGTTATGCGTTACATGATTCCGGATGATGCTTTTGTGGACCCTCGTCGCGCCTTCCATGGTCCATCAGATGTTCCAGGACCTTCTCGTGCTCCATGATGGAGACTGGCTACTATCTGCTGCTGCTGCCACTGCTGATGGTCTTAGTTATTTTTGCTTTTAGTTATTTAGTTTCTTATAGTTTCATATAGCTGGTTTTATGTACTCCGTTTCTGAGTTGGCCACTTGGTTTGGTGGATGACATTATCTATCTTTATTATCATTCTATGTCAATGCTTATTTTGCTCCATATTATACTGTTTCTTCTCTTAGTGTGGTTGCATTACTATTCATTGTTTCTTATATTGCTAACTGCCAAAAGGGGGAGAAACATATGTATATTTATATGTTGTGCTTGTTTTGGGATACTATTACTGGCTCTATGCATTCGTAGATCTGTGTATATCTGTGCTTCTTGCTCTGGAAAATATCATCTATCAGATCACAGGAACTATGCAATTTGTACGGGGGAGAGCTATAGCTTCTAGCTCGACACCGCTCATGGTTTACGGGGGAGCTATTTTCGCTTAGCTCAGGCATCGTTTATGGGGGAGCTATGGAGCTATATTACAATCAACTGTGTCCAGGTATGAATATTGAAATATACATATATTATTTTGTCAATTATCAATATGGGGGAGATTGTTGACACAAAGTCACAGTCAACCAAATATTGACTATATTGACCAAATAATACTTGTATAAATTCAATACGACACACGACGACTGCATTCAGTTCAAGACAGATGACAGCTCAGTCTTCAGCTCTCAGTGTGTTCTGGAGTCTGTATTTTATGATTTCATTGAGTCTAGATTTATGTACTCTGAGTTATGCTGAGCTCTTGGAACTTAGTATACAAGCCTACCCAAAATCCCAAGCTCCACCAAAACCAAATTGCCCACAAGTCCCTCTTAGGACCATTCTGTGCTCTGGAGACAGAGTTCGGGCCGAACTCTGCCTCCACACAGAGTTCGGGCCGAACTCTGTCCCCTAGAAATCAGGAACCCTAATTTTAGGGTTAGCTGTTTGCTAGCTGTCCAACGGCCAAATTTTTGAATTTCCTTACCCGAATTCTGGCCGAATTCTGTCCCTAAAATCAGTATAAATAGGGCATGAATTCTCTCATTTTAAATCACTCAATCTTCTCTTCTCTTCTCTCCTACAAGCTCTATAAGCCATACCCTTCCCATCTACTAGCCACAAGCCTCCTAAGTCTCGAGTGCTCAGCATCTCTCATTTAGGATTCTTGTGCAAGAGTGAAGAAATCGCTTGGACAATTCCAAGCAAATCGCCACTGCGATTCTCTGTAAGAAGTTGACGTGCTCTTCTGAAGAAAAGGCACGGGTTGTAAGCTACTATTTCACAAATAGTGGATTTAATCCTGAGCTAGAGTTCTCAGGCCTGGACTAGTCCTCCACGAGGGAAACCAGGTTAAAATTGCTGTGTTTGCGTATGCTCTCTTGTCTTTCATTTACATTCCGCATTTTACTCTGACTATTCATTGTTAGTGAAAGAGTTAATTTTTTATTGGTCATTATACATATATACTCTATTCACCCCCCCTCTAGAGTTGCCAAACTGTTCTTCAGAGGCGTGGAAATATTTCGATTTTTGCCATCCGGATTTTGCTGCAGAGCCCAGAAATGTACGCATGGGGCTATGTTCTGATGGATTCGCCCCTTTCGGGCAGTCGGGATCTCAATACTCCTGCTGGCCGGTCATTCTGACCCCTTACAATCTGCCACCATAGATGTGTATGAAGACTCCTTATATGTTCTTGACAGCTATCATACCGGGTCCCAAAAATCCGTCGAAGAATATCGATATATATTTACAGCCGTTGGTGGATGAGCTAAAACAGCTGTGGGAGATCGGCATCACGACGTATAATAATTCCAAGAAACAGAACTTTCAGATGAGAGCTTCACTGATGTGGACAATCAATGACATTAAAGGAAAGACGAAGGACAATCTAAAAGCAAGACAAGACATTGCCGAGATATGCAAGCGTCCTTATCTGAACTTGATACAAAGGGGAGCTGCTGGACAATTAAGTAAGCCGATAGCACAATACACATTGAGCAAAGAAGATAGATTAATAATCTGCAAGTGGGTATCTACTTTAAGGTTTTATTGCCTGAAACAACACACTCATGAGAGTGTTCGTTATCTGGCACTGGGACCGAAGAAGCAAATAAAGACTTGTCCAGGCTATGTCGTTAATGGCTTCAGGTTTAAGTTAACTCAGAATGCTATAAATGTCGAATTTATCAATGACGGCATCAATACCAAGGATTTCGGTGTTTGCATAAGAGGCACCGTCTATGACGACGAGCCGGACTTTGACTATTATGGAGTGCTTCGGGATATTATAGATTTACAATATACTGGCCCATATGATATGCATATTGTGATGTTCAAATGTGAGTGGTTCGATACGACACCAAATATCGGTTGGAGAATCGATAAACAATTTGGATTCGTCGATATAAATTATCGCAGGAGGTATAGAGGGTCCGATACATTTGTAATAGCAAATCAGACTGTTCAAGTCTACTATACAAGCTACCCAAGGCGTCGTAGAGATCGATTTGACTGGTGGACAGTATGCAAGATTAAATCGAGGAATACATTCAACGTTGGAGACCCAGCATACCAAGAGGACCAGATCAAAAAGTCCCAATACTTGGGACAACACTCAGATACAATGGATGTTGAAGATATTGTTGAGAAAAATAGAGGGGAGGAAGAGGTTGATACACAAGACTTAGCTGTCAACCAGGGGAGAAAGAGGCATCTTGTCCCAAATTTTGAGGCAGAAGAAGAAGAAGAAGAAGAAGAAGAATTTGATGGGGATGAGGATACAGATGAAATCGACGATGAAGATAAGGATGAGGATGAGGATGAGGATGAGGAGGATGATGATGAAGACGAGGCCGAGGATGAGAACGAAGACGATGATTAGGTTAAATATTGTTGTATAGTAAAAACACTTCCAATTATGTGAATTAAGTTTGACCTCATAAAAGCAATTACGTGAATTCATGTTTTTTTCATTTGATTATTTACTTATTGCAGATGGCACTCCTAGTCTTTTTCGTCGCGGCGGCACTCGTCTCCCTACTGGTGGTATGTATATTTTAGTTTAGTTTTTTATATCCATTTACACTTTCATATTGTTAATTATGTTTATGTGTTCTATTTACAGGTCATGATGGATGGCCGTGGTCGTGGTGCTGGTCGTGGTGGTGGTGGTGGTGGTGGTGGTGCGGGTCGTGGTCGTGGTCGTACTGGTGCTGGTGGTCGTGGTCGCATTCAGAGTTCTCGGGATGTGACCCCATCGAGCGAGCCCGACCCGGAGAGTACCCCAGGCACAGACGCATCCCGCCCTCGATCGACCACTTCATCGAGGCATCAGTCCGGATCTGCTAGCAGATCCGATCCGCTATCGGAACCACCAGCAGCGGATCCACCAGGGGATGCCCCAGTTACTGCACAGTGGGCCCCGGAGTACCCCCATACTCAGTTCTATCCGGTTACTGGGGAGTACATACGCGGACCCGCGGATCCTCCGACGACACCAGAGAGGCCGAGAGGCGAGTTCCGACGAGAGCTATGGCCCGCGGGGACCTCGTAAGTAAATTTAAGTAAATTTATTAAATTTCTTTCATTTATTCAAGTTAATAATCCAGTCGTTTCTTCTTTGTAGGTTTTTTCCGTTTAATGTTGGCAGGGCCCTTGGAGAAATTATCAGGGCTAACTTCCACGGTCCTTACCTCAACTTTACGTCGGTGCCCCCAACCGAGCAGTACGTCTGGCTCAACGAGTTGAGGGTATATATCTATATTTTTTTGTTTAAGTCTATGTGATTCTTTAATCAACCATTTTGTAAATTACGTGATAATTGATTTTTTGTGTTAGAGAACGTACTGGTGGCCCCCCCATCGCGAGGAGGGGATCCGTAGGACCTACCGAAGCGCATGCTCGAAGAAGATACGAGATATGATTCATGACCTAAAGATGGGGCATACGAGGCCGAATTGGATTCGGCAGGACTATTATGAGGACATCTTAGGCATGATGGATAACCCTGCATACAAGAAGAAATCGGAGAAGGCGAAGGTGAACCGATCTGCCGCGGGCCTTCATACGGGGGGATCAAGGTCTCACGCAGCGACACTTGCAGATCTGGTGAGCAACCGTAAATTTATTTCACTATCGAATTAGGTATTATTAATTAAAGGAGTTAATTAGTTTCTACGCAAATTTCGTATGCAGGCCCAACGGGCGGTGAAGGAGGAAAGGGCGCCAGAATCGGTCACCATGCACGACGTCTTCCAGCATACGCACAAAAGACGGAAGGACGGGAGCTTCGTCGATGAGAGGGCGAAGGAGACTGATGTAAGTACTTATGATTATAAGATTAACGTTAGAAATAAAAGTATTCGAACTATAACTTAGGTAAACTTAGGATTCACACTTAACTTAGTAAAATATAGGATTTAGATTACAACTTAGGTAAATCTTATAATATAAACACATTCATTTGATAGGCTGCGTATCGTGAGGCCCTTAGTCGGGCTCAGTTAACTGACACCGAGGATGTTGGTGAAACGATGCCCTTCCGGACGCCCTCTTCTTTGGCCGCTCGGAACGACTTGTTCGTAGATACCGTCGGCGGCTTTAAGAAAGGGTACATGTACGGAGTCGGCTCCCTAGGGCCATTGCATATGGCGACGCAGAGATTTCCACCGATACCGCCTCCTCCCGTGGCCCGGGCAGACGATGATGTTAGGTCGCAGCTTACGCAGCTGCACGAGGCGGTGTCGTCCTTGCGGGAGCAATTTGCCACGCACTTTCCGCCTGCGTCTGCTGCTGCCGGGGCGTCTGCTGCTGCCGGTACGTCTGCTGATGGTGCTCGTCCGTCTTCTACTGGTCCGTCGACTGCAGGTGTCGGTCTGTCTTCCGTGGGCCACCTTTCTTTCAACCCTGAAGCCCCTGTGCTACCGCCTACGGCTGTGACGGCACTCCTGGATCTCATGTCCGCAGAGCAGCTTCGCCGACTTTCGAGCACTGTCTACGACGCCTTACCTTCGTACCTTGTGGAGGAGTATATGCGTCGGTCGAATACGGGAACGGACAATCGACCTCCTCCTTAAAATGTTGTATTAAGAAAATTTGGATTATTTGTGAGAGCTTTGAACTAATTGTGCTATAATCGGCTTATAGCACCGGATATTATATTACTCTTTAGGATAATTGATATTTATTTTCTATTAATTTGGTTTGGTCAGTGATTCTTGGATAATTGGTCGTATGTGCATATTTGGTCTATGTGATTCTTGGATAATTGGTGTGCATTATATATTTGGTCTGTGTGATTGTTGGATAATTGGTGTGCATTATATATTGGTTTGGTTTATGCATATATTTGTGAACAGGAAAAGTGCTGCCAAATTTTTTTCCCAAAAAACCCAGTTAGCGACGGACTAGTGACCGTTTAGCGACGGATATTCCCAGTTGCCGACGGGTTTTCGACGGATAAGCCGTCGCTACCTGGAGGTTTTAAACTGTTTACAGTCAGCGACGGTTTAGTGACGGATCATCCGTCGGCAACGTTCTGGTGGTACAAGCTTCGACGGAACAGCGACGGAATAGCCGTCGCCAGGGCGACGGATAACCAGCCGCTAATCCGTCGCCAAATACCAATCCAGAACCTGATCGACGGATAGTCCGTCATAAGACCGTCGTAAATCCGTCGTTAAGTACCGACGAATACCGACGGCTTGGCGATGGATCGATACGATCTGATACGCTGTTACGACGGGTTACCGACGAAAAGTTACGTCGCTATTTTCTACACAGTTCAATACTTAATAGTTGAAATGGACGAAAATCCGTCGGGAACGTGTCGCTAATGCTTCGTAATGTGACGTCGAAAATCCGTCGCTATTTCGTTACCGTGACGACAACTTAGCGACGGAACGTTATTAGCGACGAGCTGATTGCCGACGGATTATTTTGGCCAAAATCCGTCGGTTATCGGTCGCTAATGGTAATTACCGTCGGTTTAGCGACGGATGTGGCCGTCGCTAAAACGATAAATTTTGGTAGTGAACTCTACAATGATACCACTGCGATCAGGTTGTAGGTCTTACATAGCGTAATGCAACAATCAAAACTAACCACGGAGTAATCATGCCTTGACCATAAAGTGCACATGCTTCTTTGGTAAGATAAATAAATAATAAATGAATTGAAGCCTGCATGTGCCTGTATGCCAATGTTCGAGATTAGCCAGTCGATTTCAATAGTTTATAATTAATATGAATGTGTCTCATTCATTCAATTTAATAAGACGACTAGCCAGTCTCTTAGTTCCAACTAGAAACGCATGATCAATTATTAGTCAAGGTCACAATCATTATCAATGGTGATAAGGCATGAAAGTCAACTAATATTCAGTGGGGTCGAGTCTACAACTCTCAGGGTTTAATTCCAGTCAATCGTGGTATCTATAACTCAATTCACGACACATGGTACATCTCACGTAACAATCTATATTTAACAGAAATATTAACATATCATGATTATATCAAGTTTATGCAAAAAGACGTAAGGATATAAAATGGACGTTAAATATCTAATAAAATATCAATATACACAGGCTGCGCTCAAGTCAGGCTACGCTCAGGTCAGGCTACGCTCAAGTCAGCGTACGCTCAGGTCAAGCTACGCTCAAGTCAGCGTACGCTCAGGTCAAGCCACGCTCAAGTCAAGCTAGCGTATGGACTCCATACGACTCCTTACTAACCAAGCCAGCGTACGCAAGTCATACGCTTCCAAAAGGCAGCGTATGTACTCCATACGACTCCTTACTATCCAAGCCAGTGTACGTAAGTCATACGCTTCCAAAAGGCAGCGTATGTACTCCATACGACTCCTTACTATCCAAGCCAGCGTACGCAAGTCATACGCTTCCAAAAGGCAGCATATGAACTCCATACGACTCCTTACTATCCAAGCCAGCGTACGCAAGTCATACGCTTCCAAAAGGCAGCGTATGAACTCCATACGACTCCTTACTATCCAAGCCAGCGTATGTACTCCATACGACTCCTCTTCAAGGCAGCATATGTACTCCATACGCTTCCTCTTCAAGACAGCGTATGCAAGTCCATACGACTCCTCATCAAGGCAGCGTATGCAAGACATACGCCGCCAAAAGGCAGCGTATGGGGCAGACTGCGCTGTGCTAAAGAGCGTGCGCAGCTCAGCGGCACAAGCTAAAAAGCTGCGTATACTGCTCACTGTCTTCTCCAATCAGCAAGAACTCCATGGTTTGAACCCAAAGCTTCAAAATCCATAACTTGGTCAAAATAAGTCCAAATCCAACTTTGCAAAGGTCAAAATTGGGTAGAATAAAATTCTCTACAGCCTGGGACCATCAAAACTTGAAAACAAAGAAGTTTGATAGATCAAAACCACCAAAATCCGAAAATAACTAATTTCTAGATCTACTAAAAATAAAACTTCAAAACGAAAAATACAAAGTTCTAAACTCTCTTAGAATCACAAGGGAAAGAGAATGGAACCATAAAAATGGGTCCTCGTGAAGAAGCAAGATGTACTTGCCTATGGGTTTGGTAGGTGGAGAGAGTAATGAGAAAGAAGAAGAAGAAGAGTAATGGTGAAGAAGAGTAATGAAGAGAGAGAGAAAGAGTTTGGGGGCTTTAAATGGAAGGGGTGGTGGTAGATGGGTTCGGTTCATGATGAACCACCATAACCCGAAAATAAACCAACCTAGGCCAAACCTAAAGTAAGCTAAAGCAGAGAATAAAAGCAGGAAGTAAAATACAGAAAATTAATTGCAGGAATTTAATTAACATGAATTTAAAGAGATTTAAATACGAAACAATACACGATAAATATTAAATAAATACATTTAAGCCGTACATGTATTAAAAATACGTATACTGGGAACGGGGAGTGACAGTATGTGGGCGCATAACTCTAATCAGAAGGCTTCTGTCTTCGACAGATTGGGCATCCAGGGTCATGCGCCCAAGGCCATGCGCCCAGGCTCAACCGACCCATACTATGTGCCCATATCGAGGAAGCTCAAACATGCTGCTAAGAAGCATGCGCCCACAGCAAAAAGATAGGCCCCAACGCGTATAGCATGGGGCTGTCTTCAAGGACATTACAGAACTTAGGTGTGGGGGTTGCCCCTGCACGTGAACTAAGTCTAGATGCGCCAACTCTCCTTACAAACCCACATACAAAGCTCGACGATGCATGTGACATAGATTTTAAGGCAAAACTCCCTTCCGCTGACTTACGCGACATGATAAATCATAAGCGTAAAGTGAGGGAGGACACAGCAATTCATGGTGCACATTAATGTACCAACATTGTCATCAACTATTACTGCTCCAAAGCAATGAAAGTGCCACAGAGGCAGTCTATGTTTCGACGACTGCATTTCTCTGACGATGAAAAGTCATTGTGTGTTTTATCCAACATGGCTTCATGGGGTCCCCCTTACGGAAGCCCAAATCAAAGACGGTGGACCAAAAACCCAACTTTATCTCTCAGTTTTGCGAGAAGAATGAGACAAAGTCTACCAACAGATGGCCAGCATGCTGTCACATCTGAAGGAGTCTGTATGGGTACTCGATCAAAGGCGAGATTCCGTATAGATGACGAAGACTCCCAAGCTGGGGGCATCCTCCAAGAAACCTCAAAGAGCTACGCGGACTGCAAAGAAGTCTAGCCTACATCAGATGATTTATTTCGAACCTTTCCAGAAGATGTTAACCGTTCACTCAGCTCATAAAGAAGGCGTATCTTTCGTATGGACTGAACAATTTTAATGCGCATTCGATGACATCAAGAAGTATCTCACAAGCCCCCAATATTGGTAGCTCCAATAATGAGGAAGCCCTTCTTACTGTATGTCCGTGCTATGGACCATTTCTTCGACGCCCTATTAGCTCTGAAGAATGAAGGCAGCCATGAACAGGCAATCTACTACCTCAGCCGCACAATAGTGGAAGTCGAGCACAGATACACACTAGTAGAAAAGGAATGCCTTGTACTGGTATTTGCTATCCAAAAGACGCGTCACTATGTGTCTGGGTAGACTATCCACATCATATCTAAAGTCAATCCTCTCAGAATACTCATGACTAAACCGGGTTCTCTCAATTCCCATTTAGCTACGTGGAAAATGTTGTTGACTCCATACGATATGTTGTTCGTCCCTCAGAAGGCAGTAAGAGGCCAAGCATTAGCTGATTTCCTAACAGCTCATCCGATACCAGAATCTTCCAATCTCTACGGCGAAATCCCCGATGAATTAGTGAAGTCTAACACCGTAACTGAAGAAGTCTCCATTTGGCGAATGTTTTTTGACGGTGCATCAAGAACAGGACCTAAAGAAAATATTATAGCCGGAGTAGGCGTCGTGCTCGTGTCACCCGACCATCTAGTTATATATCGTGCGTATTCTTTCGTGGAACCCTGTACCAACAACGTGACAGAATATAATGCCTTATTGATCGGCCTACAATTGGCAAAACAACTGGGAGTTGACTATCTAGAAACTTAAGACGATTCCAAGCTTATAGTTAGTCAGTTCTGATGGAACTATGAAGTTCGTCATGAAGATCTCATCCCCTATCACAAAGCGACAGTCGAATTGGCGTCTACTTTCGCTGGATTCTTCATCGAGCACGTGCCTCGACTACAGAATATAGAAGCAGATGCTATAGTCGGTCTCGCTGCTTCCTTGACCGTCCCTACCAATACTCAGCAGTCGATCACAGTGTCTAGTCGAGAACTATTCTGTGTAAAAGATGCCTTGCATATTTATCACAGTTACACAACGGAAACAAACGTCGACGTTAAAGACTGGAGATTTTCTTTCATAGACTACGCCGTCTATGAAATCCTCCCCGAGGACCCAAAAGAAGCAGTATCTATCCAAAGGCGATCCCTCAGATTTTACTACGACACAGCTACCAAGATGTTGTACTGACGCTCTTACGACGGACTACTGTTACGATGTTTATCAGACATGGAAGCCAAACATGCACTCCGGGAGGCTCACGATGGAGTTTGTGGTGCACATCAACCAGGCCCCAAACTATAAGATCGTCTCAGATGAATGGGTTATTATTGGCCCATAATGATAGCAGATGTTGTTGAATATGCAAAGAAGTGTAGGGCTTGTCAGTTCCACGCTGATTTTATTCATCAACTTTTGGAGTTTCTACACCCGACGGCAGCATCTTGACCTTTTGAAGCCTGGGGTATGGACGTCATAGGCCCAATCAGCTCGCCATCTTCCAGAGGACGTCAGTTCATCCTAGCCATAATCGATTACTTCTCCAAATGGGCGAAAGCTATACCGCTCACCGAAGTGAAGGTGTCAAATGTGATCAGTTTTATCAAACATCACGTTATCTACCGCTTCGGCCTACCTTGCAGGATCATCCATGATAATGGTCCATAATTCGTAAGCCATGTATTCTATTGGTTCTGCGATAGGTATCGAATCCAGAATGTAGCCTCTACTGCCTATAATCCAGCGACAAATGGACTAGCAGAAGCCTTCAATAAAACCATCATTAAACTTCTCAAGAAGTTTGTGTCTTCAAACAAGCGCGATTGAAATAAGAAGCTCGACGAATGTCTATGGGCCTATCGTACAACAGTCCGGACTCTAACAGGCAGCACGCTATTCTCTCTGGTTTATGGGAGCGAAGCAGTTCTTCCCCTAGAAATCCATATTCCTCTTGGAGTAGCCTTAGCCAGCGAGTTGACTGCCGAAGAAAGCTACCGTCTGCGACTACAGGTGCTCGAAATGCTAGACAAAAAATGCTTGTTAGCTCAACAGCGCATTGAGCTATACCAAGCACGCCTTTCTAGAGCCTTCAATAAAAAGGTGAAGGAAAGAATCTTCCAAGTTGGGGACCTAGTCTTAGCAGTGAGAAGACCAATGGTCATGACGCACAAAATAAAATAAAAATTTCAGTCTAAATAGGAAGGTCCTTTCGTTATAGAATCAGTGTATTCTAACGGTACGTACCGACTAACCAAGCCTGATGGTGACTTGCTCATGATGCCAATCAACGGCCAGTTCCTGAAGAAATACTATGTGTAATCTTTTGTAAATAATGTTCACACATATTCAGTCATGTAAATGTACAGTGCGATATTTATGTGATTCGAAAAAAAATTATCTAACTATTATCCGTATTTCAAGAGTCTTGAATACACCTTGGATAATAGGTCCTCTAAAATATTTTTCCCAGCGAAATCGTTCCCGTTTTTTGACTCTGTCCAAACTCGGTTTGACAAAAATAAGTCACGTCCCTATTACCTTTAAATTATTTTCAAATGATTATTTCCCAGTGGAATGATTAAGAAATATTTTGCCATGTCCATATAACCTCTGAGCAAAGCATTCATCAAGGATAATCACGTCCATATTACCTCTGAATTATCTACTCCCACCTAATGTTATATATCTTTCCATGTCCATATCGCCTCTGATCAGATATAGAACAACCTCTGCTATTACATCCATATTACCTCTATTAGCAGCTTCGTTCAACCTATTATCTATATTCAAAAAAAACTTGAATATAAAACGGATAATAGGTCCACATCAACTTCCCCAGCGGAATACCCACCAGAAATATCCTTACTACGTCCACACTATTTCTAGTTCTGATATTTCACAAAACCACATTCACTTTGAAAAGATTATTTATTCTTTACTTGAACGTCCATCAAGAGACGGGAAAAAAGGGGTACAATAGCCTTGACGGCTGAAAAAAACAGTTACAAACAAAAAGTCTAAGGGATACATAGTCGATTGATATTCTGCGACTTTGACTTCAGACTTCGCGGTAGCTCGGCGGCGCACCTCTTCTTGATGAGCAACTTCGTCCTCGAAAAGGATCATACTCATGTGCTCTCCCTCCAATTTCACCAGCTGTTCTTTTAAATGGGCGAAAGTGGTGGCAGTCATGGCAGCCTGAGCCAAGTAGTCCTCCTGCTCAGATGTTGTTGTTCTCAAGTTGGCTTCCAGTTGAGCGATCTCATTTTGGATCTGCATGATGTGATTATACTTTTCGGTAATCTACACAGCCAGTCTATTCTTCGAGGTAGCACGTACCTCACTTGCAGTATTGAACTGACCATACTGATCAGCCAATTCGCTCATTTCTTGAACGAGGGCATCCTTCCTCGCCTGGAAAGTAGCCTTCTCCTCCGTGAGAGCCGTAATCAAAGCCTCGTCTTCTGTACGAAACAGCGACGTCGGGCTCCATTGTTTGGCATCCCAAAATCTGGCCATCTGACCCTCCAGGTCATTCAGAACTTTCAGGACCGCCACTTGGCATTCGGTAACAGCCTTCACAGGGCCAAAGGCAGCATTCCGATTCAGGACTCCAGGAAGCTTTACTTTCAGCACAGAGTAGAAAACTTTGACGACTTCCTGGTCCATCTCGTCGTCTTCAGTGGAGGTCGTCGGGGAGGAAGCTTGGAGAGTTTCTTCCATGCCAGGAAGGGATACCTGACAAGAAAAAAAATATACATCAGTAACCAAAAAAAAGGGGAAATATGAAGGAGTTGTAATTTTGTACCTTTGGCTTGTTCAGCACCAGCCTGGGCTATGTCATCAGTCTTGGCTTCAGGGAAACAGAGAGCAGGCCCAGGCTATTCAAGAAGAACAATAAAAAGGCCTTGAGCGGCGTCAGGCCTGATATCTTCCACAATCCCAGCTAGAACGGGAGCAAATTTGGCAACAGCCCCCTCAGCAGGCTGTTCAACCTCTCCTTCTGTAGCCGATACCGGCTCACTAACAGCTCTCTCCGTACCAACAAATTTGGAGGAGCCAGGAACAACTTCTGTCCCTTTCCCAATGCCTGGGACTATCTTCGCGAGGGGTTCCTTCCCCTTGTCTACAAGGGAACATACAGTCATGGTTAGCCTCACGAAGAGCACGCAAAATCAAAGTCAAAAAATCTCATCCGAGGAGATGCGCAATGATAACGTACCCATAGGAGGATGTGTCGATTGGACTTGATTTTCATCTAAGTCCCTCATTACAACTCCTATTGCAGACATATCCCCCAAAGAAATGTCATAGGAGGGACTGGTCTTTTGATCACCGTTATGGTCTGGGCCTTCGCCCTAATCATCCCGTCGCTCAAACGTTATAGCTGAAGAAGATTCGCCCTCATCCATCGGTTGAGGACGAGCAGGGGATACTGTCGTCGCGTCCAACTCCTCGGACAAGGAGACACCTACCTCAGCCACAACTTCAGGGTCCTGTGCAAAAGACAAATGCAAAGGTGAGAAAGCTTCTAAAGGCTTGACCAGAACAGCTATGGAGTCTAGGAATGGATCTACCTTCTGAATACTAACGGCCCGCGACGCCGTTCCACCTCTCCCAGTTTGTCGGGAAGACCTTCTCAAAGGAGGCGAGCCAGCACCCATTTCCTTGGCTCTTCTCAGGGCGACAGTTTTCTTCTTCCGCTTTAAAGTTGGCTCCTAGGCCAATTCAGTTGAAGCTTTCCTCTTCTGAGAAGGATTAAGAGGAGAAGAATCATCATCTTTCGTGTCCTCCTTTGCAGACACTGTTGGCTCCCTAAGGAAGCTTTCAGCCGTAGTACTACGGCTGGCTTCATGGCAGGAACAACACTCTCCTTCTTACGACCCTTCGGCGCCTTTTTCGCAGGAAGGGGCTAAACCGAGTCCCCAATATCAAGCTATGTTCACGATCATACCGGGGATGAAAAGTATTGATCTGAACATAAAATTTGGCGGTAGCGTAGCACAGATGGGTCTCAGGCTTATCAGAGGGCAGAGTAATGATTGCCCCCGTGCACCTGGCATTGTAATACATCCAAGCACGTGCCCCGTCAATCAAGCTGCCTATCGACTCCAAATGCAGGCTAGCATTTCCCGAAATGAGCTGGCTGTAGCCAAACTGCCGCACGAAACGGCTCGACAGATATGGCTCCAGATAGGCATAATTCCTATTTCGGAGCACCAGATACGACGGTCTAATAGACTGAAGCCAGTGAAATGCTCCAGCAGTCAAACTGGTAGCATGTACTCCCTCATCCACTAAGATATCTCTCGTATTACCGCTGTCGGACGGAGGAGATACTCTGAAGAACTCATAGTTCTACAAGAAGCTTAAAGCCTTTCTGCAAGCAGGTACTGTAAACCTCCTAAATTTCTACTACGATTTTTTTAAATATTTTTGTATTTGTTTTGGTACTTCGTATCTGCACGTCACATACAAGTTCGATTGTTACATTTGCGTTTCGTAATTGCTCGATGAGTGCGAATATATGTCGAGGTACATATTTTAGAAAAATATTTTTATTATAAATTTTATTTTATATAGAAAAAGTACATATGTGATAAATATTTTTATTTTGTATAAAAGAGTTTATTCGTCGTTTAAAAATAAGTAGTGATTTGGAAATTGTGGTTTATATGAAATATATTCCAAACATTTTGCAAAATTTGGAAATTTTTTTATTAATATATTTTTGTTATTTATAAAAGCTATTTTATGATTTAATATTTAAGTATTTATCATAATTTTTGAAATTAATTATTACTATATTTATTTAATTACGAAAATGATATTTAAGATTTTGTTTTATTTAATATTTGAATTATTTTGATAATTTAAATTTGGAAAAGATTTTATTTTAAATAGGCATTAAATTAAAGGAAGTTTATCTAGATTGAATTGGATTTGGTTGATTAATTTCTAAATCGATTTAAATAAAAAGATGGAATTATCCATCGGGGTTTAAACCATTACAAGTCCTTATCCAACTGGGAATTCCCACCTCCTATATAAGGAGAGGTACTCATCCACAAATTCTACCATCCACAGATTGTGTATCGTGTCTGTGCCACCCATCTACTATATCCCTACCATACAAATACATTGTCCACATGCCCGACAATTTCGGACACATCTCCTCGTCACCATCACCGTGTCGGACACACCCGATATGGCCAACTCCTATCAAACCATAATCCTAACCCTACCCTCCGGGCTGCAGCGTCTCCCCTTCACCGCAAGACCACCAGCCTTGTGTCTCGGCCAAACCACGCCATACCGGATCAACAGTACCACCAATGGAGGCACCACCGGACCATCCCTGCTTGCCCAGCCAACCCAGGGCCAATATTGCCATCAACCCACTAATCTCGTCGATCGCCACCAGAAACTCAACAACCACCTATCATCTCCATCACCAACAAACCCCCGCCGAAACCCAGGCCAACCCACCGAACAACCATCACCACCGTCGTCTCCCAAAATCGGCCGACCATCCCCTGGTCGCCACCACCCAAAGCAAAAAAAATAAAACCCTCACCTGAGCCTTCGCCGAACTCGCGGTGGTCCCGATCCGCGGTCGCCTCTTCGCCTCGGCGACCCCCTCGTGCCACAGGACGTAACAGCCGCTGGTGAGCCTCGCCACCTCGTCTGTCCCCTGAGCAGCGTCAGTCGCCTCCGACTTCCCGAGCCGTCTCCACCAAACCCCGGCGTCGACCGCAGCCGCCCCTCGTCGTAGTTGCGCGCGTGAGCAGCCGCCATCCTGCGGAGCTGTCGGCCCCCGCGTATCCATCCTTCCTGATCTACTCCGCCGCAACCGCGAACCTCCGTCGCACCCTGCCCGCCGGCCACCGGTGTGAGCGCGTGAGCGCTGGTTCGCCATCCCTGTCCGTCGGCCACCGGCGAGAGTGCGTGAGCGCTGGCGCGCCATTCCAGCCGAATCGGCCACCGGCGCCGGTGCCACCCGTCGGTGAGAACCCCTCTCCCCGCTCTTCCCCTCTCCCTCCATCGAATACTCTCTCTCTTTCTCTCCACTTCCTTTCTTTATTTCTTACTTCTTCTAAGGAAACACTGTTGTTCTATTTATCATTATTTTTATTATTATTACTATTATAAATATTATTATTATGATTATTGGTATTAGTATTATTATTATTATTTTATTATTTATTAGCTATACTGGCAGTATATGTATACATATAAATACTAATTAGTGTATTACTAATATTATTATCATTTATCTAAATTACTAGAAATGTGTCATTAATTTTATTATTTATATATTATTATTAATATTAGTTTCTTATTTTGTTAAATATTATTATTTACATTATTATTATTTACATTATTATTATTACTATTATTTTAATTGAACAAATATTTTCTAGCAAATTTCAAGTTAGTTTTTAAACACTGAAATATTCTTTTCGATTTATATGTACATATATTTGACCAGTTATATTTTTTGGTCTAAATAATTTGGAAATATTTTTAAATATTTACCTAAAATAGATATTTTAAATTATGAAA
The DNA here is from genome assembly GCA_029216955.1 of Iris pallida. Lineage (NCBI taxonomy): Eukaryota > Viridiplantae > Streptophyta > Magnoliopsida > Asparagales > Iridaceae > Iris > Iris pallida. Next base: position 21,436,859 of record JANAVB010007399.1, read on the forward strand.
TATAGTTTCCACCTTAATCATATTTTACAACTTTAGTATTTTGACTAATAAGATGTAATTTTCAAAATTATTATATATAAATATTTTCAAGTATTTTTGTAAATGAATTTTTACAAGTAAACATATTTTTAAAGTAATATAAATCTTTTTTAAGAAATTGTATATTTATCTACTCCACAAATTCTTCCAATTATCCTCATTACTCATGACTAATCATGCTTGCCTATTTTCTCGCGACCTCGGACCCCTACACATCGACCATGGCTATTGGACTATTGGAACATGATAGAACATCGCACCACCAGGCGACACACCAGGCAAGATACCTTGCCATCACTGTTTATTTCCTTGATCATTAAATTGCATGCATTAATTTATTTAGTATTTATTTTCTGCAATTATAACTTGTACTTCTCTATTATGCGTAGATGAAAATTTTACTGTTTAAGTTTTGTCTTTTCTTATTATTTTATTTGTATACACACTTGACCTAGAAGGAAGAGACCTCCTGCATTCATTGGCCTTGACACTTATATGCCACGATTCACGAGTCGCGTATAGATCTCTGATGTGTGTACTGAGTGGCCAGCGGTACATATTGGACGAGCGTTAGGCCATGACTACTATTAGGATTGCATGATAAAAGACTAGTGGTCATTAGAGTTAGATCATTGGGTGGGGAGAATACAACTGGGCGTTGACCTCCTCCCTATCTATCGTAGACTCGCTCGCTACTGAGGAACGATAGGTAGACTGTATATTATAGACTCGCTCGATACTGAGGAATGGTATATAGTATTGAGACTCGCTACTGAGATCCTGTTTATTTTATCTTGACTTGACTTGGAGGTTATGCGACCATGCACTATTCTCGATTGTATCACACTTAGAGTGGTTAGGTGACCGTTATCCGTTAGGCATGGGTACTTTTGGTTTATGTACTTATGCCTGACCATGACTTGGAATCGTATCTTATCGCAGAGTTGTTGCCACACCTTGTCCTTGTTTGGTTGTAGGTGTGGTTAACTGCTTCGATGATAAGGTACTGAACCTTGTTATAGTCTGGATTATTATTGAGCAGCTTTATATTCAGTTTATGGCATGTTGTTTATTGTATCTTGTTACATCCCTCTGAGGACCTGGTGAATTCTCCAGGTGTGTGTTTTGTGACTTCCGCAGGTGCTCTAGCCAAGGACATGATTTACTCTCTTGCTTCGTATATAGCATGCTCTTGGATCGCCCTTCGCTTCGCTTGATTATTTCTTTCATGTATATCTAATTTTTTTCAATTAATAGTTGGTAGTGGATTTGTCTCCGCCCAACATGTGTACATGACAATTCAAAGTTGATTTTATATTATTATTATTCCTTTATAATTGTGGATGAGATTTAGCGTGTCTTGGTTTACTGTACTTTACAGCTTATGTATACATACGAGGGCTCCATATACTTCGTATATATACAGCTAGCATGACGACGTGCTTAGTTCTACTTATTTTGGGACTGGGGCGTCACAGGTACACCGGTAACGGTCTAATTCGTATCACAAAATCTACGAAGAAAGGTGTCTCCCGTCAAAGAATTCGCCACCGACCCAGCATTTATCAGGGTAGGATAATGTAGTAGCAGCCACCCCATCAGAAAATGATACAAAAGTTCAGTCCGGACGAAGTTGGCCCTGTCGTCAGGAGTCACCGCATTCCTAACAAAATCCCGCAGACCCTGTCCAGTGGCACATACCATCGCGGGAAGCAATGCAAGACGGTATCCGAACGCTAGCTTCAAAGCCGGAAGTATCATACCTCGGCTTATTCTCTCAATGGACCCTGAACCTCCAGGGACTATGCAGTCACGAAGCCAGATCATTAAGAAAGCTGCCAGCACAGCTTTCTCCGACAACGGATATTCAACTTGACGGAAGTAGTAGCCGATCGGGGACTCAGAATCATCACTGTCCTCAGTATCCGTCGTATCATAATCTGTCATCCGGATTTCTATATCGGACTTGGTCATAGGTTTTAAAATTAAAAAGGAGACCGGATCCTTTCCTTCTTCTTGAACGAAGACGTAGCCCAGCCAAGCTCTTGTGTGGGGATTGGCCCCCTCGGTCCTCCATTTCTTATTAATCCTATGACAGATGAGGAGGTGGCAGAGTAACTCCTTGTATGCATCAATCATCTCGGAGTTTTCATTCTCCAGATCTCGGAGCTCTTCATCACAAGGCACGTACTCTTCATACGGCTCCGTGCCCCAGGAAAGCTTCGACACTTCCTGTATCTCGTTGAGGGCCAATCCCATCTTCCCACCCGGAGTAAAGAAGGTACATGTGTGAAAGTTATATAACTTCGCCAAAGAGACAAACATTGGCCAGTTGACCCTTACGCCATATTGGGTGGCCCTAATAGCATAATAAAGGCCAGCAGTCTTCTGATTGGCTTCATACGTGGAAAGCACCCAGCCAGTGAGGTTGTTCCAGAATGAAGATGGATACCTCCAGCCTTCCATCCTCATCTTTCCTGCGGAATACGATACGTCCCCCGTCATCATCAAATTGTAAAGCATGTCAGCGACATAAGGATGGAGGTTAGTCGGAATGTCGTTCATTACGGCACCATGTTGTAGTCCCCTCGTAGAGTAAGATGCAGAGCCCCGGACACACTTGAAAGTGTCCTTCTTTCGATCGCCTGAGTCGAACTGTATTCTTCTGGAGATGACCCCGAGGAGCTCATGAGTTAGCTTCCACTTCATCTGTCGTCGCACGGCTAAGACAGTAAAAGCAGATAAAGGATACTGACAATCCATCGACGGTAGCCATATCCTCTGATTGTTCGGACGGATCACCATTGGATATCTCAAGCATATTGTCTCGCCATCTTCGAACCCCACACTTTCGCCGAACAGGAAGTATGGCTTCTTGAAATGACATGCCCCTCCAAGCAATAACTTCTCATCGTTAATCATCTGCTTCAAGAAGGTCTTATCATGTTCAAGTATGGCGAGTGTCCGTTCCGTAGGCTGTTTTTGACTGATCATGGCTTGAACCTTGCTGATCATATTAGTTATGAGACTGGTACCGAGGACTTAATAAGTAGAGCCGAAAGGGATTCCATCAAGTTCTGGGACAAACATATTAACTGCAAGGATAGAAGAGAAAGTCAGACTCATAATCTGTAGGAAAAACTAAGTGCTGAAGTAATCTTATGCGCCCAAAGGGTTATGCGCCTAAAACAAATATGTGGACGCATAACGTACAGCAGTATGCGGGCGCATAACATGCAGAAGCATGTGGGCGCATAACATGGCAACATATAGGTGCATAGAACACCACAGTGTTGGTGCATGCTTCTGTGGGCACATAAGAATGATCATAGAAGCATGTTGCCTTATGCGCATGCGTCCAGGCAGAAGAAAAGTCTGAGCGTCGCAAATTAACGCTCAAGACTTTGTTTTTGAAGCGTAGCCTCACCCAGAATCGAGTCTTGGACTGGTGAAGACGCTGCCGTAGGAGGATAGCCACTCTTTGTAGTCCCCTTGTCCTTCGCAGATCTCTTGGCGGCCTTGGGAGACATGGTTCGTAAAGAGAGGAGATGAAGAGTCTTTCAAAAGTTCTAAGAGAAAAGAGAATAATGAAATTTTTCTCTCTTTCAAAGCCTATTTATAGGCATGGGCCATGCCCGATGCGCCCACTATTCCTATGCGCCTATTACGCACTATGCGCCCACCATGGCTTATGTGCCCACGTGAAAACCCAGCCTCCTGCACACTATGTGACTGCCATTTGCTGACATGGACAATGTATGAAGGATGGACCTCTTCAAATTCTACCCCGATGAATCTGTCAGTTCAGATTTTTGAGGAAGATCTCAACAGCCGTCTCTCTGACAGGCTAGCCAAACTCTATGCGCCCAAAGAGAGAGTTGTGCTATGTGCCCACTACATCACGAGAAGACGGTCCATGCTTCTTTTAAAGTATTTCGAACTCGTTTAAGTATCGAAAAATTTGAAAGGGGTCTTGTAAAAGCATAAAAATTTTAGCAGACTGGACATATGCGCCCAAGTCACCAATAAGCCTTATGCGCCCAAGTCACCAATGAGCCTTATGCGCCCAAGCCACCAATAAGCCTTATGCGCCCAAAACTTCCAGTGAGTTCATATGCGCATGCGCCCAAGACAAGCACCTCCAGAAGGGGCGCATAGCCCTGTTTCAGGCTATGCGACTGTACCACCCAGTTTCCCAAATGAGCATAATTTTGAAATTTCGTGTTTATAATTATTTTAATAATGATATTTAATTCATGATATGATTTTTGGTGATTTTAAATCATTTTAAAATTATTTAAATCAATGACTTGTGGTTTTGACGTTTTGCTAGTGAAATCCTAGAGACTGTTTGACCTAGAGCCTAACCATGTGATTATGATATTTTAATATCATTTTTGGCCTAAGGATATTTTTGCATTTGACCTCTTTGAATTATTTTGATGTTATTTTATTATTTATGATATTGTTTTGGGGTTATTTGAGTCGGGTTCGAATTTCAACTCATTCCGACTTGTATCGGGGACCCGGGGTAGTTTTGACTCTAGCGGGCCCACACACTAGTTAGGCATGGCCCACATAATATTAATTTTAGTCCACATGATATTAATTTTAGTTAGTGACTAGACTAATTATTTTGGTTAGTATTAATATGGATTAGTGTTTTAGGATTGACCAAACTACCCCCGACTTAACCCCTTACCAATGTATTAGTAAATAGACTAGAAAAGGGGCTTTTGGACTTTTCCTAATAGGACAAAACCACCTTTATGGCCAGCCACAATAAGGATAGGGTTGAGCCTCCCATTTGTCATTATCCATCTATTTTTCTCTCTCTTGTTCTTTCCCAAATTCCTAGAGAGCAATCCCTAGCAATTTCTCCACCAAATTATTCCATTTCACCACCAAATCTTTTTCTTTCCTTCTCCATTCTAGCCAAGGAGGAAGCTACCCAAGTTTGGGAGGATTCGGAGCTCGTTCGTGTCCTTTTGGAATCTCTACGTGTCGGTGTCACTCCGGGAAGGCTTTTCTTCGATTCGATCTACCGGAAGGTATAAATCCCTTCTCCTTTTCATTTCCTCATGCATACAGGTCTATTTTGAACCCATAGGAATGACCCCCATGGTTGTATCTCCATTTGTGTCCATTTTGTGTCCATTTGGAGGTCATAGGAGTGTCCTTTGTGTTGTGGTTGTCCATGTGGGAAAATCCCAAATTTGGACACACTATGTGTTATTGTTATGTATGAATGAATTATTACATGTTTAATCTCATATTTTTGTATTGGAGATGTGTTCTATAGTGTCTCATATATATATATTAGTGTAGAGAGTGAGTTCTTGATATATTATGTTATATACTTGTGTTCTTTTGTCTCAACTATCCAAATCCGTCATGATTTTTATCCACGTTTTTAATTTCAGCCCTAATTTAGAAATATCATAACTTCTAGCTCAAAGCTCGGTTTAATCTCCCATTTTTTTTAAAAGAAGAGTATTGAAGTTAGCTTTCCAAAAACATATATTAATAGGCCTAATTCTTTCTGTAACTTTTTGTAGAATTATTTGAGTGTCAGCTGTACGAAAGGCAAACGCGTTCTCGGTGTTTTCGCGATTCCGGGAGTTTCCGGAAACGAAAACGCGATCCGTTTGAAGTTTCGAAAAGCTAACACATAGATCTATAACATACTTTAATCCTAAATTTTAATTTATGCTGAGATGGTACAGTATTGATTATTAGTAGGAGTTACTATTCGGCATATGCATTTTGTGCACCCTTGTGTGTAATATAATGTTCTATTTGATTTTAAACTCATGTTAATGTATATACATTATGTAATTAAATAGAGAATACAAGCATGAGTAAATGGTTAAATAAATGATGTATGAGGGGTAAGTATCCTATCTAATGTAAGCATGTATAAGTATGGCTTGTAATGAATATGTAGGTTCCAAAGTATGTAATGTATAGTGCATATAGTGGTGCTAGAGAATAATGAATGATGAATGAATGCAAGAATGAATGTAATGTAATAATAGATATAATGTATGCAATATACAAGTTAATGAGATGTAATGTTCTATGTTAACATAAATCCTATATTACCTCATGTAACCCCTTACACTATGTTGACACTATCACACTTGACATATTGTTCACTTACACTTTGACACTCTTTGATATGTATACACTATGTATGCCCATTTAACCCTCACTTGCCCCTTTGCTATGTTCACATACACACACATAGCCTCTTAAATAAGTATTTATGAATATAGTTAACTTAGCTATGTATGTATATTATATATATGTTAGCATATTGTGTTGTAATATATAAGTTTATATAACTATTTAAAATGCCATGATTATAGACCTAATATTGAATACCAATATATGCATGTGTATATATGTGTAGACATATATAGCTTAAAGTAATAGATTACCTAGTGTATATTCAATGTGAATTCTTGCCTATTTGAGTATTGAATAATTGCATGCTATATAGAGTTGGGTGTATGTTGGCTTGTATAGCCTTGTATTGATGTGTGCTTGCTAGGATAGTCTTGGTTAGGCCTAGTAAGACTTACTGGGTTAGGACATGACCTAGTTTGACCTAATTTGACTAGTGCAGTTGACCAGAGTTGACCAAGGGTTGACTTTAGCCTAGTTTGACCTAGATTCATGTAGAATGCATTGTAGTACTTTATATTACCCTTCTGGACATGTTGTGACTTGTGTTGTTCTAATTAGGAGCCAGACACCTTGTAACCTGTGTTGCTTTAAATAGGACTCTGTGGCTTCAGTTGGACCCCCTATACTTATCAGCTGTTCAGGTTATCGAGGCGAGTACATTCTCTGATCATTTCATATCCTACTTAAAATTATTTCCTGCAGTGGATTACTTTACTTGTACTGTCATATTGGTCACACGGATTGGTACTATATGGATCCCTTCTTGAGATGTTATCCTTAGGGAGCATCGGGTACTACATGTTCTGTGCGTTTCACTTACATGGTGTATCATATGCTTCATTGGTTCTTTGATCACTTACAACATATACTCTTATGATCGTAGAGTCTTCCTAGAATCCTTATCCCATTTATGGGACTACTATGTATCACCTTCGGGGTCTATCACCTTCGGGGTCTATCACCTTCGGGGTCTTATCACCTTCGGGGTCTACCACCTTCGGGGTCTTATCACCTTCGGGGTCTATCACCTTTGGAGTCTTATTACCTTCGGGGTCTACCACCCTTCGGGGGCTGTTACATAGCATCATATAACATAACCTGGTTGGATCCTTGTGTATTGATTGGGGGTACGGGGGAGTACAAATAGACATGTGAATAATTTTCAAAGTAGAATAGCCATTTACGCCTCTTTAGTATAGCCATGTACAAATCAAGCCGTTCACATGTCGATTTTGTGCTCTAAATCACTAGTCACTGGTAGCTCTTTACTTATAGTAGATATTTCTATTACAGCTTTCTCTCTCTGTTTACATACTGCACTTCTTTCAGTACCTGTATTTTACTTTACTGCATGATTATATTTTCTAACCTGCTATGAACTGTTGAGATGCAATGTGCTCGCTCCTGTCCTGACTGGACCTGTTGATAAATTTTACAGATGGCCTGGGATTGCCTGCTAGCCTAGAGGAGACACAGTAGGGATTGTTTAGGTAGTTATTTCATTTTGTCTGGAGTTGTATTTACTTTGTGGATTACTGTATCTGTATTTGAGTTTTGAGATGTATTTCCGGGTTTATGTATCTTAGACACTTAGACTTCTATCTCCTGTGTCTCTTTTGGATTTCATGTTTTATCTATCTTTATTATGCTCTACCTTAGATGTGATTGAGACTGTATCTGCTATGTCACCCCCATTCGGGGAGTATAACTGTTTAGTCTTATACTGTTAGATGCATTGAGACCTAGGACAGCGTTCTACCGCCGACACTGCGGCGTAGGCTGGGCGTTGTTACGTTCTCGTGCCCTAACTCTAGGGCGCAGGTCGTGACACGTTTTTAGTGGTGGCCCATGCAGGTCGAGACTAAAAGTGTAGTGGTATTCGAACTGGAGTACCACTACAGCCTGCACTAGGAATAGGATATATTTTGAAGGTACTCAATCACAGTTAGGGACCATTGAGAGATTCCTGGGACGACCCTGGAGAATCTTATTTAACTTCGATTTGAAAACTCTCTTTTTCCCTTGATTTGATTTATTTTTACTTTTGTTGTTAAATTTGATTTTTATGGATTATTATTGAATTTGAGTTTGTATTTATTTTGATGGATGATTGTCGAATTTTGAATTTTGATGATAGCTGTTGCATTCGAGTTTGTATTTTGATGGATTTGTTCATTTTTGAATTTTGATGTTCGTTAATAAATTTGATTTGATTTTTGAGTATTCATTATTGATTAATTTAATTTTTGGCAAGATAAAATTATATGGGCTAGGTCATCTATGTTATGGAATCTAGTCTTCTATAGTCACATTAGCCAGCATGGTGAGGACATATAGTCTGACTCTGGATATATTTCTCGGGTGTAGGAATTTAAGGTTTTCGCAGCCAAGCTAGTGGCACCGCGAAAATGTTAAATACCATGATTCTAGAGATATGTGCATAAGTCAAGGGCTCTGTGATTATCGTAGCCTTGCTTACTAGTATGACGAGAATTTAGAGTACCATGATTTGGGATAGACGCATATGATTATCAGATTGTACCTTAAATATTTTTGAACATGTTTTCTCTACTTTTGTTCAGTCAAAAAAAAAAGAATTATTATTTATTTGTTTGTCTAGTTTCCTATTATTTAACTTAAGAGTATGTTTAGTTGTTTTATAAACCTTGTGTAATTTCTTGCTATAGTTTTTCATAATACAATGAATCGATGATTTTGCTAGACTTTATCTTGAATTTGATATTTTAACTCTGGATTTCAAAACGATTCTTTCTTTAAACAGATAAGCAGAACAGATTTTATCGTTATTTCTTCTTGCTATTATTCTTGTATTAAATAATAATGACAATAAAACTGTCTCGATTTCGTCAATTACCTACTTTACAATTTTGGTAGGAATTTAAATGATGGTCCTGAGGTAGAAATTGATTTTATTTGGTATATGAGAATATAGATATTGCAGACACTTTGTCTGATACATTTGCATGCTACGCTTGATTTCCAACCTATCTAAATAAATATTAATATGTTGTTGATGTTAATTTCCAACCCCAATATTCCTGGTTTTCTGTTTTTCCCAGTTTAAAGTCGTAATTCAAATATAGGTTACATGTTGTTAGTTTTGTTTACATAACTGCACATGTATGATATCTGCAGGGTTTCAATTTTTAGAGAAATTGGTTAAGTTATGTTAAATTGTCCAATCTGAGACTGCATGCATATTAACCCTTAATACTGAATTCCAAATGTTTAGTTTAAATTGCTGTTTTATTTTCTTTAATATAATATTTAAAGCTGTGTACATTGTTGTATGTAGGGATATAATGTTAGATTTCATATTCTTACATGATAGGTTGTGATAAACATTGAGTTGGTTTTGATGTTCAAGTTTCTCCAAAATCCTGAAAACTGAATATATGTTAACATTTTCACATTGATTTCAAATGTTCAATTTCAGATTTAACATGTAATATTGAACTGTATGCGTAGATAAATGTATGGATAGTATGTTAGGGTTTCATTTCTATCATGTTAGGATGTATTGGAACCATTGAGATTGGTTGCGATGTTCAAAACCCTAAAATCTGAAACTGTGTTATGTTAATATTGCACTGGTTTAAATGTTAGCATCTTTTCAGATTTTGTATGTAAATGCTGAACTAAAACTGGGTTTAACCTTTCAATACTAAGCTATAACCCTGTACAAGGACACACACACCCTAACTTAGTATACACTGTCATGTAACATAACCCTTTTTCCCCTCTATGTTATGATTATATATCTAGATAGATATATATAGAGCTTAGGCATACATGTTATAATATATAAATACATAACTAAGTCTCTACCTTTTTATATATATATATATATGGTTAGCCATGCAAGTTGTGATTAAATAGATTGTATATTGTAGATTGTTAACCCATATGCCATGATTAGTGTAACTTGATAGTTATTGTTTGAAATCCAAATCCTCATATACACTTTCATGTATATTCACGTACACACACGCCTACTATCTAACCATATGAACACGTCCCCATACACACAATGCTAGCTTTTTCCTCTCTAACGCTCTCTCTATATATATATTGTGATTGGATTTCAATGCAAGTGATTTTCAATTCCTTAATTTTTGAATTTGATTTTCTGTACCTTTTTTTAAATAATTGGTAGTTGCCTTTATTTTATTTTGATAATGACCAATTTTTATATAGGATGGTAGACAGCCCTACAACCTTGATGATTGTTGTTCCCTTACCTTCCCAATTAAGACACCCTAGATTGTTTGTGTGTTGATACCATAGTACTGTTTTGACCTAGAATGACCAGCGCACCCAGGTGAGACTTCCAACTGCTACGGTATGCCCTGACCTTGTATACTATTCCTTCAAATTGCATGATTTAGATAAAAAAAAATTTAGACCTTGATTGTTGGGAAATAGGGACGTCATGATCCCATTAGTATCAGTTGTAGATATATATAGGTTAGTCCTGGATGTGGGGATGTGTATCTATAAACATATAGCTTATGAGATTTATGAGAGATTATAGTATCAGCCTTGATAGGATGTACTAGTCTTTTGGTGAGTATAAATGTGTTATGAGAGATAGGGGTCTATATGTCTTAGTAATGCATCGTTCCTATGGTAATAGAATGTATTAATAGATGGTTAATAGGAAGATAATAGTTTGAGCATACCTATAGCCTATGATCAGTTCCCTTTCATCTTTAGTTAAGACCACTTTAAAATAGGTCCAGTCCCTTGGATATAGGTTCCAGTCCATATTTTATTGAAGTTCCATTACCGCCGTACAGCAGAGCAGTATTGGAGGTATTCCTAGATTGACACTTTTTAGATGTCCGTTTATTATTCCAGTATTAGGAAGTGTTACCTTAGATATTGGGTAGGTTAGAGGCTCTAGAAGGAGTACTATCGATCTTAAATTTCGAGGACGAAATTTTTCTAAGGTGGGTAGAGTTGTAGCACCCAGTTTCCCAAATGAGGATAATTTTAAAATTTTGTATTTATAATTATTTTAATAATGATATTTAATTCGTGATATGATTTTTGGTGATTTTAAATTATTTTAAAATTATTTAAATCAATGACTTGTGGTTTTGACGTTTTGCTAGTAAAATCCTAGAGACTGTTTGACCTAGAGCCTAACCATGTGATTATGATATTTTAATGTCATTTTTGGCCTAAAGATATTTTTGCATTTGACCTCTTTGAATTATTTTGATGTTATTTTATTATTTATGATATTGTTTTGGGGTTATTTGAGTCGGGTTCGAATTTCAACTCATTCCGACTTGTATCGGGGACCCGGGGTAGTTTTGACTCTAGCGGGCCCACACACTAGTTAGGCATGGCCCACATAATATTAATTTTAGTCCACATGATATTAATTTTAGTTAGTGACTAGACTAATTATTTTGGTTAGTATTAATATGGATTAGTGTTTTAGGATTGACCAAACTACCCCCGACTTAACCCCTTACCAATGTATTAGTAAATAGACTAGAAAAGGGGCTTTTGGACTTTTTCTAATAGGACAAAACTACCTTTATGGCCAGCCACAATAAGGATAGGGTTGAGCCTCCCATTTGTCATTATCCATCTATTTTTCTCTCTCTTGTTCTTCCCCAAATTCCTAGAGAGCAATCTCTAGCAATTTCTCCACCAAATCATTCCATTTCACCACCAAATCTTCTTCTTTCCTTCTCCATTCTAGCCAAGGAGGAAGCTACCCAAGTTTGGGAGGATTCGGAGCTCGTTCGTATCCTTTTGGAATCTCTACGTGTCGGTGTCGCTCCGGAAAGGCTTTTCTTCGATTCGATCTACCGGAAGGTATAAATCCCTTCTCCTTTTCATTTTCTCATGCATATAGGTCTATTTTGAACCCATAGGAATGACCCCCATGGTTGTATCTCCATTTGTGTCCATTTTGTGTCCATTTGGAGGTCATAGGAGTGTCCTTTGTGTTGTGGTTGTGTCCATGTGGGAAAATCCCAAATTTGGACACACTATGTGTTGTTGTTATGTATGAATAAATTATTACATGTTTAATCTCATATTTTTGTATTGGAGATGTGTTCTATAGTGTCTCATATATATATATTAGTGTAGAGAGTGAGTTCTTGATATATTATGTTATATATTTGTGTTCTTTTGTCTCAACTACCCAAATCCGTCATGATTTTTATCCACGTTTTTAATTTCAGCCCTAACTTAGAAATGTCATAACTTCTAGTTCAAAGCTCGGTTTAATCTTTCATTTTTTTAAAAGAAGCGTATTGAAGTTAGCTTTCCAAAAACATATATTAATAGGCCTAATTCTTTCTGTAACTTTTTGGAGAATTATTTGAGTGTCAGCTGTACGAAAGACAAACGCGTTCTCGGTGTTTTTGCGATTCCGGGAGTTTCCGGAAACGAAAACGCGATCCGTTTGAAGTTTCGGAAAGCTAACACATAGATCTATAACATACTTTAATCCTAAATTTTAATTTATGCTGAGATGGTATAGTATTGATTATTAGTAGGAGTTACTATTCGGCATATGCATTTTGTGCACCCTTGTGTGTAATATAATGTTCTATTTGATTTTAAACCCATGTTAATGTATATATATTATGTAATTAAATAGAGAATACAAGCATGAGTAAATGGTTAAATAAATGATGTATGAGGTGTAAGTATCCTATCTAATGTAAGCATGTATAAGTATGGCTTGTAATGAATATGTAGGTTCCATAGTATGTAATGTATGGTGCATATAGTGGTGCAAGAGAATAATGAATGATGAATGAATACAAGCATGAATGTAATGTAATAATAGATATAATGTATGCAATATACAAGTTAATGAGATGTAATGTTCTATGTTAACACAAATCCTATATTACCTTATGTACCCCCCTTACACTATGTTGACACTATCACACTTGACACATTGTTCACTTACACTTTGACACTCTTTGATATGTATACACTATGTATGCCCATTTAACCCTCACTTGCCCCTTTTCCATGTTCACATACACACACATAGCCTCTTAAATAAGTATTTATGAATATAGTTAACTTAGCTATGTATGTATATTATATATATGTTAGCATATTGTGTTGTAATATATAAGTTTATATAACCATTTGAAATGCCATGATTATAGACCTAATGTTGAATACCAATATATGCATGTGTATATATGTGTAGACATATATAGCTTAAAGTAATAGATTACCTAGTGTATATTCAATGTGAATTCTTGCCTATTTGAGTATTGAATAATTGCATGCTATATAGAGTTGGGTGTATGTTGGCTTGTATAGCCTTGTATTGATGTGTGCTTGCTAGGATAGTCTTGGTTAGGCCTAGTAAGACTTACTGGGTTAGGACATGACCTAGTTTGACCTAATTTGACTAGTACAGTTGACCAGAGTTGACCAAGGGTTGACTTTAGCCTAGTTTGACCTAGATTCATGTAGAATGTATTGTAGTACTTTATATTACCCTTCTGAACATGTTGTGACTTGTGCTGTTCTAATTAGGAGCCAGACACCTTGTAACCTGTGTTGCTTTAAATAGGACTCTGTGGCTTCAGTTGGACCCCCTATACTTATCAGCTGTTCAGGTTATCGAGGCGAGTACATTCTCTGATCATTTCATATCCTGCTTAGAATTATTTCCTGCAATAGATTACTTTACTTGTACTGTCACGTTGGTCACACGGATTGGTACTATATGGATCCCTTCTTGAGATGTTATCCTTAGGGAGCATCGGGTACTACATGTTCTGTGCGTTTCACTTACATGGCGTATCATATGCTTCATTGGTTCTTTGATCACTTACGACATATACTCTTATGATCGCAGAGTCTTCCTAGAATCCTTATCCCATTTATGGGACTACTATGTATCACCTTCGGGGTCTATGACCTTCGGGGTCTACCACCTTCGGGGTCTTATCACCTTCGGGGTCTTATCACCTTTGGGGTCTACCACCTTCGGGGTCTTATCACCTTCGGGGTCTATCACCTTCGGGGTCTTATTACCTTCGGGGTCTACCATCCTTCGAGGGCTGTTACATAGCATCATATAACATAACCTGGTTGGATCCTTGTGTATTGATTGGGGGTACGGGGGAGTATAAATAGACATGTGAACAATTTTCAAAGTAGAATAGCCATGTACGTCTCTTTAGTATAGCCATGTACAAATCAAGCCGTTCACATGTCGACTTTGTGCTCTAAATCACTAGTCACTGGTAGCTCTTTACTTATAGTAGATATTTCTATTACAGCTTTCTCTCTCTGTTTACATACTGCACTTCTTTCAGTACCTGTATTTTACTTTACTGCATGATTATATTTTCTAACCTGCTATGAACTGTTGAGATGCAATATGCTCGCTCCTGTCCTGACTGGACCTGTTGATAAATTTTACAGATGGCCTGGGATTGCCTGCTAGCCTAGAGGAGACACAGTAGGGGTTGTTTAGGTAGTTATTTCATTTTGTCTGGAGTTGTATTTACTTTGTGGATTACTGTATCTGTATTTGAGTTTTGAGATGTATTTTCGGGTTTATGTATCTTAGACACTTAGACTTCTATCTCCTGTGTCTCTTTTGGATTTCATGTTTTATCTATCTTTATTATGCTCTACCTTAGATGTGATTGAGACTGTATCTGCTATGTCACCCCCATTCGGGGAGTATAACTGTTTAGTCTTATACTGTTAGATGCATTGAGACCTAGGACAGCGTTCTACCGCCGACACTGCGGCGTAGGCTGGGCGTTGTTACGTTCTCGTGCCCTAACTCTAAGGCACGGGTCGTGACAGCGACCAAGCCAAAACAGCCCCTGACTTGGTCAAAGCTACGATCAAAACGTGCTCTGAAGCATACGGCCATGTCAGTCTCCACGAGCAGTCGTGTACCGAAGCATGCGGTCACGTCAGCACCACGATCAACCCACGACCATGCAGCCTGCATGCGCCTACATCCTATACGCCAAAAGCAGGACCATGCGTCCACATGAAAACCAGTGTATTTTCTCATGTGGGCGCATAGCATCATTCCAGCTCAAGAACGACTATAAAAAGGGGTCTCATCCCTCTTCAAAAGACAGAACGGAGAACATTTTCAAGAGCCAATTGCTGCACTTCTTGCCAGTGAGCCGAGAGTTAGCAATTTTCTTATGTTTTCTCCCACTTTTGTAATCGGAGTGTCAATGGAGTAAAGAAGCAACTGCCGCTCGATCTCCATCGTCCCATTCCCCAGAATTCTTTTTTGTACTCGGAAATCCTCAGTGCAGGATCTCTCAGGCGTACTCGATTTGTGATGCCTTGTGCCAATAAATAAAAGATAGTATTTCTTCTTCTTTTTGTGTGTGTCCACAATAAGAACCTCTCACTTCTGACGAAAATCGTCTAGGATTGACATTCAACTACTTTGACCAAAATATCCTTCCCTCAATTGTCTTCTTTCCTGCTCCATCCCCCCTCCCCGCGATGGATAACCAGCGCTACCTCCCCGCTGCTTTGACCCCCTCCTTCTCCCGCCATGCTGACCCTCCTCCCCGCGTCGTCGCTATTGCTGCTCGCCGATGCCGCTGCACTCGCCACTACTGTTGTTCGCTGTCACTGTTGTTGCTCAATGCTAGTTGTTGTTTCTGCTGTGCGCCTCCCTCCGCTGCCTGCTTCTGAGAAGAGAGGGTTGCTTCCGGGGGCAAGGAGGAGAGGGAGGGGGAGAGGGGAGCGGGGGTGCGCGCGGCGGGACGAGGGACAGCCGAGGGGGAAGACAATGGAAGAGGGTATTATAGTAAAAAACAATTGGGTCAAGGAGTTGACCATCATCCTTGAAGGTTTCCGTCAAAAGTGGGTGGGTTGGGTGGGGGTTCTTACATTATGAAAATTGTATGTGGTGCACCTTGAATTGTGGTAAATAAAGTTGGAGCAATTTAAATTTTTCTTTTTTTTCATTCAAATATATTCTTATCTAATTTTACTAATTAACATTGTTCATTAAATATAATGAGAGCAAATAGATATCTACATATAAAAAAAATTAAAAAATATATAATTTGCTCTTTTGATGACTTTTGTTATACCCAAATACAGAATTTTTTTTAATTAAAAGACAGTTAAACTACGTGCAAAATACATGCATATATATATATATATATATATATATATATATATATATATATATATATATATATATATATATATATATATATATATATATATAAAAAAATATATATATATATATATATATATAAACTAGTAAGCTTGGTCGGTCCTGGCCTGGGGCAGCCAAGGCGACCGCTCAGGGCCCACGGATTCAGAGTACCTAAAAAATTAATTTAAATATAAATATATTAATATTTTTGTATGTAAAATAAACCTAGTATGTTTCATGGGCCCCATTTAACACAAATAATTGTGTGTAGTGGTTACTATATTAGATTTTCATATAAAGAGGTTTTTGGTTCAATTATTGCTAATGGTATTTTTTCAATTTACTTTTGTTTTTCTTTTTTTACCTTATGTATGGGGGCCTATTTTTGAATTTTGCCCCGGGTCCCATGAGCTCAGGGCCAGCCATGCTAGTAAGAGTACATTTTGTTTGTAGATTATTATGTATAAACTAAAGATAATTTGGTTGCCGAACTCAAGTGACCCTTGTGGTTACCGATGATAAGATCTCTTCCATCTTGGTACAAAATAGGAAGAAGAAATCATGCTTTTCTTCAGTAATTTGCAGGAATTAGGTCAAGAAAAGAAGAACTGGGGAAGAACATAAATGGATATTTATTGAATTGCTAGGAAGAAGGGTTATAGTCATCTAAGGAAAGCTAAAACAAGAAAACTAATGAACTAAAGCGAAGTAAATTGCTAGATACATTTTCCATGTTTATTCCTTTCTTTTCTTCTCTTCTCTATTTGTTATCTCCTATATTTTATTACTAATCACTCTTTTACATGAGGTAGTTACAGGTAGTTGGTTGGCAACGGCTTGGATTGGTCTAGGTGGCAATTGGGTGGCTGACTGTACTCTGGCTGTTGATGAGTGGCAGACTGTACTCTGGCAGTTGGGGAGCTGACTACACAGTCGAGCCTCTGATACTCTTGAATAATATGCAACTGCAAAGGCTCTAGTACTACAACTTCTGGCAGCTTCTGTCACGCCCGCTCCCGGAATACGGTGAGCCGGGTACGTAACTTCATCTCTAGGCTACGCACCATACGAATACTTCTATACCCTTATTTGCGATTGTCGCTTCTAATGTTCTAGAATGGAAAATACAAGTAATTGTTAAACACATTTTATTTCTACAAACTATAGCTATTATACATATAACTGTTTCTAGGAGTACCTCATATACAAGTCATTACAACAAAATAATAATTTACATATGTCGACAGGCTGCAAAATGATATTGGCCGTCTTTTGAAGACTCTTGACAATTTATTCCTCGACCTCGTTCTCGTCATAAAGAGGTAATATTCCTGCATGAGCTTCGCCTTCCCCTAGTGAACAATACTAGGTCGTCAGAATGACAGCAAGTCCTCGGTTAAGGATGGTAAAAGTGAAAAATATAAAGGAATGAAATGATTTTCATCAAAATTGGGATAGTAGATTTTACATTCATGCTTACAACTCCAATTTAATTTTCCAATACTATTATTCTTTTTTCATTTAACAGAGTAACCCAGACAATCCTATTTGACTACGAACAATAATAAGTTTTCCTAAATGATAATGCAACTTGGAGAACAACTCTTTGAATATCCATCTAACTAGTTTTTCGACAACAATTCCGTATACCATGGATCAGGCTGTGACTTGGTGGCACGGTGCTTAGAATCCGACCTTGCCTCCCTTGGGCTTAAATAATTCACATATTCGATGTTTCAGTCGAAAATAGGTGTAAGAATCTGGTGGCACGGGGTTTAATCCAGCCCTGCCTCACTTGGGCAAAAATAGAAAATTTGTGACTTGGTGGCACGGTTGTTAAAATCCGGCCCTGCCTCCCTTGGGCTTAAGTGAGCTAAGCCTCACATACCCGATTCGCATGGCCCTACGAACGAGCTTAAATATTGATCAGCTTTTAGTTATTATTATGTTGCGAAACTTCGTAAGTGATATTCAAGTTGTTCTCCCCCGCCCAATGCTTTCTAACTTACAACTATGCCAGTACAATATCTAATTGTTAATTTCCTTAACTTTTACAGAGTAGATCATATCGAATAGCTAACTTTATATCATATACAAATTGTTTCTTGGATTAAGTTTTGATTGAAATTGTCAAAAGTTTGTTGCTAATTAAAGTGGCAACAAAATTCTAGGGTTTACGAATATCGGTAATATTTCTGAATTCTCTAAATTTAGCTAACTCCTGAAATTATTAAAAAAATTGGCAGAGTCTCCTTTGTATTTGTTGGCTCCGAAATTTTTACGATAGATCAAATATATCAATAATCGGGTACGCCAACCTTCGGTGGAGCAACACTCAACACCAGTACCACGCAATATATATATATATATATATATATATTTTATATATATATATATATGTTTGCAAAAACAAAAGTTGAAGAACTTTATTGATACAAACTTTGTAAAAGATTACAATTTGAATTCTGGGAATGGTACAACTTTAGGAATCCAATCTAGATGATGATTGCTTTATCCCTTGGACGATGTGAA
Source organism: Iris pallida (assembly GCA_029216955.1). Classification (NCBI taxonomy): domain Eukaryota; kingdom Viridiplantae; phylum Streptophyta; class Magnoliopsida; order Asparagales; family Iridaceae; genus Iris; species Iris pallida. The sequence goes on from JANAVB010007399.1 coordinate 21,455,808, forward strand.
CTTTGAAGACGAAGCCTCTGAAGTTGAAGACAATTCTGGAATTGAAGGCAAAAAGCCTCAGAAGTTGAAGGCAAAAAGCCTCGGAAGAATGCAGCAGCACCTGGGCAAGAACTCCTGAATTCTCTGAACTTTGAAGTCTGATCTCTCTATAATCTGATCTCTGATCTCTGATTATTGATTCCCCTTGAATGGAGACTTGAAACTCTATTTATAGAGTTCTGAGAAATAACTAACTTTTAGTTATTCTGGACTGCGCATGATGGATTGCGCAGCAATTGGATTGCGCAACAATGGACTGCGCAGGCAGTTGCTGGATCATGGGCCAACTGTCTTGGACACATGGCATCATTTGATTGAAATGCGGATGATCGTGCATAGACAGTTGCCACGAAATGAGCAATTGATGGCATGAATGCCACGTGTATTTTGTCATTTGTGTTGATAGAACGCGCACACTGAATTGCGCTGGTCTTGGATTGCGCAGACTTAGACTGCGCAGGAAATGGATTGCGCCAACATAGATTGCGCCAACATGAATTGCGCTACCAGCTGTCCTCGAGCGCCGTGCTGCACGATTAAACGAACGGTCGCCTCGTTCTCCGCGCTGTCAGCTGTCAGAAGATTTAATTTGTGTCAGGTAATGATGATGATCTGCCACGTCAGCCTGCGCGCTTGGGAGTGTGCACAATCTAGCTTGCGCAATCTGAAGGATGCGCAAACTGATGTCTGCGCAGTTCATCTAAAAGTTGTATTTCTTGATTTTCTGACTTTGTTGATGTGTGCAACTTGATTTTTTAGGACCTACAATATATATATATATATATATATATATATATATATATATATATATATATATATATATATATATATATATATATATATATATATATATATATATATATATATATATTTATATCCCCGGGCAAATGACCTCTAGCCTAGTGGTTAAGAGAGATGCATGCGGCCCAAGTGGTCGGGAGTTCGAGCCTCAGTGGAGGCGAGTTCGCCACAAGTACCCATTGCTTCAAAAAATATATATATATATATATCCCCGGGTACGCCGACCCCTTCGGTGGAGCAACTCTCAACACCGGAACACACGCATATATGTATATAACCACATAAATAATTTAAAAGTTTCTTACCCAAGGCTATTTTACCTTGGCAAGGTCTGCTAGCTACTTGTGATTTGCTAGTAACACAAGTCAAAAATAAATCATTAGTCATTAGTGAAACTCATTCTCAAGGAAATGAATTTTATTACAACTCTAAGGCTTTGTTTGATTGGGCTTTTTTCCATGGAAAATATTTTCATCACAAATTTTCCACCAACAATAGTTTTTGATCGCTTATATTTTCCATGGAATTATTTTCCAAAAAACTATGATTTTCCATATTTTCTTCTAAAATGGTGGAAAATGAAACTTGTGCAACCCATAATAAAATATCATTTACCATGGAAAATAACTATTTTTGTGGAAAATAATGACAATCAAACACCTAAATTAAGTTTCCAAGAATTTTATTTAAAATTTCATGGAACATTTTTCCTAGGAAAATAATTCCATGGATTTAATTTCTTTTCCACATATTTTCCACATTGCAATCAAACACACCCTAATTGTAAGTGACATAACCCGATATGTAGAGAGTCAAATGCCCGAAGATCTTATACGTAAGCCTATAGTTATAATTAAACTATCTCAAGACTTAAGGATTTTTTTACATAAACATATTTCTAAGTGTAAAGTTCATTGGTAATGCTGATTTTAACAGAATGAGGACCAAAATATCAAATAAAGACTTTAAGGATTTGTACACATACTGGTCATAACAATAAATGAAGACCCATATATATATATATATATATATATATATATATATATATATATATATATATATATATATATATATATATTATATATATATATATATATATATATATATATATATATATATATATATATATATATATATATATACATACTGGTCATAACAATAAATGAAGACCCATATATATATATATATATATATATATATATATATATATATATATATATATATATATATATATATATATATATATATATATGGTCAATTTACAAATTGTCATGACCATAACAAGGTTACCAAGAGATTTAGAGTCTATAGCAATCCTAAAACTTGATAACAATGTTTTCTATATGTCTGGTGTCCAAAATACACTAGTTTTTAACTAGGTAGGGATAAAATGTATCAATTATTGGTTAAAAAAAAGAATCTGGACAGAATTGTTTGTGTCCAGAAAACACATATAAAATACTAATACCTAAATAACTTTGTTTAGACTAGACTAAATACTTCAAGTTTATGTATAGGTGATGTCAACAACCTTAAATTACATAATAAACTAGGAATTTGACAAGCTAAAGATATGTAGACATACAACTTGATTTAAAGGATAATAATGTTGTGCAACTTGTAGAAGGTTTAGTAACACACACACACACACACACACACACACACACACACACACACACACACACATATATATATATATATATATATATATATATATATATATATATATATATATATATATATATATATATAAAATCAGAATATAAATTCAATAAAAGTAGTAATGACACAATTATTTCTTTGTGAATCAACCACTAGATTCGTTCCTATGTATCCTATGTTCCATGTCAATTATTTTAATATGATAATAAAAATAAGAATAAATTTTCTAATATTGACAAGAGAAATCATTGTTGAATTGAACAAAGTATTGGAGAAAAGAATGAGGACTTGCCTTGCTTTGGAAAACCTAGAGTTCTCTTCCTCAAATCCAAGGGAATTCTTGATTTCCTTATGATCTTTCCCTTTCCAAATTTTTTTAGAGATTAAAGTCTAATCTAGGTTTAGAAATTGAAATATTTAAAGAAAAGGGAAAGAAATTTATGTTGACTGTGTGCACAGCAGCAAAAGCTCAATCTCTATTTGTTAATCCCACAGCGGCTATGGAGAGGGATTGTTTGTTGTTTATATTAGCTCACACCCTTTTGCTTCACTAAAAGTGTTGTGTGGGAGCCCCTTGGGCCACACGCGTGCGCCGTCGCCTTCGCCCGGCCTGGCTCGGCTCGGTTCGGTTCGACGCGCGTAACGGGTGCGGGCACGTGCCCACATCTGTAGGCGCCGAATGCCGATCCGATTTCTTCTTCGGGTTCGGGCTGAGACCCAAAAATCTTTTTTGCTCCTATTAAATTTTTACCGTTACTATTTATTAATTATGTAACGTTTGGATACATGATTTCATGTCCAGGTTCATTGTATCACATTTTTAACATGTGTTGTAACGGTTGTAACATTAATTTTAATAGGCTGATTTAATATCACATTTATTCTCAACCGTTGGCATCAGCCTATATGTATTGAGCTCCATTCTACTCCTTCGGACACACATAAATATACGTCCAAATTCTCTTCTTCAATCTCATCATTTCCGATCCGAGATTTCCGTTCGTCGTTGTTGCTCTGGGCAGAGCTAAGTCGGGGTCACCCTCTCCAAGTCGTGTGCGGCAAAGAGATTCTGGTAGAGCGGAGATTTTATCACTAGGAGCGTTCGGATATGGTCTCCACATAGACCCGAGCTAACTCTTAGGGCAGTGCTTCGTGCGCGACTTTTCCGGAGGCCGGTAACTTTAATTTATTTTATTTTGATGCAGATGTTAATTTGAAGAATTTGAAGAAAAAAATTCCAACAATTTATACCTAGAAGAAATCAAAAAGGAGGAGGAGGAGAGGTTGGTGATGCTGGAGGTGGCGTGGCCGACGGCGGCGGGTGGCCGGCGGCGACGGCTGGCAGCAGCAGTAGCAACAGCTGCAACAGTAACAATAGCAGCAGCAGCAGTGAGAAAAGGGGGACGTGGAGTGGAGAAGGGGGTGAAGAAGAATGAAGAGAGGGAGAAGAAATAGAGAAAGAAGAAGAACAAGAATGAATGAAGGGAAGAGGGAGAGAGAGAAAGAGAGGGGGTGAGGTGGCATGAGATGGAGACTTCTTTCCATGCATCAAGGCCATGTGTCATAATTCATGCCACCTAGCTCAAGTTAAGGACACCTAGCTTTATGGATTGCCACCTAGCCCAAGTCACGACACATAACCCAAATTATGTAGAAAAGCCCTTGGGTAATTTGCAAAAATTTAGTTAGGGACCAATATGTAAAAATTCATGTAGAGGGAATTATTATTATTATTATTAAGAAAAAAAAAGGCATAACAGCTTCAGAGGAGGAGACATGCTTTGGATCACTACTGCACTCAGTGGCGGATCAAAGATTACAATCCATTGGGGCCACAATCATAAGGAGGTTCAGGGACAACACCCCCAAAATTTGATTGGGGTTTAATAATATAATATAATATTCAATAGTACTATTTTTATATAATAAAGCATTACATCACAATTGTTCTCTACGAGTTTTCACACGTTGAAAATGTTTTAACTATAACGTCATTTGTAATACTACTAAGAAAAATACTAAGCGATTGAATTTTTCTATGAAGCATACTTACTAAGAAAAATACTAAGCGTTTGATTTTTTTTTAGTATTTGTTATATTCCAAGTATGCTTCTAATTTGTAAGTTAATTAGAAGAAACTTAGGTGTTTGTTATATGTCCATATAATTATTCTAGCATACTTAGAAGCATAAATTTAAAATATACAATAATATGCTTATATGAAATTTTTTCTATTTTAAAGTCCTAGCCAATAAATTTGGAGTAGACATAACAAATACTATATTATTATTTTTTCTCACTGGTGGTTGGGCCACCAGTCATGTGCATGTGGATCCGCCACTGACTGCACTCCTTGCTGCATAGTGACTGATACTCTTAATTGTCCTCTGGAATGGGTATGTATCAATACCCTCTCCTCAATTTGACCTTATCCCAAGGTCAAAGAAGAAATCATTTTGATCCTTGGATCCCATATGGTTATCTGCAACTTCTTTAACACTGACCCCTGACATTCACCAGTGAAGTTCTCGCTGACATGTTCCCTAAAAAACTTAAGCATTTGAAAACTTTGCTCGAGCTTCACCTCATGGTAACTTGTACCAAATTTCCTCATTTGAAATGCTAGCCCAAACTTTATACTTAATATTCTTGTGGTTATCATCCTCACTGTAGGACTCGATGATGAAAAACTTGACATCTTCATACTTAGCAATGAAGTTTGGTTGCTGATACTGATCCTTATCAGAAATAGCAAAGTCATCAACATTTCCAATGGTGGGAAGGGTCTGTTCCTTCACTGTAATTGGGACAGTGTGTCCGAGAACTTCCTTGATCATCTTACACGGGCCCCCAAACTCCACTTTAAGTTCTGCCACATTGTTCTGGTCAAGGTTAAGATCTACAACTTCTGCTGAACAGAAAAGTGTACTTTGCTTTGTGTCCTGGGATATACTATTGCCAACTTCATCCTAAGACATTGTGGAATCAAGAGTATGCGCTTCTGAAGCATTGGTGGACATGGTTGGCCCTGGAGTAAGTCGGACAAGTCTTGGGGCTTGGGTAACCCTCCTTTGTTAGCAATCCTCCAGGATCAGTATGATCCCACCAAAGATCAGGGTCACGGATGACCACCAGGACCAGCTGACAATAAGGGTCAAGGGACAACCAAAATTAGCTTCATAATAGGACAACCCAACCCTCCGGACTGGCCATGTTGGTGGATTTTATCTTGTTAACATCAGACATTAGGAAAGCATTATCCTCTTCTTTGCCATTTATAAGTCTCTCTGACGATGGAGAGCATTGAAATAAAACTGGATCAATATCCACGTTCATCTTAGCAATAGGATTCTCGCGAAAGGCGTCACATATTTGATCAGGAGTAGATAAGGGAGAGTCCTCATCACAGCAACCGTCAACTAGCATATCACCTAGGGACTTGTTTTCATATAGACTCATCAAGTTCTCCTGCTGTCCTGCTCCTTCTCCATACACATATTCTGCTTCATTCTCTGGGCCTCCACTTGCAGCAGCATCACTGTTGGGTAAGTGTTGCCCAACCAACAAACCAGTCGACGAGGACTTAGTAAGCAGTGCCAGATCATCTACCATATTGCCATTGACAGTCTCCCATGCTACACCATTTCTCTCAACAACTATATGTCTCTCATTTCAAAAAATATCAGCATTGTTCTCAGAAACGGTTGCCTCTCATTCCTTAATTCTTCATCCCGTGCATACCTTCTATGTGGATATACCGATACGCCAATTTGGTGAAGTCCATGAGATTGTGGAGACTTTTATGGTGTCTGAATATATAAGTGACGGTTGGGTCCAAACTGTGCAGAAATTGATCCCATCTGTGTGTTGGAGTCCAGTCTGAATTTAATAACAACATATTTGTGGAATCCAAATCTAATTAAATATTTGATTTAATTTGATTAGATTTGGATGTCCGGTGTTGTGCTATTTTAGATATAGTAGGATTTTTATTTTAGAAAATTTTATTATGATCTAAAATAGGATAATTGATGGACTATTTTAGATGTAATAAGATTCTTATTTTAGGGCTTTCTATTTAAGATATCATATTATGATCTAAAATAGGACTTTTCCATCCTATATAGATGGGGTGAGAGTGGAGACACAAAGAATAAGCACAAAGCACAAAACGGAGATTCAGGGTGCTAGTAAAGAAAGTTTGTAGTTTGCTCTTAGGACTTCGTCATCCAAGACAGAAGGAAGAAGAAGATCTAATCGAGGAGTCGTCAACTTCGGTTAGGGAGATTGCTACGGTTCTATTTTTACTTCTTGAGAGTGGTCAGGGGGTTAAACCTATTAGGATAAAGGGTTCAACGTCGTCAATTTTGTAATTTCATCTGAGTTATTAAAGGTTGAAATTTGTCCAGGTAACGTACGTCACCTCATATACTTGTCTTTATCTTGTGCTTGGTTTCCGTTAGACGGAGGTTGGTTTTGATCATGTGGGTTGGCAAACGCTTTCGCACGCAACCAACAATTGGTATCAAAGCGAAGGTTCGGTTCGTTATGATCTGATACCCAACACTATGCAGGGTTTAGGGAATTCAAATGGCCCAAAGGTGCAGTTGTTGGGTTAGTGTATGCAGGAATTCCTACAGAAGTATAATCTATATGCTGCTGAGCTGATGGGTTCTCAAATGAAGCATTCAATGGGTGTTGTGTTAATGGGATCCTAAATGAAGCCTGTCCAATGGTTACATTCTCAAATGATGAAATTAATAGAGAAAAATTCATCCCAACTGATAGTGGCTCCTATGCTGTTGGTTGATGGTTTTTTGGGTTAACACAGGTCTTTGAGTGAAGCTTGGGTGTCCATGATTCTGATGGTGAATGTAATCAAAACCCTGGACTGGATGTAATAGTGGAGGATTTATCCTTATGGAATAAGGCAAACTCATGGAATTAGGGTTTTTGATTAACCCAAGAATTGGGAATCATTGTGTTAGGGTTTTAATTAACCCAAGAATTGGTAATCATGGTGTTAGGGTTTGGAGTAACCCAAAATTTTGGAAGAGAAATATTCTATATTGTTGAAACTCTCTTTCTTTCCTTTCCCTAACCAATTTCTCCGTAACTCGCTAAAATTTGATATCGGATTGATGCATTTTACCTTTCCATGATTGAGGTTGCCTCTCCTTGGTCGGGATTGGTGGCTGGGGGTGGTAGTTCCGGTGGAAATTTTGCCAAGAACCATGACCGGTTGAGCACAGATCTCCATATGCATGCTTCCTGATCGGTTTCGAACGGTAGTGGAGGTGGTGGCAATGGCTCCGAGGAAACTTTCTGCCAAGATCCATGATGGATCGGTCTCAACTCTCCATAGGCTCCTTGAACTGGATTATAAGGGCACTAATACCAATTGATAAGACCTCTACCATCTGGTACAGAAAAGGAAAAAAAAATCATGCTTTTCTTCAGTAATTTGCAGGAATTAGGTCAAGAAAAGAGGAATTAGGGAAGAACATAAATGAATCTTCTTTGAATTGCTAGGAAGAAAGGTTACAGACATCTAAAGGAAAGCTAAAAAAACTAATGAACTAAGTAAATTGCTAGATACATTTTCCATCTTTATTCCTTTCTTCTCTTCTCTATTTATAATCTCCTACATTCTGTCACTGGTCGTTCAAAGGTAGTTACGTGTAGTTTGTTGGCAACGGCTTGGATTGGTCTAGCTGGCAATTGGGTAGCTGACTGTACTCCGACCGTTGATGTGTGGCTGACTGTACTCTGGCAGTTGGGGAGCTGACTGCACAGTCGAGCCTCCGATACTCTTCAATCATATGCAGCTTCAATTGACCGTTGCACTCCTTGCTGCATAGTAACTGATACTTTTAATTCTCCTGTGGAATGGGTAGGTATCAACCGAGAAGAGATATAAGATCCTGACTGGATGGATGATAAAATATTAGTGGATCGAACCACGGGACGTATTATTCCTTTCGTTCATAAAAATGATGAGAGTTGGAAAAAATAAAAGAAATTCATTTTGGCAAAACCGAAACCAAAACCTAATTCCAAACAAGATTCAATCAAACCAGAACCAAATGACATCTATCATGGTTCCTCCCCATCCTCGTTTACCGTGCCCCCATTTAGAGCATCTCCAACCCTATTGTGAGTTTAGAAAAAAAATGGTTGCCACATAGGAATGACAAACTTTCATTCCAAAAATTCTTCTCCAATGCAAATGTAGAATAAAACATGAAATTGACATGGCAATGACATGGCAAGGAGAATGTGAAGTTGGTTGTCTAGATCTAGACAATGCACTTCACAATGACAAAGTTGAAGAAGTGGAGGACTAGCCTTGGAAGTTGGAAAAAATACTTTTTATTGTCTCCTCAATACTTTTGCATTGGAAAGAGTTTTTCAATCTCATTGTCTTTTGAGATATAGTTTTGCCACATAAACAAGACATTGTCTTGTGGCTTATACCACATAGGAGCCACCTAAGACTCACAACACTTAACAAGACAATAGGGTTGGAGATGCTCTTAGTTACCCGTTAATTAAAACTAATAAATAAGAATGTAAATATTTAAATAATGTAGCTTGGACTCAAATACACGAAAACTCGTGAATTTCTTAAAATATTTCAATAAATCATAAAACACAATGTCACTAATGCCCATGATTAATGAATGTTAGGTTCATACGTTATAAATGACTTTACACTAGCTAAATTCGGTGAAGTTTATTCATTCACTATTATCTCTAACGAGATGAGAAGAACCAAGTATGCATTAAGCCTAGGACTATATAGCTATTTTGAAATTCTATAAACCAAATTCTATTTATTACACATCTTGTCAGAAGTTTAGAATTGTAGTTGATTAATTATATTGTCTCTTTAAACTTCTGAAATTTAAAATAAAAAAAAAAAAAAATGGATACGTCCAGGTGTTATGTGATATTGGAGTCAATCAAACAATAAGCTTCTTAAATATAAAAGATTATCAAATCTTCTGATATTTTGGGATGTGTTAGGATATACGTTTTTGTTTGTAGAGAAATATATTTTGTTGCTTACTTAAATACGACATGATGTTGGGATTGTTAAAATGGATGTTGTTATATCAAAATAACTACATAAATAATTATATGATATTTATCAAAAGAATGTACTGTGGCTAGGAGTGTATCTAAACTTATTAGTAATGAACATCATTTATCTTACACTACATTCTAATGCTTATTGATAAAATGTACTCTCTTTTTCCGTTATTAATCATAGTGTTTAGTACATATTTTATTTTGATTCATTCTAACCAGATACATTTATTGGTTGTATTTATTTGATGGATTTGGATGTTAGAAATAAATTTGATGATTTGGTTGTATCATTTCTTATCTTTATTATCTGCACTTATTAATTTTATAAGTGATTGAGTTAGACAGCATGTGAAGCATGTGAATATGTGATATTGCCTACTGGATATTATATTTGGTAATATGTGATATTGCATGTCTAAATGTTATATGTGGTGGATGGATATATATTGAGGTATAGAGATGGTAATACAATATACGTCGCACTCATACTTGATTATTCGAGTTGAGAGTGGGGTTAATAAAAAAGAGTTACTAAAGGTGGTCACTTTTCTAATGCTATTTTAAAAAAAACTTCTTTTTAAAGAAAATATTTTAGTTAAAGTTGATGGTACTAAAGTTAGAACTAATAAAAAAAATTCTCTTTGTGAACAAGTTTATGGTACTAAAGTTGTTAAGATATCAATAGATAAAAGGTTTAGTATCAGTTATTATCTAAGAAACAAAATTCATTAACCAAAATTAATGGCATGCTTATTTAGATAACTAGGATTTATTTTCATGCATTATTTGTGAGGAATCAAAATGATGAGAATAAAAATTGTGGAGAGGAAAACTAGGGTTTTGATGAAAATGATGGAGAAGAAAACTAAGGTTTAGAATGGAAAATTTGTGGAGAAGAAGAAGAAGAAGAGGAGAAAGAAAGTTAGAGTTTTGGAAGAGAGAGAGTAAAATTTGCAAATGAGAGTAAATTTTGGAATTAGAGGGGGGGTTGGGACAGCCCCATGAGTAGAAAAATAGGATAGCTCCAGTAATTTTTGTTGGAGTGGGTGGGGTTCCCAACCTATGTGGAGAATAACCCGGAGAGCGACGAGCGCCATCCGTGTGTCGGAGAAGCTCGGGAAGTGCATGGATCCTATTTTTGGAACATATATGGTAAGAAAATATATGATTGGATTTTTATATTTACTTTAATCATATATTTATGATTGGACCTTTCATATAGTAGCTTTCCATATAATTAGGTTTCCAATTATGGTAAGCCAATTATGATTGGATTTCCATTAAATATATGATTGATGCATATTGGAAGTTTCCATATGTATTGGCCTTCCATGTATGGATTACCAAGGGCTTATAAAAGGGTGATGCATGCTAGTTGTAAAATCATCTCAAAAACAAGAGTGCTTTACAATCTTTGAGAGAGAGAGAGAGAGGATTAAGGAATATTGTGAAGGAGAGATTGCTTCGAATAATTTTTCGGCATCTCTTGTTCTTCGGAGTCCGCAATCAAAAATTTTCTTCTTTTAAGTGAGTTGTGGTGATCCGTGTTGGATCGGGAGGAGCTTGTAGAGGGTGTATTCTCTTTATTCCATTAGTGGAGGTTCTTCAGGGTTGGACTCCGATCGTCCCATGGTTTTTCCTGCAAGGGTTTTCACGTCAAAAATCTTTGTGTCTACGATTGTGTTTGCGTTTTTGGATTGTGTGCTTTTGCTCGGTTCTCTCGCAGGACTTTCTGGTTTGGGGGAACGGTTTTCGCGCTTCGTTCCCAACAGAGTGGTATCAGAGCTTTGGGTTCAAAGAAGTGTCAGGAGTTGACAGTCAAAACAGGAAGCAAAGATAGACGCGAAGCCGGTGCGCATGGTGAACCTGAACGGTACCAACTACCATTATTGACGGAGCAAGATGAATGATTTGCTGTTCGTCAAGAAGCTGCATCTTCCAGTATTTTCATCCGAGAAATCCAGTGACAAATTCGATGTGGACTGGAACTTCGAGCAAATACAGGTGTGTGGGTACATGCGGCAGTTCGTTGACGAGAACGTGTACAACCACGTTGCGAATATTGAGCACGCGAAGACGTTATGGGATAAGCTGGAATCTTTGTACGCGAAGAAGACCGGGGTAAACAAGCTGTTCCTGATCCGGATGATGATGGGTCTGCGGTACAAAGATGGTGCATCCATTACGGATCACTTAAGTGAGTTACAAGGTGTGGTGGACCAGCTATCTTTGATGGGAGTCAAGTTCGACGACGAGGTTCAGGGACTATGGTTGCTATGTACATTGCCAGACTCGTGGGAGACCGTACGAGTATCTATGATCGCTTATGCTCCAAAAGGCGTGGTCGGTCTGGAGTTTGCCAAGAGCGGGGTGCTGAATGAAGAGATGCGGATACGTTCTCAGGGCACTTCATCCACATCCCACAACTAAGAGGCATTGGTTTCAGAGAGCCGCGGAAGGGGCAAAAGCAGGGGTCTAGGTGGTGACAGAGACAAAAGCAGGAAAAAGTCCAAGGGTCGTTACAAGGACTCGGAGTGTTACCACTGTGGCAAGAAGGGCCACATCAAGCAGAACTGTTTCGCTTGGAAGAGAAAGAAGAAGGGCGACAAGGGGAAGCAAGATGAGAACACTACAGCGGCAGCCTCGATACATGGAGTCTATGTGATCGTCGTAAGTGATGAGGTTATCATAAACCTCGCCTGCGATGACACTTCTTGGTTGGTGGACTCAGGGGCTTCAGCGCATGTATCTCACAACAGGGCACTATTTACCACTTATACGACAGGCGACTGTGGAGTGTTGAAGATGGACAATGGAGATGTGTCGAAGGCGGTTGCCATTGGAGATGTGCATTTGAGAACGAAGACGGGTGCAGTTCTTGTTCTCAAAGATGTTCGTCATGTCCCTGACATCCGTTTCAATCTAGTGTCGGTTGGAAGGTTGGATGACGAGGGATTCTTCAGTCTTTTCGGGAATAGTCAGTGGAAGCTTTCCAGAGGTTCGATGGTGATTGCCAGAGGAAGCAAGAAGTCCGGTCTCTACTATATGGAGGAGAGCGCACAGGGCGCACATGAGGTGAACGCCGTCAGTGATGCGTCTACCGAGTTGTGGCACAGGCAGCTCGGCCATATCAGCGAGAAGAGGATGAGCTACTTGGTGAACAGGAAGATGATTCCATGGCTCAAGTCTACAAAGTTGGAGAAGTGCACGCACTGCTTAGCTGGAAAGCAAAATAGAGTGTCTTTTCAAAGTCACCCAAGTTCAAGGAAGCCGGCGTTGCTCGAGTTGATTCACTCGGATGTCTGCGGTCGTATGAAAGTAAAATCTATTGGTGGTGCATCTTACTTTGTAACTTTTATTGATGATTGTTCTAGGAAGGTTTGGGTCTATGCCTTAAAGACCAAGGATCAGGTGTTGCCTACTTTCAAAAAGTTTTAGGCATCTGTTGAAAGAGAGACGGGCAAGAAGTTATTGTGTGTTCGGTCCGACAACGGCAGAGAATACATTGGTCCCTTTGATACTTATTGTAGAGAGCAAGGGATACGACACCAGAAGACTTCGCCCAAGATACCTCAGCTCAATGGTGTAGCGGAGGGCATGAACAGGACACTGATGGAGAGGGTGCGGTGTTTGCTTTCAGAAGCAAACTTGTCGGGTAGTTATTGGGGTGAGGCTCTTCTCACAGCTGCTTATGTTATTAATTTATCTTCTAGTTCTCCTTTGCAGGGTGATGTGCCTGACAAAGTATGGTACGGCAAAGAGCCATCATACAATCACCTGCGAGTGTTTGGCTGTAAGGCCTTCGTGCATGTACCAAAGGACGAGAGGTCCAAACTTGAGCCGAAGACGAGGCGATACGTCCTTGTCGGCTATGGTCGAGATCAGTTTGGCTATAGACTCTACGACCCGGTGGAAAGAAAGCTCTACAGAAACAGGGACGTGGTATTCGTCGAGGATTAGACCATGACCAATACTCAGGATTCCGAGACGCCTTTTGAGGCTGAGAAATTGCCTAAGTTAGAGTCATTTCGCTTCGAGCAGTTTTCAGAGGACATCACAGAGGATCCAATTATGGGGGAGCCAGTACATGAAGTTGCTTCCAACCTTGATCATCAGCCTGTTGATGGTGGTCAGGGTGTCCCTCAGGAGGATGAGCATGCCGGGGAGGCGGTTCCTGAAGAGGAGAAGGCTGTTAGTATACAGCCAGCACCAGTGGCTCCACTGAGAAGGAGCGAAAGAGAGCGTCGACCATCTACGAGATACTCATCGGGTGAGTATGTGCTATTGACTGACGGAGGAGAGCCCAAAAGTTTTGCAGAGGCTATAGAAGACGAACACAGGCAGGAGTGGATGGAGGTTATGCAGGAGGAGATGAGTTCCTTACACGCCAATTTCACTTATGAGCTGGTGCGATTGCCAAAGGGCAAGAAGGCTTTGAAGAATCGATGGGTGTTTAGAGTGAATGAGATGGATGATGCTACTCGCCCTCGATATAAATCGAGGCTGGTAGTTAAAGGCTACAGTCAGTGGAAAGGCGTAGATTATGATGAGATCTTTTTGTCTGTCGTCAAGCATTCGTCTATTCGGGTGGTGCTAGCATTGGCAGTCAGTCTCGACTTGGAGGTCGAGCAGATAGACGTAAAGACGGCATTCCTCCATAGTGACCTTGAGGAGGAGTTATACATGGAGCAGCCAGAGGGATTCTGTGAGAAGGACAAGTCACATTTGGTCTGCCGGTTGAGGAAGAGCTTGTATGGTCTGAAGCAGGCTCCGAGGCAGTGGTACAAGAAGTTCGAGTCATTTATGGGGGGAGCATGGCTATGCACGGACGACGTCGGATCACTGTGTATTTGTAAGATATTTTGTCGATGATGATTTCATTATTTTATTGCTCTATATAGATGACATGCTATTAAGGGTCGGAATGCCACTAGGATAGCGGAGTTGAAGCGCCAACTGGGCGTGGCCTTTTTTATGAAGGATTTGGGTACAGCAAAGACTATTCTTGGGATGGAGATCAGCCGAGAGAGAGAGTCCAAGCTGCTACACTTATCCCAAAAGAAGTACATTCATCGGGTACTTCAGCGTTTCGGGATGGACGAGTCGAAGAAAGTGAGTTGCCCCCTTGCGGCTCACTTTAAGTTCACTGAAAAGCAGTGTCCATCTACCGAGGACGAAAAAGAAGATATGGAGCGGGTTCCATATGCCTCAGCTGTGGAAAGTCTTATGTATGCTATAGTGTGTACGAGGCCAGACATCGCTCATGCAGTTGGTACAGTTAGAAGGTACCTTTCAAATTCTGGAAGGGTACATTAGAGTGCGGTCAAGTGGATGCTACGATACCTTCAGGGCACTGCCGATTGGAGACTTTCTTTTGGTGGTGACGAGCCAAGCTGGTTGGGTATACCGATCGACACTGATATGGCTGAAGATGTAGACACGAGACGATCGACTTCGGACTATGTGATGATGTTTGCCGGAGAAGCGGTATCGTGGCAGTCACGGCTGCAGAAGTGTGTTGCCTTGTCGACGACGGAAGCGGAGTACATTGCGGCGACGGAGGCTTGCAAGGAGTTGCTGTGGTTGAAAAAGCTGTTGCAGGAAATAGGGCTGAAGCAAGAGCAGTATACTTTGCTTTGCGACAGTCAGAGTGCTATTCACCTTGTGAAGAATCAGACCTTTCATAGTCGGTCCAAGCACATCAAGACTCGGTATCATTGGATACGGGATGTGGTTGAGAAGAATGATGCGATGCTTGAGAAGGTCCATACTGATGACAATGGAGCGGACATGCTCACGAAGGTTCTACCAAGGGAGAAGTTTGAGTACTACAGGCGAATCATCGGGATGACAAGTTCCTCCACCTAGTTGTGAAGGGGGAGATTTGTTGGAGTGGGTGGGGTTCCCAACCTATGTGGAGAATATCCCGGAGAGCGACGAGCGCCATCCGTGTGTCGGAGAAGCTCGGGGAGTGCATGGATGTAACTGCATGTTTTAAAAAATAAGGATAATTTTGAACTTTTGTAAAATTGATTATTTAATAATAGGTTTAAATCATGTTATTGATTTATTGGTGATTTTAATTATTTTAATTTAATTAATTTAGTTCTTTATGATTTTGTTCTTTAGCTAGTGTAACCTTAGAGCTGCTTAGCCTAGAGACTAACCATGACCATGGAGGCCTAACCCATGTGACTATATTAGCTAATTACCACTTTTTAGTCTAAGGATATTTTGGTCATTTTGTGACTTTTGAATTATTTAGGATTTTGATTAATTGGTAAAATTTTATATTATTTTAATAATATTTAAATTGATATATTGTGATTTTGGTCATTTTTCATATTTTAATATTTTGGGAATTTTTATATTTTAATATTGTATTTTGGGGTTTTATTTGATCGGGTTTGGGTTTTGTCTCATTTCGACTTGTGTAGTGACCCGGGTCAGTTTTGGACTCAATTAGACCCGACCAATTTGTCATGACCAAACCCAAATATTATTTTTAACTAATCACATTTGATTTTAGTAGGATTAGAGTTGGAAATTAGATTTAGAACTTGAAATTAGGAGTTTCCAATTTACCATTTTGACCCCAACTCAAAACCCTTATATTCCTTGACTTGGAGGGCATTTGTGACTTTGCACAATGCCCAAACACCCTCCAAGAGTGGCTGGCCAGCAGCTCACCCTCTCTCTTCTTCCCATTTCAAGAAAAACTCTCTCTTTCTCTCTCTTCCTTTCTCTCATTCTACAAAGACCACTTTCTTTTTCCTTTGAATTTTAGGCTCAAAAGTAAGTCAAATCTCTTCCAATCTCTTCCATTTCTCTAGATCTCTTAATCTTGGTGCTAACCTTTGTTTATCTCTTGTTTGTGATTTTGATCTAGGTAGATCTAGCTTGGTGGTGGTAGGAGCATAGATCTTGTGCTTAGACCTACAAAGGGATGAATTTAGGGCTTTTTCTTGGGATTCCAACTCCCAAGAGGTAAATCCTCACTCTAACCTTTGTAATTACTTTTATTTAGTGCCATTTGCATATTAGAGGATACCCGAGATGTAGGACAACCCATTAGAAGAGGTTTGGAACCCATTGGACTCAATTCGGGACTTTCGGACTAGGTTTAGTGCCAATTTTAGGAAAAATCCTAAATTGACATGTTTGGGTGTTACCCTAGACTAATTAGACATAATTAGGTCAGTTTGGGTGAGATAAGGCTAGGTACGTGTCCATATTTGAATACGTGGGGTCGTTTTGCGAGAAATCATAAAAATAGGCTTTTTCGGGGTTTTCGGGTTCCAACACACGGGTGACTTTTTGCACCGACACTAGAATCAGCAAGTTAGTACTTAGAATAGGTTCTAATCATTATTTAGAACTCGTGGGTAGAGTTTGGGTCGAATCCGGATATATTTGGTGTCCGTATCACGCGGTATCGCGAATCGGACACCCCGGAGTCGCCAGAATGGTCATTTGGCCATTCGGGTCTCGTTTCTCGTTTCCGCTCGCGTGCGCGAGTTAGATTTCTTGTATGGGGTACATGTCTAGGCCTTAGAGAGTAGAATTGCAAGGATTGGATATTCGAATAAGGTTTTGGGTCGTTTAGGAGTATATGTATATGTGTATGTGTATGTGTATGTGTAGGTGTGTATATTTATATGGAGAGTGTGTGTGGTGCTAGCGGTGGTGTTGATAGTGTGTGTGTGTGGATGTTCATGGATAGATAGATAGATAGATAGATAGATAGATAGATAGATAGATAGATAGATAGATAGATAGATAGGTAGATAGGTAGAGGGATGAATGAATTAATGAATGGATGAATCGATGGGTGAATGAATGAATGAAATAAACATGTGAATGAAAGAATATATGAGTTTGATGAAGGTTTAGAATGAATGAATGAAAGTATTCATGAATGAATATATGAATGATTGAATATATGAGAGAAGGAATGAAATGAAGAAATGAATAGATTCATAGATGATGAATGAATGAATATAAATATAGGAAAGAAGGAATAAATGAAATGAGAATTGAATGGATTGTGAATTGAATGGATTGGTGAATTGAATGGAGATGTGAATGAGATGAAGGAATAGATGAGTGGATTCATGAGTGAATGAATGAAGAAATGAATGAATAAATATAGGGATGAATGAATGTATAGATGAATGATGGATGAATAAATGGATGAATGAATAGAGGATGAAGGAGTAGTAGAAGAAGAGACCATAGCAGCAGCAGAAATCAGCAATAGCAGTAAATTCAGCAGCAATAGCAGCAGTTTGGCAGCAGCAACCCCCCCCCCCCCAATTTTGTCCCCTTTTGACCCTCCAATACACCCCTAATTGATCCTCTTGTATACCCCCCTATATCCACCATATTTTCTACTATACAACCCCTTGATTGGTGAGTGTTAGAGTGGTGTAGGTTGGTTAGAAAACTAGTGGTTAGAGTGGTATAAAATAAGCTAAGCCATATGTTAGTAGGTAATGAGAATTTTTTCTTTTTGACTTTTAAGTGTCAAGATATCATGATACGGTATCGAGATACTAGAAGAAGGTTGGAATACGATATTAGAGAGTGGGGGAATACTTAGATTGAAGGTGGAGAGGTCTAAAGTCGGAGTTAGAGACTAAGGTAAGGGTTTACCTTGGAAAGGGTAAGAGGGTATGTTAGGATAATACCTCTTTTATAACATGTTGGTTTAATACCTTAAGATATAGTTATAATTAGAATTTTATGGTTGATAATGGTTAGGAATAGTGGATTTAAACTAGTTTTGACCTTCGTTGACCACAGTTAACTATTTTGACCAAAAGTCAACCGTAGCCTAGAAATGACTAGAACTTGACCGAAGTTGACCAGTTGACCCAAAGTCAACTGTTAGTCAAGTTTGACCTAGAGTTGACCAGAGTTGACCGTTTGACCAAAAGTCAATTGTAAGTCAACCTTTGACTTAAATTGACCCAGCTTGACTTTGTTTGACTTGCCTTGACCTAGTTCGACTTTGTTAGGCCTAGTATGACTTAGATTGACTTTGTATAATCTAGATTGACTTAGATTAACTTTGTTTGACCTTGTTTGACTTAGATTGACTTAGTTTAACCTTGTTTGACTTAGATTGACTTAGATTGACCTAGTATGACTTATTTTGGCTTGGTGTGACTTAGTATGACTGAGTTTGACCTATATTTCATAACATATACTAGAAATTATGCCATACACTGTTAAACCCTAATTAACTCATGATATCTCATCTTTAGGTCTGTGATTTTACTCTGAGCCAGATTACACAGTTGACATATTTTCATCGAATCTCAGGCGAGTACATTCTATGATAATATTTCTGTTTTATGATATCGTCTATGTTTCTTGTATTTAGTGTAGATATCCTTGTTCTCTTGACACATTGTTCACACGGATTGATATTTGTCTGAATTCCGTCATGAGATGTTATTCCTTGTATTTCTTGGTATACCCTGTGCAAGTCTTTCATTGTTCCTTGTGCATTGTATAGACACGATTCCTGTGAAGGCTCGCTACCTCCTCGGAGAATCATGTGCCATGACATGTCATTACTGGATCCACTTTACTGGTCAGGGACGGGGGTACTTAGCGTGGATATGAGATCATTTTTCCTCCTGTGATTCCTGTTCCCTGTGAGTGTTAGCCATACACTTCACGTATGACTAGCCATGCCCTTTTTCTGTGCAACCCAAGCCGATCACATGTTGAAACTAATACTAAACTCATATAGATATAGTTCCAGATTTTCGTACATGATATATACTGTTTTCTTGTTCTTACATTCAGTTACAGTCTTGATTTGCCTTACCATGATTCATGTACACATTATTTTACCTTGTATATTCTCTCTATTTACTGCTACATTTTTAATATCGTCTAACTAGAATTGTTATTTGAGATTTGTGCTCGTTTCATCCTGACTGGATATGTTGACAAAATTTTACAGATTATGGCGATGACGAGTGTCTTACCTACTACGGTCCTCATGACGTAGTTGGCCTAGACTTGGAGATCCTAGTTCAGCAGGGGTTAGCTCCAGCCGATGAGGCTTTAGATATAGCTTAGCTGGTTTAGTTTGGTACTGGACTTTGTCTCCAGATTATATTTTGGCTTGTTATTATTTTAGTATTGTATTGAGATTGTTGACTCTAGACTTGTATTATTTCTGTGTTGGATCTTCTGGATGATATTTCATATCTTGTTGTCTTTATCTTTCGGTATCATCTATCTTTCTTAGAGTTTGTGATTGAGTATATTATATTTCATTGCTTGTCCTCTATTCAGAGTTGACCGTTCTCGACAGATTTTGATATTATAACTGTTGTTAGATAGTAGACCTAGACCGTTCTACGCCATTTCTGCGGCGTAGGCTGGGACGCTGTCACGCACTCGTGCCCTTACTCCGGGTGGAGGTCGTGACATATTTTTAGTGGTGGCCCATGCAAGTCAGAAGTCGCAAGAAGTGCGATGTCGTAGTGGTGCTCGACTTAGAGTGCTGCTACGAGCCTGCTATAGGTTTAGAAGGTATAGGCTATAGGCGAAGATTACTCAATCACAAAATAGGAAAACTTCCACTTGCTGATCATTTTAACTGTCCTTTTTGATATTGATTCTTGCATTCTAACTGTCCTCCAGGATGGTGCAGACAAGATCACAGCATCCTGAGGTCGCAAATATTGAGGCGTCCGCTATATCTCGCGGTCCTAATCCAGTCACTTCTGTCGCAGTCGGAGCGTCGACAGCAGCTTTTGGGGGCGCTCCTCCACCAATTTCGAGGACTGTCCCGGAGGTTGCTATGACTGTTCCTGCCGCAGTACCAGCTGTTGACGTGGGCACTCTTTCTCCTCCTGTACAGCGGACTCCTCCGTCAGTTGCAGATGTTCTTCCTCCTCTGCCTCCTCTGCCTATAAACATGGGACAGATGCTTGCTTTCTTCCAGCAGATGCTGGAGACCCAGAGGGCCCAGTCTGAGGCATAGCAGACACAGACCGACGCGATACGACATGATATGGAGGATGCCTATCAGTTGGCTTTAGCAGCCGTAGAGCAGAGGGCTCCGCATCAGGGAGCGCAGCCGAGGCCAGGCGACATCCAAGCCTTTAAGAAACTAGGGCCTCGTGATTTCGGTGGGACAGAGGGCGTAGTTTATGCTGATGACTGGCTCGAGGACATCGAGCGGCAGATGAGGGCTTCCCGTCTAGCAAACGACCTGAAGGTCGAGGTGGTAGAGCTACAGTTGTTGGACATCGCCCGTACCTGGTTCAGGAATGAGCCCGCTCTTGCTGGGGAGGGCCATACCTGGGCCGAGTTCAAGGTTCTCTTCAAGGAGAAGTTCTTTTCTCCTACGGACAAGATCGACTTGGCGAGGCAGTTTCAGAACCTGCACCAGGGCGGCTTGTCTGTTGAGGAGTACGCCGCAGAGTTTGGCCGTCTGAGACGATATGCGGAGTATATGGTTCGCGACCCAGAGATCTGAGCGAGCCGTTTCAGAGAGGGATTGATCTGGGATATCAAGATCCTTATCCCATTTTTCTATACGACTTACACTGAGATCTTTGCGGAGGCCCGCAAGGTAGAGCAGGAGTGGGGCTTAAAGCCCAAGAGGGACCGTGATCTATTCTCGGGGGCTACTAGCAGCGCGGGGCCTGTTAAACGTCCTCAGCTACAGCATCAATCTTTTTCGCAGCACCAGCAGCAGTTTCAGGCTAGGGCACCAGTTCTGCAGGTGCAGTACCATCAGCAGAGGCAGGTGCAGAATGGCCAACATTGCAACTTCTGTAAGAAGCCCGGTCATATCTTGGAGGTTTGCAGGAAGAGACTGGGGATGTGCCTCTATTGTGGTGAAGCGGGACATCAGATGAGAGATTGTCCCGTGAGCCCTCGTTTTACTGGTGCAGCTCAGGGAGTGCGGGCTAGGCCACCTGCGGTACCGTATCATGCCCCACACCAGCAGCAGGATATACCCCGCCAGGGTAGGGCTTTTGTGATGGCTGCCGAGGAGACCCACCCTGCAGGCGATAGATTAGGAGGTTAGGTCTTGTTCCTTCCTTTTACCTGTTTCTTTTCGCCCATTGATTGATGATTGTTTCCTTAGTATCTTTAGTTTGCATATGTGATGTTCATGTTAGATAAATAGAATACCACAATGAAGACTGCAATAACATGATACTGTAGAGACTACAACCTTGTATGTGTTCTGATTTTCTGGATTGTATGTTATGTAACTTAGGATAAAATTTAGTAGACTTTGATTGTTGGGAGCCTAACCTAGAGAAGAGTACAACCAATTTGAATTTCGAGGGCAAAATTTTTCTAAGGGGGTAGAATTGTAACTGCCTGTTTTAAAAAATGAGGATAATTTTAAACTTTTATAAAATTGATTATTTAATAATAGGTTTAAATCATGTTATTGATTTATTGATGATTTTGATTATTTTAATTTAATTAAATTAGTGTTTTATGATTTTGTTCTTTGGCTAGTGTAACTTTAGAGCTGCTTAGCCTAGAGACTAACCATGACCATGGAGGCCTAATCCATGTGACTAGATTAGCTAATTACCACTTTTTAGTCTAAGGATATTTTGGTCATTTTATGACTTTTGAATTATTTAGGATTTTGACTAATTGGTAAAATTTTATATTATTTTAATAATATTTAAATTGATGTATTGTGATTTTGGTCATTTTTTATATTTTAATATTTTTGGGAATTTTTATATTTTAATGTTGTATTTTGGGATTTTATTTGATCGGGTTTGGGTTTTGTCTCATTTCAACTTGTGTAGTGACCCGGGTCAGTTTTGGACCCAATTGGACCCGACCAATTTGTCATGACCAAACCCAAATATTATTTTTAACTAATCATATTTGATTTTAGTGGGATTAGAGTTGGAAATTAGATTTAGAACTTGAAATTAGGAGTTTCCAATTTACCATTTTGACCCCAACTCAAAACCCTTCTATTCCTTCACTTGGAGGGCATTTGTGACTTTGCACAATGCCCAAACACCCTCCAAGAGTGGCCGGCCAGTAGCTCACCCTCTCTCTTCTTCCCATTTCAAGAAAAACTATCTCTCTTTTCCTTTCTCTCATTCTACAAAGACCCCTTTCTTTTTCCTTTGGATTTTAGGCTCAAAAGTAAGTCAAATCTCTTCCAATCTCTTCCATTTCTCTAGATCTCTCTCTAATATTTGTGCTAACCTTTGTTTATCTCTTATTTGTGATTTTGATCTAGGTAGATCTAGCTTGGTGGTGGTAGGAGCATAGATCTTGTGCTTGGACCTACAAAGGGGTGAATTTAGGGCTTTTTCTTGGGATTTCGACTCCCAAGAGGTAAACCCTTACTCTAACCTTTGTAATTACTTTTATTTAGTGCCATTTACATATTAGAGGATACCCGAGGCGTAGGACAACCCATTAGAAGAGGTTTGGAACCCATTGGACTCAATTCGGGACTTTCGGGCTAGGTTTAGTGCCAATTTTGAGGAAAATTCTAAATTGACATGTTTGGGTGTTACCCCTAGCCTAATTAGACATAATTAGATTAGTTTGGGTGAGATGAGGCTAGACATGTGTCCATATTTGGATATGTGGGGTCGTTTTACGAGAAATCATAAAAATAGGCTTTTTCGGGATTTTCGGATTCCAACACACGGGTAACTTTTTACACCGATACTAGAATCGGCAAGTTGGTACTTAGAATAGGTTCTAATCATTATTTAGAACTCGTGGGTAGAATTTGTATCGAATCCGGATATGTTTGGTGTCCGTATCACGTGGTATCGCAAATCGGACACCCCGGAGTCGCCAGAATGACCATTTGGCCATTCGGGCCTCGTTTCTCGTTTTCGCTCGCGTGCGCGAGTTAGATTTCTTATGTGGGGCACGTGTCTAGGCCCTAGAGAGTAGAATTGCAAGGATTGGATATTCGAATAAGGTTTTGGGTCGTTTAGGAGTATATGTATATGTGTATGTGTATGTGTATGTGTATGTGTGTATATTTATATGGGGAGTGTGTGTGCGGTGGTAATGGTGGTGTTGGTAGTGTGTGTGTGTAGGTGTTCATGGATAGATAGATAGATAGATAGATAGATAGATAGATAGATAGATAGATAGATAGATAGATAGATAGATAGATAGATAGATATATAGATAGGTAGAGGGATGAATGAATTAGTGAATGGATGAATGGATGGGTTAATGAATGAATGAAATGAACATATAAATGAAAGAATATATGAGTTTGATGAAGGTTTAGAGTGAATGAATGAAAGTATTCATGAATGAATATATAAATGATTGAATATATGAGAGAAGGAATGAAATGAAGAAATGAATAGATTCATAGATGATGAATGAATGAATATGAATATAGGAAAGAAGGAGTGAATGAAATGAGGATTGAATGGATTGGTGAATTGAATGGAGATGTGAATGAGATGAAGGAATAGATGAGTGGATTCATGAGTGAATGAATGAATAAATATAGGGATGAATGAATGTATAGATAAATGATAGAAAAATAAATAGATGAATGAATAGAGGATGAAGGAGTAGAAGAAGAAGAGACCACAGCAGCAGCAGAAATCAGCAATAGCGGCAGTAAATTCAGCAGCAATAGCAGCAGTTTGGCAGCAGCAACCCCCCCCCCCCCCCCCCCCATTTTGTCCCCTTTTGACCCTCCAATACACCCCTAATTGATTCTCCTATATACCCCCCTATATCCACCATATTTTCTACTATACAACCCCTTGATTGGTGAGTGTTAGAGTGGTGTAGGTTGGTTAGAAAACTAGTAGTTAGAGTGGTATAAAATAAGCTAAGCCACATGTTAGTAGGTAATAAGAATTTATCCTTTTTGACTTTTAAGTGTCAAGATATCATGATACGGTATCGAGATACTAGAAGAATGTTGGAAAACCATATTAGAGAGTGGGGGAATACTTAGATTGAAAGTGGAGAGGTCTAGAGTCGGAGTTAGAGACTAATGTAAGGATTTACCTTGGAAAGGGTAAGAGGGTATGTTAGGATAATACCTCTTTTATGACATGTGGATTTAATACCTTAAGATATAGTTATAATTAGGATTTTATGGTTGGTAATGGTTAGGAATAGTGGACTTAGACTAGTTTTGACCTTGGTTGACCACAGTTGACTATTTTGACCAAAAGTCAACCGGAAGTCAACCGTAGCCTAGAAATGACTAGAACTTGACCGAAGTTGACCAGTTGACCCAAAGTCAACTGTTATTCAACGTTAGTCAAGTTTGACGTATAGTTGACCTAGAGTTGACCAGAGTTGACCGGTTGACCAATAGTCAACTGTAAGTCAACCTTTGACTTAAATCGACCAAGTTTGACTTTGTTTGACTTGCCTTGACCTAGTTCGACTTTGTTAGGCCTAGTATGACTTAGATTGACTGTTTGACCTTGTTTGACTTAGATTGACTTAGATTGACCTAGTGTGACTTAGTTTGGCTTGGTGTGACTTAGTATGACTGAGTTTGACCTAGATTTTATAACATATACTCAAAATTATGCCATACACTGTTAAACCCTAATTAACTCATGATATCTCATCTTTAGGTCTGTGATTTCACTCTGAGCCAGATTACACAGTTGACATATTTTCATCGGATCTCAGGCGAGTACCTTCTCTGATAATATTTCTGTTTTACGATATCGTCTATGTTTCTTGTATTTAGTGTAGATATTGTCACTTCCCGTTCCCGAAATATGTATTCTAAATATATGTACTGCTGGAATGTATTTATTTAATATTTATCATGTATTATTCTATATTTAAATTTCTTTAATTTCTTGCTAATTATTTTTCTGCATTTTACTTTCTGTATTTTACTTTCTGCTTTGCTTTTGGGTTCGGCCCGAATTGGTTTATTTTTTGGCCTTGGATGGTTCAACATGAACCCACCTACCACCACTCCTTCATTTAAAGCCTCATCCCCTTTCTCTCTCTCTCTTCATTACTTATTCTCATTATTCTTCTTCTTCCTCATAACTCCCCCAACAACCTAGGAGGGCTAGGCAAGTGCCAACTTGCTTCTTGATGGATTTCTATTTTTGTTGTTCCATTATCTTCCTCTCAAGATTCTTAGACACTTTAGTACTTAGCATTTTCAATTCCCATGGCTCATTTCATGTAGATCTAAGTTTAATACATTTTCGAAATTTTTAGGTTTTGATATAGTAACTTTGTTATTTTTCAAGTTTTGATGGTTCCATGTCGTAGGGAATTTGATTCTACCCTATTTAGACCATTGGAAGTCCTGATTTCGACTTATTTTGAGTGATTTGTGGTCTTTTGGTTCATGGGTTTTCATGGCCATTGGAGGCTGGTTGGGGAAGATAAGCAGTACATGCTGTCCTGACGCATGCTGTTTGTTGGTAAAAAATTGTTGCCATGCTGTTTGCTGGCGCATGTTGTTTGCTGGCGCATGCTGTCCTGGTATATGCTATTTTCTAGCGCATGCTGTTTGCTGGCAAAAAGCTGTTGCCATGCTGTTTGCTGGAGTATGCTGTTTGCTGGCGCATGCTGTCCTGGCACATGTTGTTTGCTGGCGTATGCTGTTTGCTGGCGCATGCTGTCCTGCGCATGATGTTTTCTGGTGCATGCTGTTTGCTGGCAAAAAGCTGTTGTCATGCTGTTTGTTGGCGTATGCTGTTTGCTGGCGCATGCTGTCCTGGTACATGTTGTTTCCTGGCGCATGATGTTTGCTGGCAAAAAGCTGTTGCCATGCTGTTTGCTGGCGTATGCTGTTTGCTGGCGCATGTTGTCCTGGTGCATGCTGTTTTTCTGGCGCATGCTGTTTGCTGGCAAAAAGCTGTTGTCATGCTGTTTGCTGGCGCATGTTGTTTGCTGACGTATGCTGTCCTGGCGCATGATGTTTCCTGGCGCATGCTGTTTTCTGACAAATACTGTTTCTTGGCGCATACAATTTTCTGGCGCATGCTGTCTTAGCGCATGCTGTTTCTTGGCACATGCTGTTTCCTGGCGCATGCTGTTTCCAGACGCATGTTGTTTTCTGTGGTCGTATGCTGTTGACTGCTATTTTTCGTGGCCGTATGGTACTTCCTGGCCGCATGAGATCCTGACCACATATGCATTCTCAGCCGCATGAACTTCTATAATTTCTCGGCCGCATGAACTCTAGCCCATGATACCTTTTGACTGATTCTTGTCCCGAATTAACATTGATTGATATTGATTATGACCTTGACTAATAATTGATCATACGTTTCTAGTTGGAACTAAGAGACTGGCTAGTCGTCCTATTGAATTGAGTGAATGAGACACGTTCATATTAATTATGAACTATTGTAATCGATTGGCCGATCCCAAATATTGGCATACAGGCATATACAGGCTTCAATTAATTTATTTTTCTACAAAAGCAGCATGTGTACTTTATGGTCAAGGCATGATTTATTTCGTGGTTAGTTTTAATTGTTGCATTACGCTATGTAAGACCTACAACCTAACCGCACAGGTATCGTTGTAGAGTTGGGCATATCGTACTTTGTACGGAAGTACTCATTCTGAATGACCATGATCCACGGCATGGGATTTCACTTAACATAGAGGCTACTAAGTTAAATAAAATAATGATTGCATGGAGAGAATAGATTCCCGAGTTCTTACATTACAGCCCTCTTTAGGACTATTAGTGCCCGACAGGCCGGCTGGTTCCCACAGATACAGTAAATCTGTCACACGGGCAGGGAGCGGTATCTGCTTATATTATTTATTGTATATTGATGACGGGCGTCCCGCTGGGACTCGTCTAATTCATGATTGGCGCAATTGATTGACTGGGTAGACTAGCCTTGCTTGCACATAGTAAGAACTGAGGAATCCTTTATCACATAATTCCAAGATAACTTGGAACCCATAATAGCAAGACGTAGTAGTTGCATGGCCGTTTAAATTGATTTGGTTGTGTACTGTACCTACTCTGTTGACTAACTGAGATGATCAGAGTGTCGAGACATGACGGGCCAACTTCTGTCCTTATTTGGTTGGGAGGTTGGTTCGAAGTGTCGTGACGTTATGTGAATCCCAGTAGCAAGCAGAGATCTATTATTATATTCTCTTATTTACTGGTTTAAATTCCTCATATCGTGCTTCCTTGCGATACTTGTTGTTTGCCATTAAAATTGTTTGATTGAAAACTTTAATACAAACAGAACAGTGTTACAATGTAGGACTTAGATGTAGTCCTAGGAGTACACTTTTGTTTAAGCTGGGTCCTTAGTGCCAATAGAGCGAGTGGTAATGCGTTGACTCCGTTGACCGGTTGACGACGGTTATCGGTTCTCTGAAGGCGTGGATTGCTCTGGGTGCTGGAGCTTGCTGAGAGGAGAAAGACGTTGAGTGTCTGTATCTGCCTCTCTGATGATTCCTTGTATGTTCGTTGTGGATTCTCTCTGTGTGTGAAGGAGAAGATCCCTCTATTTATAGTTTTGCAGGCTGGCTGCTCATGCGCGCATGTAGGATGCGCCGGTATGTGGGGATGCCACGTGGAAGTTGCTGATAGGGGTGCACAGATGATGCGCCCTGATTGGGAGGTTGAACTCTTCATACTGCTGTTGTGAGCCGGTACGTAGCAGAAGAGAAGATCTTTCTGTTGCTGAAATCTTGGACGAGTTGAGTCAAAGGACACATGTCGTCGACTCATGGCTTGAAGATCTCGAATTTGGGGGGGTAGTGATCTGGTGAGCTGCACCTTGGATCTGGGCGCAGGAGGAGGCTGTGGCTCATAACCTTTAGGAGTTACAAACTATTTAGGGCGCATGGCTTTTGAGGCGCATGCAGGTGACCTTCCTTCTGTCTTTCGGGATCAGAGATCAGTCTGGGGCGCATGGCTTTTGAGGTGCATGCAAAGCTTCAACTGGAGACTCTTCTTCTGTCTTTAGGGATCAGTGAAGGGTCTGAGGCGCATGGCTTTTGAGGCGCATACTGGTTTGGACGCATGGCCGTAGAGGCGCATGGCGATTTGGACGCATGGCCGTAGAGGCGCATGGTGATTTGGACGCATGGCCGTAGAGGCGCATGGTGATTTGGACGCATGGCCGTAGAGGCACATGCGGATGGCCACGTGGCAGTAGCCGTCGGAATAGAGTCATGATGATGCTGACGTTGCCGACGCTTCGTTCTCTGAAAAAGCTGTCAACCGTTCAGACTTTGGGAAGCGTGCTGCCAACTCTGGTGTCAGTTCAGCGTTTAATGTTTGTGACGTTCGATGGACAGCTGAGGGGGCACATTGGTTGGTGGTCCACTCGGCATGGAGATGTGAGGGAGGGGACGCATCCTTTGTGATACGCCGAGTACTGTAGGACGCGTCTGTGTGATGCGCCTGATGCTGGAGGGCACGTCCGTGTGATGCGCTGTTTGGCTGGCGCATCCGACATGTCCTTTAATGACGCGACTGTCTCGCTCCTCGAGTGCTATAAATAGCCGTTTGGCTAAATTCGAGGCGTCCGGTTCATCCATTTAATGCAAATTCATTGTACAGAATTCGGAGAGTCATCCACTTGGCGCGTGGGTTTGATTTGCTCAGCCTATAAATAGTGGCATGGAGAGAAGGTTTGCTCCTCATTCCCTCACGTACTTCCAACATGAACTTGGATATGTGGGTGCATTCTGTTGACGAAGTGCTCCCGAGGGTAAAGATGAGACGTCGTGTTGTCTTCGATGCACTTGAAGGTGACTGTTACATCCAAAAGACGGAGTCAAGGGCTTCTGAGGCAGGCGGAAGGTGCCTGTTGCATCCAAAGATAGGGATGTTCGGGCCTCGTCTCCGTTGTTCCGGAAGAGCCGTAGATCGGAATGGTGGTGCTAGGCTCTCTCTTCCTTCAAAGTGGGTGCCGCCCACCTTGATTGTGTTGAAAGCTCCTTGTGTCATGATTTCGATCACGGTCTTCCCTGGTCTTTGGAGGCTCTTTCGAAGCCTTCCCTGGCCACAGCATTTGCGGTGCTCTTCTCTTCCTTGGTTCCAGCCAGAGGGTTAAATGCTTTGCTTGGCGAAGCACTTATCAGGTGAGCCTGGCTGGAAGAGCGGCACATAACTGGGCTCTGCTCGGCCAGGTGAGCCTAGTTGGAAGAGTTGCTCATAACTGAGCTGCTGAAGGGATGCACATAACTGAGCTGGATGCACATAACTGAGCTGCTGAAGAGATGGTAGGATGCGCCTGGCTGGAGGCGCATGACATCTGCTGCGCCTGGCTGACAGCGCATGGTGTCTGCTGCGCCTATCGGAAGGCGCATGGTGGTTGCTGTGCCTATCTGGAAGGCGCATGGTGGCTGTTGGCTGTAGATCTAGGATCCTTCCTTTGTAGAAATTCTCCTTTGTACAACCTTTTCTAGACATGTAATAGACTTTTATATATATAAATAAAAAGTCCTTCTTTGATTGTCTATGGCTTATTTGATTAGCTGTCTGAGTTCTGGCGCATATAATGCCTGGCGCATGGGCTTTCTGGTTGTGAAATTCTATGCTTCTACAAGACCCCCTTCAAAGTTTTCAAAACTTTTGAATAAGTTTTGGAATACTTTGAATAAGAAGCATGGAGGTCAGGGCGCATGATTTTTGGGCGCATACTTGTTCGGGCGCATGCTCCTTTCAGTTGATGATGATGACGCCGGTAACCCAAAAGATTAATGATGATCTTTTGGTTGTATTTGTTGTTATCTCCTCACGGAACCCGAAGCGACGGCTGAGATTACACGTCATCGGTTCACGCGTGCGACCAAGCCCTATAAATAGGTAAGGGTTAGAGAGAGAGAGAGAGTTCATCTGCTCTGTGCCTTTGCTTTCTTTAGAGATTTTTCTTCAAAACCCTAACTTTTTCTTCTCTGAGAGAATGGCTCCCAAGACTCCTCGCGGTGGTGCCGGCAAGGGGAAGGAGAAAGCGAAGGAGCCGGCGAAAGTTGTAACGGCTGACGTTCCCCGACGGCCTGTCAAAGTTCGGCCGGAGGTGGTTGGTAAGTCTCGTTTTTCCGTACACCAACGCACATAGACCTTGGGTCTTTAATGATGTGCCGCGGTCTTTGTTCGCCGACGCGCATGGGTTTAGACCCTGATGATGCGCCGAGGCTGCTGACGCGCATGGGCTTAAACCCTGATGATGCGCCGAGGCTGCTGACGCGCATGGGCTTAGACCCTGATGATGCGTCGAAGCTCTTCTTTCTCTTGTTGCTTCTAACATTTTTCTGATCTTTGCTAGTGTCAGTAGCGATCCCGCCTTTGAATGAAGTATTCTTGGAGGCTGTCTTCAACCAGATGGGTGTAGAGTATGATGAGGAAGCGCTCAAGAGGCTCTTATGCTGGATCAGCCTCCCGAGAGAATGACCCAAATCCGTGAGCAACAGTATGGGTTCCTCAAACGGATGATGGAACGTGGTGTTTTAAAATCTTCCACATCTGATAAATTGACCTTCTTGAAGCCTGAGTTCCTATTCGGAGACCGTCTCACTTCTACTGATGCGACGGTGTTGAAGGTCAAGGAGGACTGGTTCTTTACAGCGAATGGGGTGCATATGACTGTTAAGCAACTTGAACGTCAATGGCCTTTGACATCCTTCTGTTGCCTTGTTTCCCAGAGGAGGATATCTTGGGATCTTACCCCTTCTCAGGGGGGAGCGGTGACTGGCGTCATCCAAATTGATTCTACCTTCGACCAAAGGGATGCTTTGACCGCCACACAGTCTGGGTCTTCTTTCACCTGGCGGACTCTACGCCCCGGGAGCCTCTACAGTGACGTACCCATTGATACGTTTGCTTATAGTGCTTCGACCTTTACACATCGTATGTTTTTGATGGAACGCTCATACCCGAAAGAAGATTTTCGGGTAGAGGGTTGGTGCCATTACGTTTCCAAGTGGGATAAACTGACACTCTGGATCTTGTCACAGTTTCGGACCGAGCTTCGAGAGATTGGGTTGACTGCCGCGATCCGTGCTACCCAGGCGGGTGTTGATCTCAACAGGCACATGTTCCTCGCACTACTGGAGATGTTTGATGTCCATACCGGGACCTTTTTTACTCCGGTGGGGGAATTAGGGTTCGTACTTCATGAGATGTACGAGGTGTCAAAACTCCCTTGGGGGTCGGAACCCTATGAAGAGTACTTTCCCACCAACGAGGAACTTCAAGTCCTGGGGGACAGGGCTGAGGAGATGACGGCTGTCTTCAAGGAAGTAGCGAGTCATCATTACTATATGCAGAGACGGGATAGGAACGGGACGCAGCCTCATGTGACTGCTTGGAGAGATTATGTCTTTAGACAAGACAAGGAGGATCCCTCACAATTTTCCACTCCACCGGCGCTCTCTCGTAGCAAAGTGCTGTCCGAAATGAGCAGGTTAGGAGAGAAAAATCCTCGAGGAAATGAGGACCAGCAGTCAGATGCACGCTCCTACAGCTGCTTCTGGCATCTTGCTTATCGGATGTCACCCAAGGCGGTGTTGGCGTCCTACCTGATGATATGGCTCCGGGATTGCGTGTTCGCGGGCGGATCCGGTACCGTAGAGAGGGCCACATAATCTGATTTTGGTTCCTATTTACGAGGCCTTGTAGGAACCGTTAAAAAGAAAACCTCGCACCCCAAAGTCAGGTGGGAGCAGGCGAGAAGGGACGGCGGGCTCGTCTGAAGTGCGTATTCCGCCGACCATGACAAAGGCCAGAACGGAAGCTTCAAGTGCCGAAGGTTTAACAAGCACGCCGTTTCCTGGTGGTGAAGAAGAATGGAGTTCGTCGTCTTCCGATGACGTTGCTCCAGAGCTGCAAGAGCCTGTTGCGGAGGCAACAGAAGTAGTTGAGACAGAGGAGAGGGTTGATTCCCCTCCTTATCATGATGAGGGGAGGTCGACTGTATCATTGCCGAGTCCTACCCCGGCTTTAACCGTGGAAGTTGAGGCGGCTACCACTCAGGAGGTAGCGACAGATTCTGCCCCTGTTGAGGGACTCGATGATGAGACCCGTCTGCCAGTCAAGACCGCTGCGACGGGTCAAGAGACAAGTGATAATCTCCCTATTCTGCCAAGGGAGGTACCAACTGTTGATAGGATGTTGGGGGTAGAAGAGGTGGCTGTTGACATCGGTGGTTTCTCCGGGCTTGAGAAGGGTAAGGGTGTAGAACCCTGTGTCGCTCCTTCTACTTGGGGGACCATCTCGACGCCTGTGCCGGCTCCTTCTGTTGCTTCGGCTCCTCGGGCTAGAAGTCCAGCCCCTGTTGATGAAGAGCCCATTGATGCCGAGGTTCAAGCCTCGCTGATTGAGGTTGGCGGATCTTCTTCCGGTCCGTAAACTGTAATAGCTCCTCCAACTTCCGCGATGATGCCGCAGTTCCTGGCGGATGCAGACGAGTATGTGAAATTCCTCGTCGAGGGGGTGTACAAAATGTTACAGAAGGGTGTATCTACTGTGATGGATGCCAATGGGAGTTTTACGACGGCAAAAGCTCTGGCAATGCCCTGTATCGAGCTGATTCGTATTCACCAAGGCCACGACCATATGGCCAAAATTCTGGAGGCTTCGGTGATTGAGCTGGATGAGCGGCTCGCGGAACTTCAACGCATCCAGCGAAACGACCTCTCTGTCCTGATAGATGCGGAGAAGGGGAAGCTGATCACCGAGATCGAGTCTTCATACCAGGCCACCGTGGGCGTTTGGGAGCGCGAGGTGGCTGAGACTGAGGCTGTGGTAGAGCAGTTGTCTCAGTCCATGAAGACGACGGTGGAAACTAGAGCTGCATTGGATGCCAATATCGCGGATATCGACACTCAGATGCGCCGCCTTGAAGACCAACGGGCCCGACTCCAGTTAGAGGTCGAGCGTGTCCGGGCTGAACATGCAGCATTTAAGAAGGATGAAGCAACTTTTACTCAGCGGACTCTTGTCTTGGCGCAGCAACGACAGCAGCTTGATGAGAAGCATGCAAGTGATACTTCCGCTGGGGCCGTTGAATTGATGCGCCAAGAAGCAGAGCGACGAGTTCTGGCGACGGTGGAGGCCCGCGCAGTCGACTTAAAGCTTCGAGTCAGGGAGCTCTCAGCCCATCCTGGGGAGATTCAGGGACCATAGCTTTTTTCCTTTTTCTTTTGTGTTCTTTTGCAACCCTTACTGGGGGATGATGTAGCTTCTTGTACTCCTTTTTTCAGAAGAATAAAGAAGTCTACAACCTTTTTTGTGATGTGTTCATCTTTTGTTGTCATGAACTTGATGATTTGTGTGGACCTATTATCTTTTGCACACCTTGGTTTTCAGGTACAGATAATAAGTTTGAAGGAACCATTATGTTTGCTCAGAGGTAATGTGGACATAGCAATCATTGGGTTCGAAATGATAGAATCTCCCTACTCAGAGGTATTATGGACGTGGTAGGAATGATCTTGGGGGATACGCTGAACAACTCAGAGGTTATATGGACGTGAAAGTTCTGCGATCAATGTACAATAACGCAGGGGTTGTTTGTACAAGATGTTTACTCAGAGGTAATGTGGACGTGGTAAACATGAAGGGTAAAGTAGGCTTACGAAGTGTAAGATTCTGCTTTGTAGGGTGTAGAGAGACAACTCAGAGGTAATATAGACGTGGTTATCTTTCTACTGGAAGATGCCACGGAACAGCTGGGTTCCGGAGGCGTATGAGTTTGTGGAAAGAGGTTGTTTGAGGAAGTACATGTCTGGAGGATGTCAAGAATAGTACTTCTTTAGGAACTTGCCATTGATGGGCATCATGAACAAGTTCCCATTGGGTTTGGCGAGGCGGTAAGCACCGTTTGAGTATACCGTCTCTATGATGAAAGGCCCTTCCCACTTGGGCTCGAACTTTTCTGGTGTCTTGTGGGTCAACACCATTGGTCTTCTGACTGCTAAAACCAGGTCGTCAACTTGGAAAGTCCTCTTTTTGACCTTTTTGTTGAAAGCCTGTGATATACGGGCTTGGTAGAGCTCGATGCGTTGTTGAGCTAGGAGACGCTTTTCGTCAAGTGCCTCCAGTTCCCGCAGACGACGACGTTGATTGTCCTCTTCTGTGAGTTTGTTTGTGATTGCTACGCGGAGCGAAGGTATCTGTATCTCGAGAGGCAGTACTGCTTTGCTCCCGTAGACCAGGAAGAATGGAGTATTGCCTGTTGGGGTCCGTACCGTTGTGCGGTAGGCCCAAAGGCATTCGCCAAGCTTTTCGTCCCAGTCGCGTTTGTTGGATGACACGACCTTTTTGAGCAGCCTAACGATAGTTTTGTTGAATGCCTCAGCCAATCCGTTTGCTGCCGGATTGTAGGAGGTTGAGGCCACGTTCTGAATGCGATTCTTGTCACAGAACCTGCTGAAAATGTGGCTGATAAACTGAGGACCATTGTCATGGATAATCTGCCGGGGTACTCCGAAACGGTAAATGACATGGTGTTTGATAAAGCTGACCACCCTGGAGCTTTTTACTTCTGCTAGTGGAACTGCTTCTGCCCATTTGGAGAAGTAGTCGGTGATGGCCAGGATGAAACGGTGTCCTCTCGATGAAGGAGGGGTGATTGGCCCTACAATGTCCATGCCCCAGGCTTCGAAGGGCCAGGAGGCGACTGTAGGATGTAGCGGCTCCGATGGTGTATGTATGAAGTCTGCATGAAGTTGGCACGCGTGGCGCTTCTTGGCATATTCGACAGCATCGGCAACCATGGTTGGCCAGTAGTAGCCCATACGTCGCAGTCGATCTTGCAACTTAGGACCGGGTTGATGAGCTCCACAAGTTCCGTCATGAGCTTCTTGAAGAGCTTCGGCTGCTTCTTCGTTGGACAGGCATCGAAGGAGAAGCCCATCGAAGGAGCGTCGGTACAGCGTTTTGGTAGCCGTATCGTAGTAGAATCGAAGAGAGCGTCTCCTGACTGAGACGGCTTCCTTCGGGTCCTCTGGAAGGATTCCGTAGACAGCGAAGTCGATGAACGGGAACCTCCAGTCTCGAACATTAACACCAGTGTTTGTCGGCATGGCGTGAGCCACCCGCAAGCATAGGTTATTTTTGGGACAAATCAGATCTCGTCCTGTTACCGTGATATAGTGTTGAGTCCCAAAGGGCACTGCTAATGAGGCTGCGAGGTCGGCCAGAGCATCGGCCTCCAAGTTTTGTAAACGGGGGACATGTTCAATGAAGAACCCGATGAAGGTTGAAATGATGTTCAACGCGACTTCATGATAAGGGATTAAATCTTCATGGCGAACTTCGTATTGTCCCCGAACCTGGTTTACGACAAGTTTTGAGTCGCCGTAAGCTTCCAGATGGTCGACCCCCAGCTGTTGTGCGAGCTGGAGTCCCATGACGAGTGCGTTGTACTCGGCAACGTTGTTGGAGCACGGCTTCGAAAGAGAGTACGTACGCTGGATGACCAGCAGATCGGGGGAGACTAAGACTACCCCCACTCCTGCGATGATTTGGCCTTTGGGGCCTGTTCTCGAAGCGCCGTCGAAGAACATCCGCCAAACGGAGCTTCCTTCGGTGACGTTGGATTCTTGGACCTCATCCGGAATATCTTCATAGAGTTTTGAGGATTCTGGGATGGGGTGTGCAGCTAAAAAGTCAGCCAGAGCTTGACCCTTAACAGCTTTTTGCGGCACAAACACCATGTTGTACGGTGTTAGCAAGATCGCCCATGTAGCCAACCGGGAGTTCAATGATCCTGGCTTCGTCATGAGGACTCTGAGCGGATTGACTCGGGAAATAACATGAATTGTCTGACCCGAGACATAATGACGAGTCTTCTGGATGGCAAACACCAAAGCCAAGCACTCCTTTTCGACGGGGTTGTACCGGTGTTCGGCCCCGATGAGTGTTCGACTGAGGTAGTAGATTGCTTGCTCGTAGCCTGTATCGCTGTTTTGAGCCAGCAGAGCGCCAAGAGAATGATCCATGGCACGGACGTAGAGGAGAAATGGTTTGTCGATGACTAGCGCTACCAGGACTGGTGGGCTTGTTAGGTAAGCCTTGATGTCGTCGAAAACCTTTTGGCACTCCTCTGTCCAGACGTAAGAGACTCCCTTCTTCATGAGCTGAGTAAAGGGTTGACATCTACCGGAGAGGTTTGCTATGAACCTCCGGATATATGCCAGACGTCCCTGTAGGCCCCGAAGTTCTCGAAGGTTCTTCGGAGGGTCCATGTTGAGGATGGCTTTGGTCTTCTCAGGATCAACATGAATGCCTTTCGCTGTGATGACAAAGCCCAAGAATTTGCCGCTAGAAACCCCCAGAAAGGATTTAGCGGGGTTCATTTTGAGTTGATATGCCCGCATGAGATCGAAGACCGTCTTCAGGTCCTGTAGGTGATCTCCTTTGAGGCGGCTCTTGACTGCGATGTCGTCAACATAGCATTCGACCGTCTTGCGAAGATGTTGACGGAAGATGGTGCTCATAGCTCGCTGGTATATCGCACCGGCATTCTTCAAGCCGAAGAGCATTACTGTGTAGCAGAAAATACCCTTTGGAGTCCTGAATGACGTGTGTTTTGTGTCATCGGGAAACATATTGATTTGATTGTAGCCTGAATACCCGTCCATGAAGGACATGCGCTCAAAGCCACATGTGTTGTCGATCATCACATCAGTGATTGGAAGCGAGAATTCGTCCTTCGGGCAAGCAGAGTTGAGATCCCTGAAGTCGATACAGACTCGTATCTTTCCGTTCTTCTTGGTGACAGGAACGACGTTGGCTACCCAATCCGGGTGTTGTTCCTCATGGATGAAGTCGCTGGTCAAGAGTTTGTCTACCTCCTGATCGATGGCATTCATGATGTCCGGACGGAAGCGTCGCTGCTGTTGTTTGATAGGTTTGGCATCAGGTAAGATATTCAACCTATACATTGCGATCTGTGGATCGAGTCCCGGCATGTCTTCATAGCTCCAGGCGAAGACGTCGATATACTCTTTAGCCAGTTGGATTAAAGATTCTCGATCTTCTCCTTCCAGGCTTTTACTGATGAAGATAGGTTTGGAAGAAGACCCCTCCCCGAGGTCGATCTGCTCGACTTCGTCTTCGGTGGGAGGTTCACGAAGCTCAAAACGAGATTCCCATTGTTCCCCTAGGCGTTGGGCCCAGGGTTCTTCTTCGAAGGGTTCTGGCGCTTGGTCTTCGCCCTCACCTTTTTGAGGTTGTGCTGACGTCATGTTAGCTGACAACACTTTCCTGAAGACTGATCCGATACTGGTATCAGAATCCCAAGTCGATGCTTCGGACGAGTGGGAATATTCTATGTCTTTTGCATCTGAACTTTCTGGGGTTGATGGCGGCGTGACATAGCCTAACCCTCGTCCAGTCCGATTATAATAGTCCTGTGGCTTTCCATTGGGCATCGAAAGCCGGACAGGGAGATGCCGACCCTTGCCGTAGTTTAAGCCTTTGTTGCTTTTCATGTCGTAGCCCATTTTTTGGATGATGTGCTTTGCCGTATCCGTGTACCGATAGACTTGTACTCTGCCGGTATCAGGTTCGGGCTCGATTGACGGGAGGTCCCGATGACGCTCGACTTTGTCCGAGATGATGGTGCCTTGGTCTCGGCTCCGTGGAGGGACTATGAAGACTCCTTGAGACAGGACTACTCGATTATGGTAGACGGTCGTTATTTGTGTTTGCAACGACCGTAGAGCGTTGTCTAATGTATACATGGCATTCCAGTGTGGAAGACAAGAATAATTAAAAGATACTCTATTATTGATAAAATACGAGATCTTATCCCGTGGGATTACATTGTCAAAGGAGGGTGCCTCTACGTCAGCCGAGATATAATCACCAAGCTCCTCGTCTGTAAGAACTGGGGGCAGACTAGGAGAGTCCAACACAGCTGTGGGGTCTGAGAGGGTTATATGAGCCTTCTCTGACACCTTGGATGACTGCGGCGGCTTGCCCTTGAGACGCACTTTGAGAGGCGCCTCGGCTGCGCCTCCGGTGAGTGGTGCCTTCCCTTATAATTTTGCCACCAGGGGAGCCGATGTTTGAGGTGGCTTTCCCTTGAAGCGTATCTTTAGGGGTGCTTCACAAGCCGGCGCTTTCCCTGATAGCTTGATGCTCATTGGAGGCGCCTTCTGGGGTGGTTTCCCCTTCAGTCGGATTTTCAAGGGGGCATCGGGAGTCGTCTCAGGCTCCATGTCCGGCTCTGCTGCCGTCTCTGCCTCATCATCAGCGTCGTTGGCTTCCTCCTCGTCAATGGGCTTGTACAAGTCGGAATCGGTGAAGTAGGCTTCAATCCCTTTGAAAGGATCAATATCTGCAAACTCCGTCCGGATGACGCCATTGGTGGATACATACTTCATGCACTGGTGGAGCGTGGAGGGCACCACCATGTACTCATGCAGCCATGGTCGACCGAACAAGATGTTGTAGTTGACCTCGGCATCTACCACATAACAAGTCACC
Organism: Iris pallida; assembly: GCA_029216955.1. Taxonomy (NCBI): domain Eukaryota; kingdom Viridiplantae; phylum Streptophyta; class Magnoliopsida; order Asparagales; family Iridaceae; genus Iris; species Iris pallida. The sequence continues at coordinate 21,494,851 of JANAVB010007399.1, forward strand.
TCAGTTTTGAGGTTGCCAATGTGACACTTCAGTCGGATCTTGCCCAATGGCTCGCTCTTGCTAGCGTTGAAGCCACTGATGGTTGTATTGGAGGGCGCCAGCCGGTACATCGGATCCCCAGCTTAGATAGCAGCGCCTTCGGGATGATGCTTAGGAAAGACCCAGGATCGATCTGAATTCGGCTCACCTTGACCGAGCCAATGTACCCTGTATAATACAGCGGTCGGTTATGTCGGTGATGCTTGAGCAGTATGTCTTATTGAGTGAAAGTTATATTTGGGATAACTTCATCCGCACAATGATAGTACGCACAAGTAGTTGGGAGGTCTTCAGGCTGCTTGACCTGACTGAAAAAGGATTCAGCGTCCTTCAGAGCTTCGTAGAGAGCTTCTCGGGAATCTTTAGAAAGATGCAGGAGCTCAAACAAAGACAGGCGCACAGGTGTACTGGCTAATTATGCCAGAATGTCGAAGTTGTGAGGCTTAGACAGCCCCGAAGCATTCTCCTTCCGTAGAGGTCTGTCAAAACGGGCCTCCACCTGCTTCTGCTTATTGGCTGCTGAGGGCTTAGATGGACCCTCTTCAGGGATGGTGCTAGGAGGCACCACCTCGGCGGCGGCTTCGCCGGATTGGGAGCTCTGTTGTGCACGTGTTTGCACTGGAAGTGCCTCTTCTGTTGAAGAAGAGACTGTGTGGCAAGACTTAATCTTCCTGCTTTTTGATTTAGAGGTAGGGCGTACCTCCGATTGAGTCACCTCGGAGACGTGGTCGAGGTGAACCCAGAGGACCTCTCCTCGAGATGTGGTGAGCGGGGTGAGTCCACTCACATTGTCACGAGTAGGTGGTAAGTTTACCACCTCCATTGTCGCCTTAGGGATGGGGACGACGCCATCTTGTGTGGTAGTTGGCGGCAAGGTGCCGAACTGAAGCGAAACCACATTGGCCGACACCGTCTTCTCTTCATAGTCGACGGAGATTACATCCGCATTGATCATGCGCTGGATGTAATTCTTGAGGACGTAGCAGTCCTTGGTCGGGTGTCCGACAAACCGATGGTAGTGACAGTACCTTGGGTTGTCCACTTTCCCAACTTCATCGGGCCGCTTTGGGTCCGGTAGCTTGATCTTGTCACCCTGCTTCAGTATCTCAAAAAGTTGCAGGGTGTCGTCATCATTGAATGAATAAACCTCCTTGGGTCTCGGTGCCAGTGGAGGCTTCTGAGTAGGCGCAGATGCGCCTTTTGAGGCATTAACAGTCAATGCCTGTTTTCCCTTTGCTTCTCGTCCGGAGCTGTTAGCTGCGGACTTTTTCCCTTTATCGTCAAAGGCGGGGAAGCTGACACCCAGAAGACGTGCATTGGCCGCCTTCTTTTCTGCAGCTTCAGCTTCGATGATCAGGGAGCTCCAGTCAGGAGGGGGAGTAGATTTGAGCCAGAGCTTTATTACAGGCAACATGTTCATGCTGCAAGCGGAGAGGAGCGCATGTTCTGGCATGCCTGGAGGTAGCCTGAAGCAAGCCTGTCGGAAGCATTCGATGAACGCCCGAACCGTTTCCTTCTCCTTCTAACGTATCTCTATGAGAGACGCCATCGTCATGTCCTTTCCGCCTTCGTAGAAGCGGTCGAGGAAGAGGCACGTCAGGTCGTCGAAGGACGATATGGAATTGTCGAGGAGGCTACTCCTTTCAGGGTCCCGACAAAGATACTGGTGAGGAGCGCGTCCTCCTTCGGAAGATGCCCTGTCTGTGACTGGAAGTACGTCAGGTACCGTCGCGGAGAGTCCTTTCCGTCGTATGGGGTGAGTGTTTGTGGTTTATACTTTGGGGGATAAACCACCTTGTTTCACTCGAGGGGATAAGGCTGGGGAATGCCCATCTTCTGGCGTTCCTCTTGCTTGTTCTTGGACTCGAAGCGCTCCCGCAGGTCTTTGATCATTTCGACCACATCCTCTGTAGAGCTAGGAGTCGGGGAAGGAGGTACCATCTGGATTGGAGCGTTTGAGGGCTCCGAGGTCCGAGGTGCTTCTGTATCCGAGGGCGCCCGTTGGAGGGGCACACTCGACTCCCCATTAGCTCCTGGGTCAGGACCAGTTGAAGGTGTCCTGATCAAGGCCGACCGCATCTCAAACACTGCTTGAGTCAGTGCTTGCATAGAGGCAGAGAGGGTTTTGAGTCCTCCCTCCAATGAGTCTATGCGCTGGACTATGTCTTGTGACGGCGCATCAGACTCGACATCATCCCCGGCCATGTATACTGTCCTGACACGGCCATGAGTGGATGGATTGGTTGAGGCTTCACTTTCGGCCTCACTCTCATGCGGGGGAGTCACTTCTCCTGGTGTTGGGCCATCCCCAGCCACATTCTGGAGTTCATCTTCAATAGGCGCATCTGCAAGGGTCTGCTTGCCCTCAGCTCCGTCTTGAAGGACCTCTTCGTTTCCAGAACTACCCCCGGCAGTGTCCTGGAGGACATCCTCATTTTGAAGGGCTTCAGGGAGAGTAATCTCGTCTTGATGATGAAGATCCGCCGCAGCTGTGCTTTGGACATCTTCGTCTTCGAAAGGAGGCTCAACAAGGGTCTGGCTACCCCCAGCTTCCTCCAAGGACTTCTTCCTCGACCGAGTGCCTTCAAACACTCCAGAGGTCGAGACAGCTGCCTTGGTTTTCCTCGGCTGGCTTTTGGATGAAGACGAGGAATTGGCAGTCGTCTTCCGGATTGATGAGGAGTTGGAGACCACGTTGCATGAAGCAACCTTTGGCTCCTCTTCAGCTGACACCTTTGTCCCAAGGCGACGTCGGAGAGGTGTCGATGATTGCAGTCGTTGGAAGACCGACTGTCTTGGTGGAGCTGCCGCCTTCCAACAGCAGTTGATGGTGACCACCGTACAAGTATGCCCCGTGAGAGGCGCATCGTGCTTGTTGGTCGACTCTCCTGACCGGCGCTTCTGAGTGATCACGTTGCGCAGGTCATTGGAGGAGAGTGGTGCCTTCACACCCCCTTCAGACGTATGGCAAGGCCAAACGCCGGGGTGGTCAGGTGAGTGCTGCGCCCCCTGATCTAATACCAAGCAGGCATCACGATCAGTAGTGAGGGAACCACAACATTTGAAGTGACTTGAACGGACCTCAAACGCACAACCAGAGGAGGCGCGGGAGTTCAAGACTACTGAGTTTGCCTCTCTCGACTTGGTTGTGCACGCAGTAGATGTGCCCAAGCGAGATGAGGACTTTGAAGATCGACTCGTTGTTGGTGCAGAAGCACTTGAGTCAACCTTGTACAGCTTGCCATCGGCAGCGCGCATGATGACGAGCGCGTGCCTCTGGCCGGCTGCTGGCATAGCACGTTTGTGGCGCATGGCCCGTGCCGCCTTGGATTTCTTCGTACCAGCCCGCTGGGGCGCATAGTACTCAGCATCCAAATTCTCTTCGCCATTACAGCGAGTGAGTCTGTCAAAGACAGAGGCCTTTTGTGACGCACCAGAGGTGATGCGCGGGGCATTGGCTGCGCCCCTGCTCCGTCGACGTATCTTCCTCGCCTGAGAGGGAGATAGCTGGGGAACGTGGTCGGCCGCACGCTTCCCCAAGAGATGCGCTGCATCGGCGGGCGCACCTTGGTTGCTGAGAACGTCAGCAGGAAGGGAAGGCTGGATTGCTGCATCCCCTTTAGTGGTGGTGCCCGAGGCGTCGACCTTGCGCACCCAGGCCGTGCGGATCTTCTTCGGCTTTGGTAGCCGCTTCGAAGGACTCGCACTTCCTTCAGAAATGAACTCCTCGTACGCCTGTTGATTGAGGCGCACGACCAGCGTCTTGTGGGAGGAGCCCACCTTCACGTCGCCGGCCTGTGACACGACTTTCTCGGAAGAGGAGAAAGAAGTCCCCAGCAGAGTCGCCAGCTTGTTTGCCATTAAAATTGTTTGATTGAAAACTTTAATACAAACAGAACAGTGTTACAATGTAGGACTTAGATGTAGTCCTAGGAGTACACTTTTGTTTAAGCTGGGTCCTTAGTGCCAATGGAGCGAGTGGTAATGCGTTGACTCCGTTGATCGGCTGACGACGGTTATCGGTTCTCTGAAGGCGTGGATTGCTCTGGGTACTGGAGCTTGCTGAGAGGAGAAAGACGTTGAATGTCTGTATCTGCCTCTCTGATGATTCCTTGTATGTTCGTTGTGGATTCTCTCTGTGTGTGAAGGAGAAGATCCCTCTATTTATAGTTTTACAGGCTGGCTGCTCATGCGCGCATGTAGGATGCACCGGTGTGTGGGGACGCCACGTGGAAGTTGCTGATAGGGGTGTACAGATGATGCGCCCTGATTGGGAGGTTGAACTCTTCATACTGCTGTTGTGAGCCGGCACGTAGCAGAAGAGAAGATCTTTCTGTTACTGAAATCTTGGACGAGTTGAGTCAAAGGACACATGTCGTCGACTCATGGCTTGAAGATCTCGAATTTGGGGGGTAGTGATCTGGTGAGCTGCGCCTTGGATCTGGGCACAGGAGGAGGCTGCGGCTCATAACCTTTAGGAGTTACAAACCATTTAGGGCGCATGGCTTTTGAGGCACATGCAGGTGACCTTCCTTCTGTCTTTCGGGATCAGAGATCAGTCTGGGGCGCATGGCTTTTGAGGCGTATACAAAGCTTCAACTGGAGACTCTTCTTCTGTCTTTAGGGATCAGTAAAGGGTCTGAGGCGCATGGCTTTTGAGGCGCATGCTGGTTTGGACGCATGGCCGTAGAGGCGCATGGCGATTTGGACGCATGGCCGTAGAGGCGCATGGTGATTTGGACGCATGGCCGTAGAGGCGCATGGTAATTTGGACGCATGGCCGTAGAGGCGTATGGTGATTTGGACGCATGGCCGTAGAGGCGCATGCGGATGGCCACGTGGCAGTAGCCGTCGGAATAGAGTCATGATGATGCTGACGTTGCCGACGCTTCGTTCTCTGAAAAAGTTGTCAACCGTTCAGACTTTGGGAAGCATGCTGCCAACTCTGGTGTCAGTTCAGCATTTAATGTTTGTGACGTTCGATGGACAGCTGAGTGGGCACATTGGTTGGTGGTCCACTCGGCATGGAGATGTGAGGGGGGCGCATCCTCTGTGATGCGCCGGGTACTGTAGGGCGCGTCTGTGTGATGCGCCTGATGCTGGAGGGCGCGTCCGTGTGATGCGCTGTTTGGCTGGCGCATCCGACATGTCCTTTAATGACGCGGCTGTCTCGCTCTTCGAGTGCTATAAATAGCCGTTTGGCTGAATTCGAGGCGTCCGGTTCATCCATTTAATGCAAATTTATTGCACAGAATTCAGAGAGTCATCCACTTGGCGTGTGGGTTTGATTTGCCCGGCCTATAAATAGTGGCATGGAGAGAAGGTTTGCTCCTCATTCCCTCACGTACTTCCAACATGAACTTGGATATGTGGGTGCATTCTGTTGACGAAGTGCTCCCAAGGGTAAAGATGAGACGTCGTGTTGTCTTCGATGCACTTGAAGGTGACTGTTACATCCAAAAGATGGAGTCGAGGGCTTCTGAGGCAGGCGGAAGGTGCCTGTTGCATCCAAAGATAGGGATGTTCGGGCCTCGTCTCCGTTGTTCCGGAAGAGCCGTAGATCGGAATGGTGGTGCTAGGCTCTCTCTTCCTTCAAAGTGGGTGCCGCCCACCTTGATTGTGTTGAAAGCTCCTTGTGCCATGATTTCGATCACGGTCTTCCTTGGTCTTTGGAGGCTCTTTCGAAGCCTCCCCTGGCCACAGCATTTGCGGTGCTCTTCTCTTCCTTGGTTCCAGCCAGAGGGTTAAATGCTTTGCTTGGCGAAGCACTTATCAGGTGAGCCTGGCTGGAAGAGCGGCACATAACTGGGCTCTGCTCGGCCAGGTGAGCCTGGTTGGAAGAGTTGCTCATAACTGAGCTGCTGAAGGGATGCACATAACTGAGCTGGATGCACATAACTGAGCTGCTGAAGAGATGGTAGGATGCACCTGGCTGGAGGCGCATGACATCTGCTGCGCCTGGCTGACAGCGCATGGTGTCTGCTGCGCCTATCGGAAGGCGCATGGTGGTTGCTGCGCCTATCTGGAAGGCGCATGGTGGCTGTTGGCTGTAGATCTAGGATCCTTCCTTTGTAGAAATTCTCCTTTGTACAACCTTTTCTAGACATGTAATAGACTTTTATATATATAAATAAAAAGTCCTTCTTTGATTGTCTATGGCTTATTTGATTAGCTGTCTGAGTTCTGGCGCATATAATGCCTGGCGCATGGGCTTTCTGGTTGTGAAATTCCATGCTTCTACACTTGCTATTAGAGGTCTAACCTCTCTGGTTTTGCATGGCCAGATTTAGAGCCGGTTCCCGAGGACTCAGCTTACTTCCACCTCCAAGATGGTCAATACTAGAAGAATGATCGCAGGAGGACTCGAGTGGGTTCTTTACTTCTCCGCTCGTTTTGTTACTTACTTTATATTTTGTCATTTGGCACCGACATGTTAGTCGGATCGTCTTGTACTTACTTTTATATAATTGTAACTAAGTCAGGCTGCAGCTGATAAACAATTATGTATACCTTGCTTCGTCATCTGGCTATGTTTTGTAAAGCCAGATATCAAGAACATTTCGACTGAGCGTTTGGGACGCCTTACTGCTTTATCTTACATGTTCTCTATTTCTGTTTCGTGTTTAAATAATTGAGACAATAGATGTGAAGTGACCATAGTGTGACTTTTATGTAGTATGCACCCCCTCGTCTTATTAGACAACATTGATCGTATTATACGGTATTCCTTTACCCGTAATACGTAGCTGGCTGAGTCATTCCCCCGCTCTCCAGTATTCTGGTTCTGGGGCGTGATAAGGTTTTAGTGGTGGCCATGTAGGTCTGATTTCAGACTTGTGGGGTATTTTGATTTATAGGAAGTCTCAATCACACATGTTTTCCCTTGATCTCATGATTCGTTGTTCTCAATCCTAGCTTGACATTTCTGTATCCTTCGACTTCATTGATCCTTCATGTCCGGTCGTTTGATTGCTCTCTTGTCCCTTTCCTTAGGGGCACTTCGTCTGCATCTGTCAGAACTGGACAGCAATAACAAGGGCAACATGGACAACCTGACCATGTTGGTCAGCAACCAGGACCAGTACTACCTCAAGAGACTATCCAAAAAGAAGTGATAGTAGAACCAACAGCTGGACCGCAGTATCCGGAGGTTCCAACGCCACCAATAGTTCCACCGACCCCTGTGGAAGTGGACGCACCAGCCCTTCTGGAGATCATGAGAGGGATGTTGGCTACTCAGCAACACCAGATGTTAGCCCAGTAGCGCATGCACACTCAGTTGCAAGAGCAGAACGTACTACTCAACCAAGGGTTGTAGACGGCATTGGAAAGAGGGACAATGACAGATTCAGGAGCATCAACCAGGTTTTACAAGTACAACCCCCGCCGTTTCGAGGGCACGGAAGATGCCATCTCAGCAAATACGTGGCTTAAGGATATTGAGGCTATTCTGACAGCAGTTAAGGTGCCGACAGAAGAACGTGTGGATCAGGTGAAGTTGTTACTTCAGGATCTCGTACGTGATTGGTGGGAATCAGAGGAAGTGGGCATCAGACGTCTTGTTGCTTGGGACGAGTTTACTGCAAGATTCAAGACGAAGTACTATGGAGTTGTGGCGCAGTTTGAGCTGCAACAGAAGTTTATCAACCTCAAGCAGACCGGCAAGACGGTAGATGCTTATGCAGCGGAGTTCTGCAGATTGAGTAGGTTCGCCCCGGAGATGGTAGCAACAGAGAGCCAGAGGGCTATAAGGTTCCAGCAAGGGTTTCACCTTGAGCTCTTACAATTGATAGAGGGGCACAATTACCAGACTTTCGATGAGGTATTGACGGCAACCCGAAGGTATGAGATCACCATTCAGAGGATCACGGCAAGGACTGGAGGTCAGAAAAGATCCCACGGTCAGATTAAAGGAGGAGGGGGGAACAGTGCCCCGAGTAATAGCACCATCCCTTGGCATTCGCATCCATGATGTGGCAATGCGAGAGCCAGCACCACCACTGAGGCAGCAGCAACAGCAACAGAGGAAGAACCAGCAACCCCCAGCGGGCTGCACTTATTGTGGGAAGGTAGGACACACTAGAGATGTGTGTCGGACATTGAACGGGCAGTGTTTGATATGTGGAAGCCCAGATCATCGGGTTACCACCTGTCCCATGAATTCGAGGTCAGGAGGACCAGTGCAACAATTTCATGCTCTACCAGCACCAGGGGCAGGCCAGTATTGAGGACCAGCGGTGGCAGTGAGACCGTTGGCACAGCGCCCGTTCATGTCGTAAGCTCAGATGTTTCGGCAGCAGGGACCGCCGATGCAGCAACACCAGTATAGACCACCCCAACATCATCAAGGCAGGGGCCAGCAGCAGCACCAGGCTAGGCCGCAACATGGGAACCAACAAGGAGGTCGAGGGCAGGCATTCACTCTGTCCTTGGAGGTGGCATTAGCATCAGGAGATGTTGTGGCAGGTAACATTCTCGTCGCCTCATATCCTGCAGTAGCATTATTTGATTCGGTAGCATCACACTCATTTATATCTGCACAATTTGTAACACGGCTAGGAATGGAATTCGAGGCATTGCTAGGGAGATTAAATATACTTACTGGTAATGGGCTCGTAGGAGTTAGTAGAGTTATTCTAGCATATAGCGTTGTAGTTTGCGGGCATTTCTTACCTGCCCGGTTGATAGAATTTTCTGTTAGAAATTTTGACGTTATCTTAGGCATGGACTGGCTGAAAGGCAGTCATGCGATAATAGATTGTCGTAGAGGGAGTGTATCTTTTGATATTCCAGGCATGAAGCGGTTCACCTTAGTCAGATCAGTGGCAACTCAACAAGAGCAGGGAGTAGTGACGACAATGGAAGAAGTTCAAGTTCCGAAGGTAGTTGAAGAGTTTCTGGACGTATTTCCTGAAGAACTTCTAGGTATACCACCGGTTAGGGATATTGAGTTCAGCATAGAATTGGTACTTGGAACTAAACCAATATCAGATCGAGTTTACAGAATGGCAAATTTAGAACAGGCCAAGGTATATCAGCACATAGAGGAACTAAAGGAGAAGAAGTTCATCCAAGCTAGCATATCACCATGGGCAACACCAGTGGTACTTATAGGGAAGAAGGATGGGTCATCCAGATTGTGCATCGATTGCAGAAAGTTTAACACGGCAACAGTAAAGAACAAGTACCCACTACCCAGGATCGATGACTTGTTTGATCAGTTGAGCAGAGCTAGAGTTTTCTTCAAGATAGATCTTCGTTCAGGGTATCATCAAGTGAGGGTTCGAAAGGAGGATATTCCCAAGATAGCATTCATGTCGAAGTATGGGCATTATGAATTCTTGGTAATGCCGTTTGGTTTGACCAATGCTCTAGCAATATTTATGGATTTGATGAACCGCATCTTTATGCCATACTTAGATCAATTTGTCGTTGTGTTTCTTGACGACATTCTCGTCTACTCTGCTAGTGAGGAGGAACATGAGGACCACATCCAAAAAGTGTTACGTTCTGAGAGAGAACTAGTTGTATGCCAAGCTCAGCAAGTGTGAGTTTTGGTCGGACCATATTTCATTTTTGGGGCACATCATATCAGGAGCTGGAGTAGCAGTGGATCCCAAGAAGGTAGAAGCAGTAGAGAGTTGGCCAGTACCCAAGACCGTAGCAGATGTGCGGAGTTTCTTGAGATTGGCGGGATATTACAGAAGGTTCGTATCAGATTTTGTAAGACTTTCAGCACCCATGACCCGCTTGACACGAAAGGATGTACCATTCATCTGGTCGGCAGAATGTCAGGCATCATTTGAGAACTTGAAGCAGAAGTTGATATCAGCACCTATTCTTACATTGCCAGTTGGGCCCGGAGGTTTTACTGTATATTGTGAAGCGTCAGGTAAAGGACTTGGATGTGTCCTTATGCAACATGAGAAGGTGATAGCATATGCATCTAGGCAACTTCGAGACCACGAAAAGAATTATCCAACTCATGACTTGGAGTTGGCGGCAGTAGTATTTGCTTTGAAGCTATGGAGGCATTACTTATATGGTGACCGAGTGGACATGTACATAGACCATAAAAGTCTGAAGTATATCTTTACTCAGAAGGAGCTGAACATGAGATAGAGAAGATGGTTGGAGTTGATCAAGGATTACGACGTAGAGCTTCAATATCATCCAAGCAAGGCTAATGTAGTAGCAGACGCTCTTAGCAGGAGAGGCGGCGCCTTTATGTTGACAATCCGGAAGCACATCTTAGAAGACCTTCAGGAGATGGGCATCGAAGTTATACTTTCTAGTGATGTAGAAATTCTGGCAAGTCTACAAGTTCAATCTGACTTGGTAGACAGGATCAAGGCAGCTCAGACACAGGACCCAAGGATTCAGAAGCTTAGAGCAGAATGTGAGTCAGGACTCAGAAAGGAGATGCAAATTCATGAAGATGGTACCCTTAGGTTTGGATCGTGCCTATGTGTGCCTAGTAGAGATATCAGACAGGAGGTTATGACAGAAGCTCACAGTTCTCAGTATTCTATACATCCTGGAGGGACCAAGATGTACCAAGATATCAAACAACACTTCTGGTGGAACGGAATGAAGAGGGAGATAGCTAGATTTGTTTCCCGTTGCTTGGTATGTCAGCAAGTGAAGGCAGAACAGCAAAGGCCAGCTGGGTTATTGCAACCGCTTCCTATTCCGGAATGGAAATGGGAACATATTACAATGGACTTTGTGACCGGTTTACCGAGATCACCAAGTGGTAAAGATGCTATTTAGGTGATAGTAGATCGGCTTACAAAGGTTGCACACTTTCTTCATTTCAGAGTAGGGCAATCTACAGAAAGGTTGGCAGAATTGTATATGTAACAGATAGTCAGGCAGTATGGAGTCCCTGTCAGTATTGTGTCAGACAGAGATACCCGTTTTATATCACATTTTTGGAAGAGCTTACATCATAGTCTGGGTACCAAGTTAAGATTTAGCACGGCTTACCATCCACAGACGGACGGGCAACCAGAAAGAATAATTCAGACTTTAGAGGATATGTTGCGAGCTTGCACTCTGGATTTTGGAAGATCTTGGGAGAGCCACCTCCACTTAGTCGAATTCTCATACAACAATAGTTATAAAGCCAGTATCCAGATGGCGCCATTTGAAGCACTATATGATAAGAAGTGTAGGTCGCCACTGGTATAGGATGATATCGGAGAGAGAAAGATGTTAGGTCCGAAAATGATTGTCCAGACAATTGAAGTGGTCAAGGGAATTAGAGAGCGACTTCGAGTTGCACAGGATCGACATCGTCATTGGGCGGACCAGCATCGTAGGCCACTAGAGTTTTCCATTGGGGACCACGTATTTTACGGATCTCACCTACCCGTGGGGTCATTAGATTTGGCGTTCGCGGGAAGTTGAGTCTGCAGTATGTGGGCCCGTTTGTCATCCTTGATCGGATAGGCGATGTTGCTTATCGTTTATCCCTTCCACCTTCGTTACGAGAGGTGCATGACGTATTCCATGTATCTCAGTTACGTAGGTATGTATCGGACCCAAGCCATATCCTTGATCATTCTGAGCTGGTTGTTGGTACCAACCTGTCTTACGAGGAACAGCCTGTGTCTATTTTGGACCGAAGAGAGAAGATACTCAAGAACCGAACAATTAGTCTTGTCCGGGTTGCTTGGGGTCATCACTTTTTAGGGGAGTCAACGTGGGAACGTGAGGATGCCATCCGATCACGGTATCCGCACCTGTTTGACTCACAAGGTATATCTCTTTCTGTATACCTTGATTGTCTTAACTCCTCATGCTCGTCACCTTATGAGTAGAATTGCTTGGTATCGTCGATAGTTAAACACAGATATGTTACTTGCTATTGGCATTGTAGAATGATTGCTTACTCAATTGCTTATACTTAGATTAGTTTAGCTCCGATGTTTCTATCCTGTTTAGATTTGAAATTCCGAGGACAAAATTTTTCTAAGGAGGGTAGAGATGTCAATTCCCGTTCCCGAAATACGTATTCTAAATACATGTACTGTTGGAATATATTTATTTAATATTTATCATGTATTGTTCTGTATTTAAATTCCTTTAATTTCCTGCTAATTATTTTTCTGTATTTTACTTTCTGTATTTTACTTTCTGCTTTGCTTTTGGGTTCGGCCCGAGTTGGTTTATTTTTCGGTCTTGGATGGTTCAACATGAACCCACCTACCACCACTCATTCATTTAAAGCCTCATCCCCTTTCTCTCTCTCTTCATTACTTCTTCTCATTACTCTTCTTCTTCCTCATAACTCCCCCACCAACCTAGGAGGGCTAGACAAGTGCCAACTTGCTTCTTGATGGATTTCCATTTTTGTTGTTCTATTGTCTTCCTCTTAAGATTCTTAGACACTTTAGTACTTAGCATTTTCAATTCCCATGGCTCATTTCATGTAGATCTAAGTTTAATATATTTTTGGAAATTTTAGGTTTTGATCAGTAACTTTGTTATTTTTCAAGTTTTGATGGTTCCATGTCGTAGGGAATTTTATTCTACCCAATTTAGACCATTGGAAGTCCTGATTTCGACTTATTTTGAGTGATTTATGGTCTTTTGGTTCATTGGTTTTCATGGCCATTGGAGGCTGGTTGAGGAAGATGAGCAGTACATGTTATCCTGGCGCATGCTGTTTGCTGGCAAAAAGCTGTTGCCATGCTGTTTGCTGGCGCATGCTATCCTGGTACATGCTATTTCCTGGCGCATGCTGTTTGCTGGCAGAAAGTAGTTGACATGCTGTTTGCTGGTGTATGCTGTTTGCTGGCGCATGCTGTCCTGGCACATGCTATTTGCTGGCAAAAAGCTGTTGCCATGTTGTTTGCTGACGCATGCTGTTTGCTGGCGTATGCTGTCCTGGCGCATGCTATTTCCTGGCGCATACTGTTTGCTGGCAAAAAGCTGTTGCCATGCTGTTTGGTGGCGTATGCTGTTTGCTGGTGCATGCTGTCCTGGTACATGCTGTTTTCTGGTGCATGCTATTTGCATGCAAAAAGTTGTTGTCATGCTGTTTGCTGGCGTATGCTGTTTGCTGGCGCATGCTGTCCTGGCGCATGCTGTTTTCCTGGCGCATGTTGTTTGCTGGCAAAAAGCTGTTGCCATGCTGTTTGCTGGCGCATGCTGTTTCCTGGTGCATGCTGTTTCCTGGCACATGCTGTTTCTTGGCGCATGCTATTTTCTGGCGCATGCTGTTTCCTAGCGCATGTTGTCTTGGCGTATGCTGTTTCTTGGCACATGCTATTTTCTGGCGCATGCTACTTTTCGTGGTCGTATGCTATTGACTGCTGTTTTTTGTGGCCGTATGGCACTTCCTGGCCGCATGAGATCCTGACTATATATGCATTCTCAGCCGCATGAACTTCTATAATTTCTCGGCCGCATGAACTCTAGCCCATGATGCCTTTTGACTGATTCTTGTCCCGAATTAACATTGATTGATATTGATTATGATCTTGACTAATAATTGATCATACGTTCCTAGTTGGAACTAAGAGACTGGCTAGTCGTCTTATTGAATTGAATGAATGAGACACGTTCATATTAATTATGATCTATTGTAATCGATTGGCCGATCCCGAATATTGGCATACAGGCATATGCAGGCTTCAATTTATTTATTTATCTACAAAAGCAGCATGTGTACTTTATAGTCAAGGTATGATTTATTCCGTGGTTAGTTTTAATTGTTGTATTATACTATGTAAGACCTACAACCTAACCGCACAGGTATCGTTGTAGAGTTGGGCATATCGTACTTTGTACGAAAGCACTCATTTTGAATGACCATGATCCACGGTATAGAATTTCACTTAACATAGAGGCTATTAAGTTAAATAAAATAATAATTACATGGAGAGAATGGATTCCCGAGTTCTTACATGGCAGCCCTCTTTGGGACTATTAGTGCCCGATAGGCCGGCTGGTTCCCACAGATACTGCAAATCTGTCACACGGGCAGGGAGCAGTATCTGCTTATATTATTTATTATATATTGATGACGGGCGTCCCGCTGGGACTCGTCTAATTTATGATTGGCGCAATTGATTGACTGGGTAGACTAGCCTTGCTTGCACATAGTAAGAACCGAGGAATCCTTTATCGCATAATTTCAAGATAACTTGGAACCCACAATAGCAAGCCGTAGTAGTTGCATGGTCGTTTAAATTGATTTGGTTGTGTACTGTACCTACTCTGTTGACTAACTGAGATGATCAGAGTGTCGAGACATGACGGGCCAACTTCTGTCCTTGTTTGGTTGGGAGGTTGGTTCGAAGTGTCGTGACATTATGTGAATCCCAGTAGCAAGCAGAGATCTATTATTATATTCTCTTATTTACTGGTTTAAATTTCTCATATCGTGCTTCCTTGCGGTACTTGCTATTAGAGGTTTAACCTCTCTGGTTTTGCATGGCCAGATTTAGAGCCGGTTTCCGAGAACTCAGCTTACTTCCACCTCCAAGATGGTCAATACTAGAGGAATGATCGCAGGAGGACTCGAGTGGGTTTCTTACTTCCCCACTCGTTTTGTTACTTACTTTATATTTTGCTGTTTGGCACCGACATGTTAGTCGGATCGTCTTGTACTTACTTTTACATAATTGTAACTAAGTCAGGCTGCAGCTGATAAACAATTGTGTATACCTTGCTTCATCATCTGGCTATGTTTTGTAAAGCCAGATATCAAGAACATTTTGACTGAGCGTTTGGGATGCCTTACTGCTTTATCTTACATGTTCTCTATTTCTGTTTCGTATTTGAATGATTGAGACAATAGATGTGAAGTGACCATAGTGTGACTTTTATATAGTATGCACCCCCTCGTCTTATTAGACAGCATTGATCGTATTATACGGTATTCCTCTACCCGTAATACGTAGCTGGCTGAGTCATTCCCCCGTTCTCCAGTATTCTGGTTCTGGGGCGTGACAGATATCCTTGTTCTCTTAACACATTGTTCACACGGATTGGTATTTGTCTGGATTCCGTCATGAGATGTTATTCCTTGTATTTCTTGGTATATCATGTGCAAGTCTTTCCTTGTTCCTTGTTGTAACCACCACTTTTCTAAAATGAGGGTAATTTTGAACTTTTGTAAAATTGATTATTTAATAATAGGTTTAAATCATGTTATTAATTTATTGGTAATTTTGATTATTTTAATTTAATTAGTGTTTTGTGATTTTGTTCTTTGGCTAGTGTAACCTTAGAGCTGCTTAGCCTAGGAACTAACCATGACCATAGAGGCCTAACCCATGTGATTAGATTAGCTAATTACCACTTTTTAGACTAAGAGTATTTTGGTCATTTTGTGACTTTTGAATTATTTAAGATTTTGATTAATTGATGAATTTTATATTATTTTAATAATATTTAAATTGATGTATTATAATTTTGGTCATTTTTCATATTTTAATATTTTGGGAATTTTTATATTTTAATATTGTATTTTCGGGTTTAGTTTGATCGGGTTTGAGTTTTGGCTCATTTCGACTTGTGTTAGTAACCCGGATAGCTTAGACTCTAGTTGGGATCCAGAGTTTAGCTAGACATGGCCCATAAATTTCACTAATTAGTATAGTGCATTTAGACTAATTTCACATGACTTAATTGGTCCATTTGGTTATTTAAACTTGACCCTTTTAGCCCCAAACTTCCACATAAGACAAAATTGACTCATAGGGGCCTTGGAGGGCATTTTGGACATTTGCCAAATGCCCCCAAACCCCATAAATCTGGACAGCAGCAAGAGATCCCCTCTCCACTTCATTTTCTTCACATCTTGTTCTTCTTCGTCTCCTTTGAGAGTTCCTTCCCAAACCAAGCCAAAACCCTTTGATTTCAAGCCCAAAGTAAGTCAAATCTCTACCATTTCTCTAGATCTCTATCTAATCTTGGTGCTAACCTTGTTCATCTCTCATGTGTAGATTTTATCTAGGTAGAACCTAGCATGGAGGGGTTGGAAGCATATATTTGGCTCTTGACCCAAAACGAATCAATTTTGGAGCTTTTTCTTGGAATTCCAACTCCCAAGAGGTAAACTCTAACTCTAACTTTTGTAATTGCTCCTAATTAGTGTCATTTGCATATTAGAGGGTACCCGAGGCGTAGGACAACACATTAGAAGAGGTTTGGAACCCATTGGACTCAATTCAGGACTTTCGGGCTAGGTTTAGTGCCAATTTTGGGGAAAATCCTAAATTAACATGTTTGGGTGTTACTCCTGACCTAATTAGACCTAATTAGGTTAGTTTGGGTGAGATGAGGCTAGGTACGTGTCCATATTTGGATACGTGGGGTCGTTTTGAGAGAAATTATAAAAATAGGCTTTTTCGGAGTTTTCGGATTCCAACACACGGGTGACTTTTTGCACCAACACTAGAATCGGCAAGTTAGTACGTAGAATAGGTTCTAATCATTATTTAGAACTCGTGGGTAGAGTTTGGGTCGAATCCGGATATGTTTGGTGTCCGTATCATGCGGTATCGCGAATCGGACACCCCGGAGTCGCCAGAATGGCCATTTGGCCATTCGGGCCTCGTTTCTCGTTTCCGCTCGCGTGCGCGAGTTAGATTTCTTGTGTGGGGCACGTGTCTAGGCCCTAGAGGGTAGAATTGTAAGAATTGGGTATTCGGATAAAGTTTTGGGTCGTTTAGGAGTATATGTGTATGTGTGTGTGGTGGTAGTGGTGGTGTTGGTAGTGTGTGTGTGTGTGGTGGTAGTGGTGGTGTTGGTAGTATGCATGTACGTATGTATGTGTGTGTGAGTGTGTGTGTGTGTCCATATATATATATATATATATATATATATATATATATATATATATATATATATATATATATATATATATATATATCCATATGTGTGTGTGTCTATGTATATATATATAGATATGTATGTGTGTGTGTGTGTCTATATATATGTGTATGTATCCATGAATGTGAGTGTGTGTGTCTATATATGTAGATATGAGTGTGTGTGTGTGAGTGTGATATATATGTATATATATATTAGAGAGGGATATATATATATATATATATATATATATATATATATATATATATATATGTATATATACATATATATATATATATATATATATATATATATATATATATATATATATATATATATAGTGAGAGAAAAAAAAAATATATAGTGAAATTAGAGAGGGAATTAGAGAGAGAGTTAAGGGAATTAGAGAGGGAGTTAGAGAGGGAGAAAGTGAAGAGCAACACAGCAGCAATGGGGGGGGAATAGGGGCTGCTGTCCCCCCCCCCCCCCCCCAAAAAAAAAAAAAAACAATAGTAAATAGCAGCAGTAGCAGCAATAAATAGCAGCAGCAGCAGGTATTAGCAGCAGCAGCAGCAGCATGCAATTACCCCCCTTTTTACCCCCTTAAACCCCTATTTCTCCCCTATATATACACCAATATATACATATATATACCTACATATATACTCCTATATATAACCATATATATCCCCCTAAAAATGACCTATGAGTGGGTTTGTGGAATGAGATTAGAGAGTTAGAATTAGAGGGTTAGAGTTTAGCTAAGGAGAGAAGTAGGAGATAGTAGGATAGTGATTGGAAGGGTAATTTTGAGTTCCGAGTGTCGGAACGCGTCCAAATTTGAATGAGACTTAGATAATGTAAGATAGAGTTTGTGGGTAGGCTCCTAAGTTAAAATCGGGGTTTAGTTTGGGATTAGGAGAATGGTATCTCATGATACCATTGAGTATCCTCGATACTCAAGATAATAAGATTTTTACCCTTTTTGACTTTTAGATATCAAGATACTGTGATACGGTATCGAGATTCTAGGAGAGGGTTTAAATACCATAATAGAGAGTGGGAGAAAGCTTAGGATGAAGTGGAAAAGCCTAGAGTGGGAGTTAGAAGCTAAAGTGAGATTTTTACCAAGATAATGGGTAAATCAACAATATGGACCGTAAGATGGACTGGATGTCCACTTTACCTAGAAAATTTGGTAGGTAATGTTAGTATAAGTTAGTATCCTACTACCCTAGGAAGCCGGGAGTGGAACTCCTAAGGAAAAGCTACTTGGCATTAGTAATTGGGGTAGAGAGGGTAAACAGGATAAATAGGGATAATACCCATTTCATAACATATGGGTTTAATACCTTAAGATATAGCTAAAATTAGGTTATTATGGTTGGTAATGGTTAGGAATAGTAGACTTGGACTAGTTTTGACCTTGGTTGACTACGGTTGACTATTTTGACCAAAAGTCAACCGAAAGTCAACCGTAGCCTAAAATTTACTAGAACTTGACTAAATTTGACCAGTTGACCCAAAGTCACCTGTTAGTCAACGTTAGTTAAGTTTGACCTAAAGTAATCTAGGGTTGACCAGAGTTGACCAGTTGACCAAAAGTCAACTGTAAGTCAACCTTTGACTTAAATCGACCTAGTTTAATTCTGTTTGACTTGCATTGACCCAGTATGACTTTGTTAGGCCTAATATGACTTAGATTGACCCTGTACAATCTAGTTTGACCTTGTTTGACCTAGATTGACTTAGTTTGACGTGTCTTGACCTAGTTTGACTCAGTATGACTTAATTTCACTTCCAAACATTATATTGATACAATATTCCATCTATAGGTCCTCGAGGCACTGTTTTTGGACTCAGTTGACTTATCCATCACATCACAGGCGAGTACATTCTCTGATAATATATCTGTTTTATGATATCGTCTTTGTTTCTAGTATTTAGTGTAGATATCCTTGTTCTCTTGACACATTGTTCACACGGATTGGTATTGTCTAGATCCCGTCATAAGATGTTATTTGTCTTATATATGGTATGCCTTGTGCAAGTCTTCCTAGTTCCTTGTGCATTGTATAGATAGGATTCCTGCGAAGGCTAGCTACCTTCTCAGAGAATCACGTGTCATGACGTGTCATGACTGGATCCACTATATTAGTCAGGGATGGGGGTGTTAGCGTAGATATGTGATCAATACCCCACAGTATTATATTGTATCATCATTGTATAGTGTTAATCATACACTCACGTATGATTAGCCAGGCCAAACATTGTATCAAGTTCTAAGTCGATCACATGTTGAAACTAATACTAAACTCACATAGATATAGTTTCAGATTTTTGTACATGATATATACTATTTTCTTGTTCTTACATTCAGTTACAGTCTTGACATGCCTTACCATGATTCATGTACACATTATTTTACCTCGTATATTCTCTCTATTTACTGCTACATTTTTAATATCGTCTAACTAGAACTGTTATTTGAGATTTGTGCTCGTTCCATCCTGACTGGATATGTTGACAAAATTTTACAGATTATGGCAAGGAGGATTGTCCCACCTACTACGGTCCTCATGACGTAGTCAGCCTAGACTTGGAGACCCTAGTTCAGCAAGGGTTAGCTCCAGCCGATGGGGCTTTAGAGTAGCTTAGCTGGTTTAGTTTAGTACTGGACTTTGTCTCCAGATTACATTTGGCTTGTTATTATTTTAGTATTTGTATTAGAGATTGTTGACTCTAGACTTGTATTATTTTTGTGTTGGATCTTCTGGATGATATTTCATATCTTGTTGTCTTTATCTTTCGGTATCATCTATATTTCTTAGATCTTGTGATTGAGTATATTATATTGTCATTGCTTGTCCTCCATTCGGAGTTGACCGTTCTCAATAGGTTTTGATATTATAATTGTTGTTAGATAGTAGACCTAGACAGCGTTCTACGTCATTTCTACGGCATAGGCTGGGACGCTATCACGCACTCATGCCCTTACTTCGGGTGCGGGTCGTGACACTTGTGCATTGTATAGACACGATTCCTGTGAAGACTTGCTACCTCCTCGGAGAATCATGTGCCATGACATGTCATTACTGGATCCACTTTACTGGTCGGGGATGGGGGTACTTAGCGTAGATATGTGATCATTTTTCCTCCTGTGATTCCCGTTCCCTGTGAGTGTTAGCTATACACTTCACGTATGACTAGCCAGGCCCTTTTTCTCCTGTGCAACCCAAGCCGATCACATGTTGAAACTAATACTAAACTCACATAGATATAGTTCCAGATTTTCGTACATGATATATACTGTTTTTTTGTTCTTACATTCAGTTACAGTCTTGATATGCTTTACCATGATTCATGTACACATTATTTTACCTTGTATATTCTCTCTATTTACTGCTACATTTTTAATATCGTCTAACTAGAACTGTTATTTGAGATTTGTGCTCGTTCCATCCTGACTGGATGTGTTGACAAAATTTTATAGATTATGGTGAGGACGAGTGTCCTACCTACTACGGTCCTCATGACGTAGTTGGCCTAGACTTGGAGACCCTAGTTCAGCAAAGGTTAGCTCCAGCCGATGGGGCTTTAGATGTAGCTTAGCTGGTTTAGTTTGGTACTGGACTTTGTCTCCAGATTACATTTTGGCTTGTTATTATTTTAGTATTGTATTGAGATTGTTGACTCTAGACTTGTATTATTTCTGTGTTGGATCTTCTGGATGATATTTCATATCTTGTTGTCTTTATATTTCGGTATCATCTATCTTTCTTAGAGTTTGTGATTGAGTATATTATATTTCATTGCTTGTCCTCCATTCGGAGTTGACCGTTCTCGACAGATTTTGATATTATAACTGTTGTTAGATAGTAGACCTAGACAGCGTTCTACGTCGTTTCTGCGGCGTAGGCTGGGACGCTGTCACACACTCGTGCCCTTACTCCGGGTGCGGGTCGTGACAATGGATCCTATTTTTGGAACATATATGGTAAGAAAATATATGATTGAATTTCCATATTTACTTTGATCATATATTTATGATTGGACCCTTCATATAGTAGCTTTCCATATAATTGGGTTTCCAATTATGGCAAGCCAATTATGATTAGATTTCCATTAAATATATGATTGATGCATATTAGAAGTTTCCATATATATTGGCCTTCCATGTATGGATTACCAAGGGCTTATAAAAGGGTGATGCATGCTAGTTGTAAAATTATCTCAAAAACAAGAGTGCTTTATAATCTTTGAGAGAGAGAGAGGATTAAGGACTATTGTGAAGGAGAGATTGCTTCGAATAATTTTTCGGCATCTTTTGTTCTTCGGAGTCCGCAATCAAAAAATTTCTTCTTTCAAGTGAGTTGTGGTGATCCGTGTTGGATCGGGAGGAGCTTGTAGAGGGTGTATTCTCTTTATTCCATTAGTGGAGGTTCTTCAGGGTTGGACTCCGATCGTCCCGTGGTTTTTTCCGCAAGGATTTTCTACGTCAAAAATCTTTGTGTCTGCGATTATGTTTGGCGTTTTTGGTTTGTGTGCTTTTGCTCGGTTCTCTCGCAGGACTTTCTGGTTTGGGGGAACGGTTTCCACGCTTCATTCCCAACAATTTTTCCTCAAACATGGGCCAATCCCAATCATGTCCAGCCCTGATCAAGTTTTGATGTGCCCTTATAAAAAATCTTGTTTTTCTATAGAAATACAACTTGGTGCTATAAATGATGCCACTCGGTTGACATGCAACCGAATCCCAACATGTTTGTCAGCCGGGAATTAGATTTCCAAACTAAAGTTGTTGCTTGTTTGTTAGAAACTATAATTTTTTTAAAAAAGAGTAACATGATAACATGTAATTATCAAAATAATAAATTAGTTTGGATAATTTTTTAAACAAAAAATATTAATAACTATTGTGTCCACTAGTTTCTTGGGTATTATTTTTAAGCTAAAGTAACATGATAACATGTAATTATCAAAATAATAAATATTAATATAATAGCTAAGCAATTTCTTTGAGTGACAACTTTTTAAATTAAAAAAGAGCCATGTATAAGTTTCGTATTGTTTTTATAAACTGGAAATTGCTGAGAAACTCAATTTCGGGGTTGGTTTGTATGAAAAATCCACCCGCAGGATGGATTTTATGAAATGTCCATAATTATATATTTCTACGTTAAATATTCTAAGATTCCCTTTAGATACTCTGTATTTACAAAATTGCCATCTTTATAATACCATAACTACCCTTCGCACAAACTCAGATTTGGATTATGATTTTCGTCTTCTTCTTCTTCTTCTTCTTTTTCACGAAAGATCTGAATTCCATTGCTCTCATCTTCAGCAGAGATCGCAAAGATCGTTCGTTCACCGTGCTTTTCTTCAGTCGAACTCCGATCATCGTTCATCATCATCATCATCGTTGAGAGATTTGAAGTTTTCCGACGATTAGGTCAATTGTGGAGAGAAGATATTCTTCTTCTTTTCCATAAGAGTTAGCATCGTTTTGAAAGAAGAACAAAAACTCTTGAATTTTTGTTCCTGACAAATTTTTTTCCACAAAAAAAAGGTTTTAGGTTTCTGCCGACTGTTCTCCATCATTCTCCGTGATTTTAACACGGAGAATGACCATTCTCCGTGTTAAAATTGTTAGGGTTATATACTAAAAGCATCACTTTTGTAGTAACCTTATTTTCTTAAATTTTGAATGAGAATCATATGGGCAAATGTTTGCATATTGTATTTGTTGCAAGTGTTAATGCAAATGTCTGATATTCTATATTATAGATAATATGGTGTGTGGTGTCACACAGAAGATCATATTATCAGTTTCCTATGGAGTATATAAATAGTTCACAACCTAGATGGACTTGGACAATCTATTGAAAAGGTTGTAGTGTAATCTGGTATTAGTCTATCTTGACTATAGGTTTACACTAGTACACTTTGTGTGTATTGAACATGACCACTTGAGGTTGTTCTCTTTGTACTTACTACATAAGAGAACAAACACCTCTATTATTATGGATGCTTGTACTCTTAATCCGGATATAATAACGGACATGTATATACAGTGTGCATTACTTTGACTCATAAAAGAGTGAGATTCATTATGGATCAACAACCTCTATGAATTGGATAATAACATTGTATGTATGATGGGCTGTTGATTATAAATGGAATCCATGTCCCGATACATCGGGTTGATGATGTCCTCTTAAGGAGCTCATAAGGATTGTCATGTAAACCCTGCAGGTGGATTGTATCCGACATGACAAATAAAGTTGAGCGGTACTACTTAAGGATAAAATATGTCGAATCAATATAGTTGTCAATAACTTAATTTGATCGACGGACATACGATATCTTAACATGGGGAGCCAAACGAGCATATAATAAAAGGAGCCCACAAACATAATTTGGGATTAGGGAGGTAGTGCAACAATAGCTCATTAGTGGACCGAGCTATTGTTAATGGGCCTGGATTGTGTGTTCGGGCTGAACACGGGATATCCAGATTCGTTAGGAGGCCTAACCCTAATTTCTCCTCATGGTCCCTGCCGTAGCCTATATATATCCTCTATTCTCTGGCCGCCAGATTACTGATCAGAAATCTAAAATTTTCTCTAAATTCGTGATTCACGTAAGGAGAGAAAGAGAGTGCTGCCAAGGAGAAGAAAAGGTTGGGAGATCGTCGTCCACACGACGTCCAACTCGAGGAAGGAATACGTGCAGAAGATCTTGGGGTCGTCCGTTCGAGATTGCCAGGAATTACTTGTCTCCTTTCCGCCGCAGGTATAATTCGTGAACCCTAGTTTCCGCCTATGAAGGGTTAGAACACGTATTAGATCTGTTTAACTTTCTATCGATTAATACGCACACCAAAGGAAGGGTCCTGGGAATCCCCAGTTCCATCAAAAATGACGGAGAATGACCATTCTCCATGTTAAAATCATGGAGAATGACCATTTTCCGTGCAAAAACCACGGAGAATGGCCTTATCCATGTCAAAATGATGGAGAATGGCCATTCTCCGTGTCAAAATGACGGAGAATGGACATTCTTCGTGTTAAAATCACGAAGAATGGCCATTCTTCGTTCTCCTCCGTGTCAAAATGACGAAGAATGGCTCCGTGATAAAATGACTGAGAATAGCCATTCTCCGTTATTTTAACACGGAGAATGACCATTCTTTGTGTTAAAATAACGGAGAATGGCCATTTTTCTTGTTAAAATCACAGAGAATGACCATTCTTTGTCAATTTTGACACAGAGAATGGCTATTCTTTGTCAATTTAATAAGGAGAATGATCATTCTCCTTGCTAAATTGACAAAGAATGACCATTCTCCGTCATTCTAACACGGAGAATGACCATTCTCCGTGTTAAAACGACGGAGAATGGCCATTCTCCTTATTAAATTGATGGAGAATGGTCATTCCCTGTCATTTTAACACGGATAATGGCTATTCTTTGTCAATTTAACAAGGAGAATGACTATTCTTTGTCAATTTAACAAGGAGAATGACCATTCTCCGTGGGTTTAGAACGGAGAATGGTCATTGGTCATTCTCCGTGCTAAAACCACGGAGAATGGCCATTCTCCTTGTTAAATTGACGGAGAATGACCATTCTTCGTCATTCTAACACGGATAATGGCTATTCTTTGTCAATTTAACAAGGAGAATGACAATTCTCTGTGGTTTTAGCACGAAGAATGACCATTCTTCGTGATATTACCACGGAGAATGATCATTCTCTTGCATTTTATGTCCAGTTGAAACTTTGAAGGGCCACAACTTTTGACTGAGAGGTCGAAACGAGGTCCGGTTTGTCGCAAAAGGAGCGTATATTCGAGGAGCCGAAGATTAACGGTTTCAGTTAGTCGGCCTTCCGAAATTTTAGAATCGCGAAAAAATGATTTTTGGAACTCCGTTTGTCCGTCTTTCCGAAATTTTTCGACGAGTTTTTGAAGTAAGGTCTGGAGATTTTGGAGGAGAAAACCTAGATTCGGAACTGAGTGGCGTATGGAAGAAGTATCGAAATATTTTTTTTTGAAGAGTAGGATTCGAAGGTGTTTTCAATAAATTAGAACGATAAAAAGGTCATTCAGAACCCCCTTTATATTTTTCGCTAATTCTGGGCACGTGATGAAATGTTATTTTATGGTGGATTTTTTATAAAACTTTTGCAATTTTTGAACATTTCATAAATTTTCCCGTAAAAATTACACAATAACTATATAAAAGACAATTAATTTTAGGATTTCAAGATAATTTATTGGGTTATTTACACTAACTACCCCTATGTTTTTGATTTATGGGTACCCCTACTTTTAAACTATTTACACTAACTACCTCTATGTTTTTGGTTTATTACACGGGGTACCCCTACTTTAAGGAAAAATAAAAAAATTATAACACTAACTACCCCTACGTTTTCTAAAGGGAGGGGTAGTTAGTGTAAATAGTTTAAATCAGGGGTACCCCGTGTTATAAATCAAAACATAGGGGTAGTTAGTGTAAATAACCCTAATTTATTTGTCTAAAACATTAGCCATCCCCTAATCAATCAGGAAGATGCTGATATTTATATGTGGGATGTCAGGTGATTGAATATTTTGGAAAGGGGTTTCTTTCTCACGGCCCCAAATCGGTTTGGGTTGCGAACGAAGTATGATGGCCATGCTCATTCCCTCTTCTTCCCTTTTGCTTACTCCCCATCCACACTCCACTCCACATCCCCATCCCCATCCCCATCCCCATCCCCATCCCACGAGAAAGAGTACCAACAACAACAACAGCAGCAATCTCTACTCACTCCCTTCGAGAAGAAACAATAGTAGCAAAAATGGAGAAGATTCTTCAGTCAGCAGCAGCAGCAGCAGAGCATCATCGTCGGAGAGGGAAGCGAGGGAGAAGAGGGAGGAGACGAACCGCAAGATAGCGTCGCAGAAGGCCATTTCCATCATCCTGAGGAGGGAGGCGACCAAGGCCGTCATAGACAAGCGGAGGAGGAAGAAGGGCCCCATCAATTCCAGGAAGCTCCTGCCGAGGACAGTCCTCGAGGCGCTCCACGAACGTATCGCCGCCCTCCGCTGGGACTCCGCACTCAAGGTCCTCCGTGGCTGTCACGTTCCTTTCCCTTCCTTCACCAATATATATATATATATTTCTTTGAAACTCTTGTTGGATACTGCTCACCCTTGTCTTGAAAGTAAATTTGACATATATGATGTGATCGTGCCAAACATAATCGAGATTTGAGAAAGTAAACAATTTCTTTGCATTGAATCCTGACTAAAACATTTTCGAAAATCTAGTTACTACCCAAAATATACATTAATGTAGACATTATTAAGATGTAATGTACAAAATATGTTAGAAATGTGTATATATAATTGTTTCCAGGCTCTACCATACCCCAAAATTTTCAATCCATGTCGTTCTATTTCCGTTCCGTACCGCAACCTAGCTCACCAACGAGCTCTGACTTGAAAAGAAAATATTGCTAAGTT
This sequence comes from Iris pallida, assembly GCA_029216955.1. Lineage (NCBI taxonomy): Eukaryota > Viridiplantae > Streptophyta > Magnoliopsida > Asparagales > Iridaceae > Iris > Iris pallida. The sequence continues at coordinate 21,521,240 of JANAVB010007399.1, forward strand.
TTGATAGAATCGTACAAAAATAAGTCCAAACAATGGCTTAAGGCGAGCCGAGCTTCTCTTGACCTGGTCGAGTTCGAGCTTGAATAGATCTATTGCAAGCTTGAACATGGCTCGATGATTTTTTAGCTCGAGTTTGAGATCAAATTGATAGGTTTGAGCTCGATCGTGATAAGTTCAGGCCTTAAATGTCTGGTGCTAGATTTTTATAAATGACACTCCTTACTAGGAGTGGAATGGAGTCGAGCCAAGTGTGAAACCCAAATTTTTAGTCTCATATCGGGTGTGCTGAGAGTTTGATTGATTTATATTTGAGTGCTTAGGTCTCAATGTACATCTGTGTTATCATTTTGATAAGTTTGGCTAAATGATAATGCATATATGACCCATGCATGGGTCATGTCTTGGTGGGTCCGTGGACTGGAATCCAAGATTTAGTCCTATATTCGAATTCGCTTTGAGATGAGAGTTTGCTTGGTTTATTTTTACATCCGGGAGGAAAGAAGAATGAAGATTCTTCTCATTTTTACACTTCGTCGTCATAGGCGCGGGAGAGGGAGGCGAGGAACCGTAACATAGAGTTGACACAAGACCTTCTACATCATCATGAGGAGGGAGGCCACCAAGGCCGTCATCCACAAGGGGAGGAGGAAGAAGGGACCTACAAAATTCCAGGAAGCTCTTGTTGAGGACCGTCCTCGAGGTGCTCCACAAACGTATCAATGCCCACTGATGGGAGTCTGCACTTAAGCTCTGATATCATTTTCATTAATATTTTTTTCCCTTCAAAAGAAGGAAATTGAAGTATTGGAATATCCAATTTTGTATGTATACGCCTGTAGAATTCTTTTGCCTTTTGATAAATATTCACATCAGTACATTTAACTTGGTCAAACTGGTTTAAGATCCATGTACGTTATATCAGATTTTGAGAATGAAAAGGATGTGTTCGTGGAAATAAAATATGATGGTTGAAGTGGAAGAGAGTGTTTTGTAATTGAAAGATACTGTTGAAGATGAAAGAAAAATTCTATATGATAGATTGACTGCTATAAGATTAGTCATGCTTTGCGGATCTGTGTTGGATACCTAAATATTTTTCGAATAAAAGCATAGCTGGAATGATAATTCTACGATGGATGAGTGACAATAAATTGAAAAATATGAATGCCAGGTTGGAAGAGAGTAAATTGAAGATAGCATAAGAACTGAATGTATTCATAGGACGTTGGAGATAATGCCAATCAATGATAAGATGAGAGAAAATCGTCTCAGGTGGACCAATAGATGTACTGTTAGGAGTATCTAGGGTTTCCTAAACGAGCTGAAATTGAGGCAGTAAAATAAGGATATGTGACGCAGGACAAAACTAAAGGGCTGACCCAAATGGGTTTTGATTCATGGATCTAACTTTAAATAAAGGCGGAAGCTAAATTTTGAGCAACAATTATTATTTATCAAATAAAAATAATCCCAATCAGAATGTAGAAGTAGCTGACCTGCAAGAGGCAGGAGAGAACTTTGTTTCCGGAACTGGTGAGAAACTCGTCCCGGTTTTGTGTAGTTGCTTTGGCGGGTCAACAAAGGTGACAAGTTTAAATAAAAAATAAAAGTAGAAGGGATGAACAAGACAATATTTTGAATTTGATTAAAATTTCTGTTCACACCATCGTCAAACTTTAAACTAAATTCTTAATCTCATTCATCAATGAATAAATTCTGAATATATATATATATATATATATATATATATATATATATATATATATATATATATATATATATACGGGCGATGATGAGCCTGGCCTGTGCGATGTAGGGCATTCACAACGTCGGAGGAATGACGAAAAATGGCCACGATCTGAGCTGGCATAGGACAGAATGGGATGTCCCGTGCATGAAAACTCAACGGCTAGGGACGCCGCGCGGGCGGTCGAGGAACGGCACCATTCTACCACGGGTATAAACGACGGCCGACTACGCGGCCCGTCGTGCGGCGCCCAATTGGCGTCGGGAAGACGTCGTAAGGACGTCATGCGCATAGAACGGGTGGCTGGACGGCATCGGCTGTCGTAGGCGTCGTGAAGACGTCGGGGGCGGCGCCTTCGGCGTCGTGGGCGAAACGAGGCGTTGAGTTGAGTTGCCGGCGTCGAAAGACGTCGGCCATCCCGTGAGGCTCGGGAGCACGCGGAGTGCGCGAGGCGTACGTGTGGGACGATGATGAAAAAGCCAGTACGGACAAGATCCGCACGAAGAGTCCGAAGCGACATGACGACCGGCTAAAAATCGTGTGCGGGCGGACACACGATTTAACTGAGCCCGCACGTGCTGGAATATATATATATATATATATATATATATATATATATATATATATATATATATACACACACACACACTCTCAAGCAATCAAAAGAATATATACACACACACACACTCTCAAGCAATCAAAAGAAGAAAAATTCAATATGTACACACTTATCTTTATGATAATTCAAATCCCTAACCAACTCAAAGCCATGAAGTTCCCTTTTTTTAGATTAATACTTGTAAACAAAATATTTAAACTGAAAATCCAAATAATGATGTGATATAATATCAACTCGAACTTTATATGATTTGGGTTCGGGTCCATCGATGCTCCGGCATCAATATTTTTTTTGTTACGCTGTAGCCGATACTACCCTTAAAGAGCTGAATGGAAAAAACGGATCAAATAGCCAACCTAAAAAAGTGGGATAAAGGCTTTGTTATTTTTGTTGTAGACATAAGATACTATTTTCTTGTATTGCTATTACATTCAACAGATTGACCAAAGTTGATTATCGATAATTTGATGTGATGTTTTCTTCTCTCATCTCTTATGCGGGGATCTCTTTTCAGTAAAACTCATAGCAAAATTCTAGACCTTAAATTCTTGATAAATAGAACAATATTTGTAGATGCTAAAGATAATGGTACGTATGCAAAAAAGAACATTATTTTGAAGGTACTATGTTCAGTTAGAAATTTAAGGAGCATACATAGAAATATGAATGTTTTATAGGGATACATGTAAAAGCCTATATACACATTTCTAGGGCTTTGTTGTACTAGTGGACTTTAATGTGGTACCAAAGCAACCTAGGTGGAAGTCTCGTACGTTATGCCATTTTAAATGTGTTTTGTAAAAAATATGCTGCTACTTGAATTCAGCTATCAAACCCGTAAAAAATGGAATTCAATCTGCGAGCATGTTCGGAACAATATAAATATAAATGTTCTAAAAATCGCTAGGCGGACTCGGTGCGGCGGAGGTCCGCCTAGCGCCTAGCCCGCCTAGGCGGCCGCCTAGAAATTTTTTTTTTTTGAAATTTTTGAAATTTTGAATTTTAAAATTTGAAATTTGAAATTTCAATGTTCTAAAATCAAAATACTATCTTAAAACCCAAACAAATATCCAAAATACAACTAAGAATAAACAAAATTAAAAAAAATAAAAAAAAATCAAAAAATTCAAAAAATCCGTCGCCTAGGGGCGCCTAGGGCCCGCCTAGCCGCGTAGCCCACCGCCTAGGGGGGTTTTCGGTGCGGTGGGCGGGCGCCTAGCGCCTAGGCGGACGCCTAGGCCGATTTTTAGAACACTGATAAATATATAACCCTCAACCCTTGTCACAACTCTACAGTTTTGTTGTAGTGCCAGGGACTTCAGCATTAAGTTTATTGTTATCATTTGTTTTATTCTCTGCACAACTTCTACGAATATTTTTGTTTGTTCAATGTTATGAACTATAGAGCACTGTTACAACTTTTCCAATCCAAAGAAAGAAACTCTATGTAGAAGAATATGCTAGCTACTCTCAATTGTTGAGCATCATGTTTCTTGAGTAAAAAAAAATCTTGCAGATTTTTATATATAATCTTTTGTGCTGCTTAAACTTTCGCAAAAATGGAACACATACAAAGAACGTGCTCTAGTCAACTCTTTAAGGATTGACCTTTCATGTCTTCTTTGCTAATCAATCCTCAAACTTACATTCCATCAAATTATTCAGAATACCAAATCTGAAACTGAAATAAAATCTTTAACAGATCTACTGAAACCAAAATTTCATGAAGAGGACCAAATCAAAACCGAGAGTCAAATTTTAGGTCATTATCTGTATTAAGAACTTGAAAGAACTGGCTTGAACCTATCGTGCTTTGTGTTGTTTTCCTATTTCAAATTATAGAGGGTGGGTTGCTTAAATGTTGAATTTGATCATGCCTAGTAATTTTCCAGAATCAATTTTCAGACAGGTTGATGCTTGACTGTCGTTTAGCCTATTTAATCTATACTCAGGCATACTGTATAGGGTTGCATTGCGCTTGTTTCAGTATGCAAACATTATGCTTTGCATTCAGTAGAGATAGTAGTTGTCAGCTTATCTTAACTTGCTCCTGCTGTTTGCAGTAGGCTATTCTAGAGATTTTCTGCATGTGTTCAACCCGATAAACATGCTACTTGAACTTTCCATCTACATATATAAGTGAATGGATTGTCTTCTAGCATATTGATGTCAAGTTCTCTTAACATTTTCTGATATAAACTTCTCTTCATGGAAATCTATCTTTAGGTGTTTGATCTGCTCCGAGAGCAGCTATGGTACAGGCCTAATTCCGGCATATACATTAAGCTGATTGTTATGCTTGGAAAATGTAAACAGCCCCAAAGAGCTCATTCACTTTTTCAAGCCATGGTTGATGAGGGTTGCATCATAAACCATGAATCATACACTGCCCTAGTTTCAGCCTACAGCAGGACCGGTCTCTTTGATGAAGCATTTGCCCTTCTCGATAAGATGAAGATTACGGAAGGATGCCAACCCGATGTACATACCTACTCCATTCTCATCAAATCCTGTCTCCAACTCTTTGAATTTGACAAGGTTCAGTTCTTACTCTCTGACATGGGAACCCAAGGAATCAAACCTAACACAGTTACATACAACACATTGATTGATGCTTATGGTAAAGCAGGCAGGTAAACAATGATCTGCAATTTCTAGGCTTGTTCAATGCAGTGTTTTATATGTATACACCTATAGTTCTCAGTGTAAATAGTTATTAAAGTTGGTTCCTTTTTGAAATGATAATGGGATGACTTGTTGAACTCAAAACATAAGTTTCCCAATGGAGCTTTTGAAGCTGACTAGTTAGGTTGTCAACTTGCGATATATATTGTGTATCAATTAGTGATGTAATCGGATCGGATTTGGGGTTGGACCCTCCACCTCCGCCTCCACCAAAAAATATTTCCTCGACATCCGCATCTGCCTCCACCTCCACTTGGAGGAGAGAGATTACCTCCACATCCAACTCCAAATGGAGGTCAAATTACCTGCCTTCGACACCACCTCAACATCATCCTCCAACTTTACCTTCACCTCATACATTACAATTTTTAGTTCAACTAATGAAAAATAGAAAAATGAGATTGTTCATATCAACATAGACTAAAATCAAATAGTGAAATCATATATATATATATATATATATATATATATATATAGTCAAAGGTGGATATATAGTCAAAGGTGGATGTAGTGACAGAGTTAGAGTTGGAGTCCGAGTTAGAGGTGGAATCGGATATGACTTTGTCTCCACTAAGTTAGCCTCCAAATTTCCCCAAGTCAAATCTCGCAGGTCAATCGACACGTTTACATCCCTAATATCAATTTTCTTACATATTGTGTACTTATCGTGTATTGTATGGTACAATAACCCTAGGAGTTTAGGTATACTTCTAAATCCATATAGGAACATGATTTAATATAATTGTTTCATAATTTTTTTATTTGTTTCATCTTTACATGTCTATCTAGTTCAAGAATCTAGATTCTTAAGTATACATTACATGAGTCAAGTAAAAAATGATACTACCTATACCTATATGTATCATATCAGATCAACCGGTATGTAATGAAGTAGTAGTATATCGTATTGTAATTTCTAAGACACGTATCATGATTCATGTATTGTATGATAGTAATCAGTTTCAAAGGAAGTGAGTAGGAAACATGAAAAAGGAGAGAAAGTGAATGAAGAAATTGATGTTTCCTGATTAGTTGATGAAAGAGCGGAAGTCTATCTAAATTAATTTTCAAAACATACCCGAGAAAGCTTTCACTTGGAGGTGGAGAAAGAAATGATATAGAAGAATTTTTTTGTTCTCTTTTCCCACTTCCGTTTTATTTTCCTATCAAATTGTGGAACCCTAGCATATACAGACATGTTTAGTTCAAAATATACTGAAGAAACTTGATCGAATTGTATCACAGATATAGTAATGTGTTTATCAATGTGCATAATAATAGCCCTTTCCATTTAAATTTGAGTGTAAGACCATCTTGTATGAAGCAATGAATGAATAATCCATGGTTTCCTTAAAGGTTTGTGGAGATGGAACATGCACTCATGGAGATGCTCCGAAATCGTGAATGTGACCCTGACACATGGACCATGAATGCCACGCTCCGAGCCTTTGGTGGCAGTGGCCAGATTGAGATGATGGAGAAGTGCTACGACAAGTTCCAGAGCTCCGGCATCTCGCCCAACATCAAAACCTTCAACATACTTCTGGATTCATACGGAAAATCCAAGAAGTACGAGAAGATGAGTGCTGTAATGGAGTACATACAGAAATACTACTTCTCATGGACAGTGGTCACTTACAATGTTGTTATCGATGCATTCGGTAGGGCAGGGGATCTGAAGCAGATGGAGTATCTCTTTAGATTGATGAAGTCGGAAAGAATTAAGCCCAATTGCGTTACACTTTGTTCACTTGTTAGGGCTTACGGAAGGTTGGAGGCAGTGGAAAAAATAAAGGCTGTAATGCGGTATATTGAGAACTCTGATGTCATGTTGGACACTGTGTTTTTCAACTGTTTAGTAGATGCTTATGCAAGGGCTGGGTGCCTGGTGGAGATGAGGGAGGTGCTAGATATGATGACAAGGAGTGGATGTAGCCCCGACAAAGTAACCTACAGGACCATGATAAAGGCTTATCTCAGCAGAGGGATCAGTGATCATCGAGTTCAGGATCTGAGAGATCTCAGCAGGGGTGACACTTCCTTCCCAAAAGAGGAGTTTAACTTGCAAACATGACATAAACCTAGGTTAGTTATACTCGATTCTTCCATTATTTAGATCTCTAGTCTTTTGCTTTCAATAATGATTCAGTGTGGCTACATCCCTGTTATCTAGACAATTTATGCCAATGATTCTCAGTTTTAACATTTTTATACCCTTGTATGAGTTTCTGATATGGTTACTAGATATACGCAGATTGTAGTGGGCAAATTTCTTAAAATTACTTTAATGAGATCATGCGACTGTACTATATTAGGTCGGGAGTATAAAGCAAATGGTTATTCTACAAAATATACCAATTAGGGAATTTTCTAATCTAGTGTATTTTGGAAGTGGATAAACGTAGTTTTGAACCATTTCATGGCTAGCATTTGTTTGCCTAAAAAAATAATTGCGAACCTTGATGAACTGCGAGCAGGAAAAGTAAATGGGATTAGCTTGTTGTTACCAATGCAAACATATTTTCCTATGTGTATTTGGGTTTCTTGGCTTAACATTTCCATCTTCGAATTCACAAGTCGTTAATCAAGCCATGACATGAGTTATAAATGTCAAGTTAGGGTGCTTCAGTACATGTTTGACAAGCCTTCTTGCATACCAAGTCTAAAACTTGACAATTGAGAGTTTTATTTAGTATGCTGTTCATCGTTGTCAGTCAAAGCCTAAAAGCTGGATTGTTATTTGTCTGAGCCATAACTTTTAATAGATATAGAGTACTTAGTAAAGTATGTTGGTTTCTTGTTTGAAAGTGTTTTTTCTTGGTTGAGAAGTCTTTATCTATCTCCACATATTGGGCACGTCATATTGGAAAATTTGTATGAAATATTTGGATAAGCAGAACAATTAGAGGCCTTCAGAAGGTGTTGCCCCTCTTCGTCATGAAATGTACATCTTCCTTCTCCCTTGTAGATTCTTCTTTATGGACTTTTCTTCTCATCGTACTAAGTTACCCCGACAGTGTCCTAGATTGTATGAATTTGCTATCAGATGCTTTGCTTGTCGCATCTTTTATTAGTATGACCTGTTTGACTTTTTCTGTTAATCATCTATGACTTGTTTATCTTCTTTTCTGGTGTCTCTATTACAAAATTATGTTTCCTCATGTGTCATCATTGATAATATTTGCAACAACTTTCTTGTATTCTTGAGAATCTGAGATATAAGTGGATTTACTAGGAGCTTGCTTTCACTCTCCATCCAACTCCTTATTGCTTGATATAATGGTTCAGGGAAGGACTTAATCACCTCCAGTGTCAGGGGCGGACCCACAATTTTTTGAGGGGGAGGAGGAGGGGTTGTGGAAAAAATACCTTAAATTGGAATTTAAGCGGACATTGAGGATTGAACTTACGACTCTTGGTTAAAACCATGTACACTTGCCAACTGGACTACCACTAAATTGCGAATTTGTCCATACCAGGTGATACATAAGTTTGTCTATGTCCATACCAGGTGATACATAAGTTTGTCTATGTCCATACCAGGTGATACGTCATGTCTTATGTTATCTTATGAGAGAGATGGAATTCATGAGAGAAAAGTGGTTGGTGTGCATCGAAAAGAAAGGGGGGGGGGGGGGGGGGGGGGGGGGGGGGGGGGGGGGTGTTTAAAATCCATAAATGGCATTAATTGCAACTCACTTCTATATTTTTCTCTTTTTCCAGTGGATTAAGTGGTTGAATGATTGTCTTCATATTAGTTACGATTTATTTAGTGACTCTCTTTAGTCTACTTTAGTCCCACGTTGGGTATCGTAGTATGAAGAAGCTTCTCTCCTATATTTGTCCTAATCCAATCTCTATAAAGCTAGGATACTTGAGGAAACTCTCTCTCTCTCTCTCATAACATGGTATCATAGTAAGGCTAACCTAAACCTAGATCTCTACCTTCGAGCAAAACAAAGTATCTTTGTCATCCCTAAAAACCTAACCTATCTAAAACCCCAACTCAAAACCCATCCCCAATCCCAAATGATTAACCTGAAAAACCTCTGTCATTAAGTATCTTCTTCCTATCCCAAATCCTAACCAACCCTATCCAAAAACCCTACCCACCACTCCCAAAATCCTTAAAAGACTAGCCTGCACTTCAAACCCTAGACATCACTTAGACCTATGTTCCACGGACATGGATACAACACGACCTGGCGACATAGACATGACACCTATTTTGTTATGTTCTAGTGTATTTTGGAGTGTCCGATTGTGTCCAATACACGAGTGATACATGTTCGACACAACACGGCCCACATCTTTTAGTGTCCATGCTTCCTAGACTTAGACCTAACTCAATAGCCACCCATAATCTAATAGCCTTAGCCCATGACCTATCACCAATGCCCCAATAGACATAAACCAATAGCCAACCATTCTCCAAAACCCTAGCTCCCAAAAAAGAAAGAAGATCCTAGTAACGACTCTGAGTCCTCATTGTCCTATACCACGAGTTGTCTATTTATGATGTTTCTTGTTGCTCTTCATGGATCAGCTGCCAATGACTCGTCTTCATGAGTTGATCTACTGATGTGGGCTACTATTATTGCCTCTGCCTTGCATCTCTACCCTATGGGGTGACCTATTTCTTTTCTATGTTGTGTGCACTAATGCCTGCATTGCTTGATAGTTGTGATATGTTTCATCATGGGATGACTTGAGTTTGTTACTCGTAAAAATAATCCTAGTTGTACATGCTTGTCATGTCCAACTTGAGGGGTAGTATTCATCATATATTCTGGCAGCAATCTCTACCAAAGGTGCTATTTTGACGGGTTGGGTCTGGGTAGTGCTATTTAGTCCTACAAGCCCATGTTTTGGACCAAGACCCCATCCGTAAAAGCTTCAAGTCTGGGTTGGTTTCAGGTATTTTACTCCACTTTATATAAAAATAGATTATTTCTCTATAATTCTTCTTCTCATGTTTAACTTTTGTATCAGAATCGGGTCCTGGACTGAGACGACTTATGTGATCCTGAATCCTATCCGATTGGAGGACCGGTTCCAAATTATAGGAATGGCTCGCTCCCACCATAGGCGGGTTTGAGTCTAGTTCAGGTAAAACCGACTAGGATCCCAGGTCAAAATGGCATCCTTAATCTCTATGCATCTGCCTGAAGTTTCTTGGTCGTTTATTAGTACTGCTTTTGGCTGTGTGTCCATATGCATCAACTCTACTACTTCTGATCACATGCATCCTCGAGCTTTGACCTCTGTCACTAATTCTCTTCTTGTAGACATGACTTTTTAACACTGCTGCTACTCTCTTGGGTTGTGTGGACCTTTGCTATTGTTGTCTGTTGTTGTTGTTTCTGCATGATGTTTAGCCTAGTTAGTTTTCTATTTCTATTTTATGTAGAAAGCTGGACATGTTTTATATGCTTCATCTTGGGGGATCTTAGATTTAATGAGTCTATGCAGTCTGATTTAGTCTCACACAAGGTAGAGTAGTATAAGGAAGCTTCTGCTATGCATATGTACCTAATTCGTCCCAATAAAGCTATGGCACTTGAGTAGAGCCTCTCTCTCAACAAGGATCTTGTAACTTATGAAGTTTTTCTTGTATGTTTTAACTCTGTAGTATCCATGGATGCAGTTCGCTCTCTCTCTTTGTATCACCTTGTACACAACATATCTATCCTACTTTTTAAAGTTTCCTGCTCTCTCCAATAGGCACGTTATTATGACTGTATCATGTAGCATGATTTCATATTCACCATGTCTATATCTGTGTAGCATAGATGTTTGTAAGTGGCTATCAATAACTTATCTAACCCTGAATCCTAAACCACTGCTTGAGTGGATGTTACGTGAGTGCTTCACACTGGTCTATTATTCTGGCATCGTCTTGGAATCACCTTAAATATTCAAAATGCTTTTATGCGATAACATCAGAGTTAAAATGAAAAGGGGAAGGAAGACGTTTCTCATGAGGACATTTAAAAGTTGATGAAGACATCAAATACAAGTTCATCATGGATGCACATAATAGTCAACAATGAGTGATCTGTTCTTGGGATGCTTTGCAAATAATATATTTTTCATGATCTTACAGTCATGTCATAATGCTCTATTTCGTAGGAGGATAGCTGAGAATTTTGATGTGGATGGACTGTTGCCTTACTCTTTTGATATGTGATGAAGAAGATAGTGAGTGATCGACACATTTGAGGAATTATCAATTCTTTTTCTCATATTCAAATATACTGTACTTTGAGAATATCAATTGTAAGTGAATTCGTGATCATTTAGGAACAGAATGATGACAGAACTACGGGTTTTAGAACTGTATTCAGGTCCTTGAGGTGCATGAGAGCACTTATACAAGTCCAACATGGATTTTCAAAGTGGTGATCCATGTGTTCAATTGTGATGGACATGTCTTAAAACAAATATAAATCAGAGAGGTGGTTTCAAAATTCCTTGCACACATCATGTAATTTAGAAAATAAGGGACTTTGAACATCTTGATTGCCTAAAATCTTGTTGCTGCTTGACTCATCATAGGTTGAGGATTTTTTTAGACTACATAGGTTGGAGGATTCTAAATTGTACAATATTGATCCATTTGTCTTTAGGCTGTGTCGATCACAATGGCAACACAGTATTTCCTTTTCAAATGTATATCTTGTTCTTTTTCCCGCTGTATGGGAATATTCTTTATAATCTCAAAATGCCGGTTTGTATATTACAGGATAGTGGCTTGTATTGAAGGTTAGTGTCAAGATCTGTAGCATGCAACATCAACCACAAAGGAAAAAAAGAGGATCACAATCATGGCAAGATCAGTACTGGTCCAATAGCTCTGCTGCCCACAGGAGCAAATGATTCAGTTTGGTGTGTACTACCTGGAAGTCCCTTCATCTCAGACACAAATTTGTAAAAGCAAATCTAGTTTAGCATAGTAGAAAAGATGAATGTTAAAACTTTCATGGTTTGTTTCTGTGCTTACAGAAGATTGAGATACATCGATGAAACACTCTCTATATATGGACGCAAGCCCTTCTAGAGAGGACATGAAAGCCCTTCTAGAAGACAACATTGTACTTGGACAACTTATGACTATAGATATGTATAGAAAGTGGTGTTGGGTTGTAGTATCATATACTATGACTCTGATTTTTGTTTAGGTTAGAGAGGACATGCTCCATTACCGAGCAGAATGAAAGAAAGCCGTGTTGGGTTGTATCATATTATGACTACAGGGGATAACTCTTAGGTAATCTCTGCCCTAAGCTTTAGCAAACCCGTACTACTTTTAATAGTTAAATATTCCTAAGTTAAGAGAAACTACAGGTATGTGTAATCTTGTTGTCCTCCCATATTTTTCTGTACCTTGCTCATTGCTCCATATTTTTATTTTTTTTTAAGATTGAAACTAAGCTATTGGGAATTTGATGTTATTACAGGGGGAAATCACTTAAAAAGGACCTCTGTGTGTTGGGGTGTGTGAGGTGTTTGAGAGGAGGGGGTAGGGGTATAAATACTGCTGTAACTGAAACAATTCGAGTGAATTAAAGAAGCACACCATCTTTGCTTCAATAGGGTTTTCTGCATTATGGAGCAAATGCGAACATAGTATGGATTTAAATCTGCAGCAGTTGATTCCTCTTCATCTATAGCTTGACTCTGTGTGCGTCCGCAATTCATTCTTGGTTGTGTACTTTAGTGCTTGTGGCTTAGTTCTGTATCTCGTCATATCTGCGTAGCCTGGTGACCTTTTCAGAGCTGGTTTGTATGTCGACATCAGGGCCGGTCCAAAGATAAGTCCGACAAGATTCGGATTTGGACAACCAATATCTCCTTGGGACAACCTTCTAGGTCCAACGTGACCTGCAAGAGGTCGCAGGTGACACCTTAGGACCAGTATCACAAGAGTCAAGGGCATTCTAAAATAAGCTCTAGCTCGGACAATCCAGCCCCCGGGGGCAAGCCCTGGTTGGTATGATGCTTTTTTGAAGAATTATTCTTAGGGTTCCTGACAGAGTCGCCTTACTTTGTTGTCCGATATGTTCACTGATAATACCAATAGTGGGGTTTGCAATCTTGTGCACATTAGCAATGGAAGTTCTGCATCTCCTCTAGGAGTTCTCACTGACTAGTTGCACTCTTGTACATACTTGAACACTAGGATCAGAGTAGAATTAAAGGGTTATTTACAGGGACGGATCCAGAAATTATAGCTGGGGTGAGCTATCAAAAATTTGGAGGGGCTAGAACTGGACTAGTCCATATAAAAAAATCAAAAACTAAAATTTACATGGTAAAAAGAAGTATAAAAAAATGGGGTGGGATCACTTGGATCCGCCCCTGGTTATTTACACTAACTACCCATATATTTTTTGTTTATAACACGGGGTACTACTTTTAAACTATTTACACTGATCACTCATACTTTTTTTGGTTTATTACATGGGGTATCTCTACTTTAAAATAAAAATAAAAAAATGTAACACTAAATACCCCTATTTTTATTTTATTTTTTTAAAGAGAGGGATGGTCAGTATAATTTGTTTAAAAGCAGGAGTACCCTTTATTATAAACCAAAAACATAGGGATGATTAGTGTAAATAACCCTAGAATTAAAGTAAAAAAAAAAACTTCTATTGCTCTACCTAATCTTTTGTCAAGACTACGTATGGGAAGATGTCTCCCAGCTTATTTCTTACGTACCAGCAAGTTGCAGTCTGTTCACTGATAATACCAACAGCTGTATCACGAACTTTGTTTATGCTTCTTTATCTACAATAAACTCGACCAAGGTGAAAAGAGTACAGACTTACATGACTGAAGCCGATTCTGAAGATCTCAAACGCCGTATGGAGGCTATTGAGCGAGTTGCAACAACTCAAGATGCAATACTTGATGAAAGGATGGTCAAGATTAAACCAGAACATCTAAGCATATACAATAGTTTAAAACTCTTTTTTTTTATCCTTAATTAAGGAATGTACTCCACATTTAACTCCATAGCAGTCCAGTCCTAGGACTGCCAATTTGAATATTAAGATAAAGTTGACAGTCCTAAAAAATTTGAATATTAAAACAGACTGTCAAACACCTCGAGATTTCGAAAGGACGATATTCCACCGCCGTCACAGTTCACTCCGCAAATGTCGTACGCTTCACCTCAATCACAGTTCCCGCAGACGGAAGGACAATCGATGGCCCAATTCTTCCAATTTATGATGCAAGCTCAGTCTGAGGACAGTCCTAATAGGCTGTCCTAAAGTAAATATGGAGTGTCTTTAGAATTTAGCTTAATTAACTCCCTCCCTCCATTATGTTGATTAATTAATACTTGGTCAACTCCCATCCCTTCTTAATTAACTCTTTCTCCCTACTTGTTTAATTTGACCTCAAAATTTCATAGATAAATCGATTAATCGAATGATTTTCTACTTTTTCAACTATATAATTTTAATGTTTTAAATTATATCTAAACCTTACTAAGATTCTAATTAAATATTAAATAAATTTATTATATTTGAATATGTTCCTTTTATTTATCATCATTTATAGATTTAATTCATTTGGATTGTATTTTACTTTAACATTTTGTTTATTGTTATTTATCGAATGAAATAAAATATTCGATAGTACAGAGAGAGTGTCGAGAGGCACAAGTTATAGTGTCAATGACAGATCACTAGCTTTAGATTTTGTGGTGGCCAATGCACTCATAACATATCGTTTCGGTTACGTAATTGTACCGATATGAGTCTACGTATATGAATATGCCAAATTAGGATCTCATTCACATAAATTGTATCATTTTTTTACTCCTATCTTGATTTCATTCTTGCCTTGCATCCTGCTTGAATCCGTCCTCGACTAACGATTTTTTTTCTATACAGATAATGGACCCACAAAATGAATGCACGACTCCTATGGCCATCCACTAATTGTCAAGGTGACACGTAACTCCACAACCATCTGGAGGCCAACCCACTCAGCAGAACAATCAGCCGCATCCACACACCTCGAGATTTCGAAAGGATGATATTCCACCGCCTTCACAGTTCACTCCGCAAATGTCGTACGCTTCACCTCAATCGTAGTTCCCGCAGACGGAAGGACAATCGATAGCCCAATTCTTCCAATTTATGATGCAAGCTCAGTGACAACAGAACGAGCTTATTATGGAGAGCTTGGAAGCAACATTGAACCGAGCACCTCAGCCTCATATGGGAACCATAGAATTGTTCCGTAACTATAAATCTTCTGATGTTCAAGGGCACGAAGAGATCTATTGAGCTTACAAACTGACTCATGAAGATGAAGAACTTATTAAGAGCTTCCCAGCTACTAGTAGATTTATGGATGACTCCAATCAGGCTGTAGTTGGAAGACAGTACTCATCATTAGTAGGAAGCAGAAGAGATACGACTGGAACTTGATCAGACTTGGGAAGAATTCAAATAGCGATTCAACAAGTATTTTTCAGCTAGATCCAGATACGCACTTTATGATCAATTCCTACACTTGAAGCAAGAAAGTATGATTATATATGAGTACGATGCCGAGTTCAGTCGATTAAGTCATTTTGCTCCTGAATTGATTATAGCAGAGTTGGAAAAGGCAAGAAGATTCCATAATGGGTTAAGCATCGACCTTCAGAGGTATACAAGTTCTAAGTCTAGAGTCTCATAGGCAACAATTTTGGTAGATGATAAGACTTAGGATAGCAAGAAGGACCAAGCAACACAGAAACGTTCAGCTCCGCAAGGCACACAAGTTTGACCTGCATCAGGAGGACCTGAAATACATCACTTAGCACACCATCAACCATGAACAGCCCCATACAAGAGTCGCTAGCTTCCTATCTGCCATTATTGCAAGAAGAAAGGACATGTTAAAAGTAATTATCGTAGAAGGTTAAGACATTTAAAATTTCAAGAATTAATATTTTTTGACAGTTTTAAACGTCAAGATTAATTTTTCTTCACGATTTCAAACCGTCAAGATACCCAGAAACCGTCAAGAAAAATAAGGACTTTTTTTGACTCTGGCCTAGATGACGGATGCAAAATCGTCAAAAAAAATTACATTCTCGATCGGGAAACGTTAAGAAAAGTCATTTTCTTGTAGCATCACAAGCCAATTTATAACCTCGGAGAGCTCTTCGTGCCCTTGAACATTGAGGGATTCATGGTACGGAACCCCTCTATGGTTTCCACATGAAAATCAAGCTCTGCCTAATAAGCTCATTCTACTGCCACTGAGCTTGCATCATGAAATGGAAGAATTGGGCCATCGATATATTGTCCTTCCATCAGTAGGTGGAGTGTACAATATTTGCAGAGTAAATTATGGACACAGTGGAATATCGCCCCTTTGAAATCTTGAGGTGTGTGGATGCGGTTGATTGCTATGCTGAGTGGGTTGGCCTCCACATGGTTATGGAGTTCCCTCGGTGTGTCACCACATCAATTGGTAGTATCCATAGGTGTTGTGCATTCGTTCTGTATGTCCATTACCTGTATAGAAAGAAAATCGTTATTTGAGGATAGATTGATTGAAGCATGCTGCAAGTAAAGATTTAAGAAAAAATCAATATAGGAGTAAAATTGATAGAAGTTATGTGGATAAGATCCTATTTTTGGTATATTTCTATTCGCATACTCGTATCAGTATAGTTACGTAACCGAGACGATATGCTCTCACCTGTATTGGCCACCACAAAAATCAAAGCTAGTGATATGTCATTGGCAAGAACTCGAGCATATCGATCTCGAACTGTTCAGAGGAGGTTGCTTCCGCGTCGAGTCCTGGTTCGTAAATCTATTGATATTCCTCCTTTATACCTGGAAAAAAGTTCAGGTCCTAAGTAGACATAGCAAGATACATAATATAATATATGAGCCTATAATATAATACAATATAGCATGCATGGAAAGACAGAAACAAAACTATATAATAGCAGCAAATATAAGGAATTAACAAAATAAGAAAATAATTATACAAATAGTAACATGTCATAGAGAATATAATATGAGCAGTGGCTATTAATAAATTATGTAATAATAACAGTAGTCCAATGTGTAGTGACCCGTCCCGTTCAATCAATCGGAGGAATCAAACGCCGACGGCGTTCGAACTTAGCCTTGCAACGGCTGCTCGAAGACTCGCTCGGTCGAGGCGACTCCTCGCTCAGGTGGGGTAGTTTCGGTGAACTTGTCTCATCTTAGCCTTCACATAATAACTCGCATGTTTTCAACTTGCACAAGTTAGGCTTGATAATAAAAGAGACGCATCCACATAGCTAAGGAAATAATTTCGACGGGTCGGAATGTGTTAGAACATGGAAAAGGCCCCACTGTCTGCTTAGAAATCGGCTCAGCGTGCTTTCAAAATGACATTCGGTCCTTCGTCCTGTGGCTTGGGAGAAGGAAGTTGACCTAAGTTGCTAAGTTGCCACAACGCTGTAGTCAGAACTAAGTTATAGGCGTCACCCGCGTGAATGCTTGATAAAGCATACACGGTCCCGTCGTCCAAGGCTTGGCATAGCCTTCGTATGTCCCGTGGTTTAAGTCGTATTGTACGACTTGTGACTTAAGTCTAGGAACCCAAAGAACTTGGTTGTTCAAGTCGAACGCGTGCACGACATGTTCTCTCGATGCGAAGCTCGACGCAGCCTTTGCTCGTCAAGTCGTTTCACAAGTAAGTTAGGCAAAGTTTTGTCGGTCAATCTAAGCCATTTCTAGCAATGTCCCGTTCTATTTGCGGTTGTCAAGTCGCGTAGTCCCTCGAGAATAAGGCTCGTCGTATAAAGTATATGACTTGAGCGATAGCGTCGCATAGAGAACAAGGTCTGTCTAAGGCACGAGCCACGGTGGGTTTAGTGAAAAGCATGCCACAGACAAAGGAAGTCTCCGCGACTAGTTGTCGCCGAGATCGGTCCCACTACTTGGGAGTCTCGATAAGTCTCGTTCACGAGATTGGTCCCGCTACTTTGGAGTCTCGCTAAGTCTCGATAAGGAAGCACACGAGATCGGTTCTGCTACTTGGGAGTCTCGCTAAGTCTCGATAAGTCGCATACACGATATCGGTCCCGCTACTTGGGAGTCTCGCTAAGTCTCGATAAGTCTCGTACATGAGATCGTTTCGCTACTTGGGAGTCTCGCTAAGTCTCGATAAGGAATCACACGAGATCGGTTCCGCTACTTGTGAGTCTCGATAGAAAGATGGAAAGTATGGTCATGAATAAGGAAGGACTTGGTAGATAAAGTTGAGTCTTGCATGGTCATTGGACAACTTGCGCGCAAGGCCAAAATTCCTCGAGCGATCCCGGGGCGTCGGATTCGTGTCGGCCTAGGAGAAATTACAGATATTGTAAGGCCTTCATCGATGGTACGAGTCGATTGGAGTGAACCATTACAATATAGGCTGCGAATCATTTGTTGGGAGCTCGTACCTCGCCACGCGAATGGTCACCGTATGCATAAGATCTAGGATAACTTGACATTGCTAGTGACCACTCATATAGATGCGTCGGCAAGAGCGGCTATCCGCATGTATGCCTTTGGATTGCGTCGAGTACTAGCAGGTTACGAGTTTGGTTATCAAGTTACGCTTATAGCAAGCGCTAACCTTGAATCGGCACGGGTTAGGGTGTGCACGGTTGCAGCACCATTCTGGACCCTAAGAGTTGGCTATAACAAGGACACGCGCTTTGGCACAAATGTGGCGTCGTCTCGAGTTAAGTCAGGAAGGTCCATAAGGCAAGTTGGTTAAGTCTGGTTGATCCTTGGGAGGCACGGCCTCGACTTCATGGCACGATCAAGTCTACTGGTACAACATGCACGAGTCGTCCCCTTGACGTCGTTGGCACGCGAATGGTCTAGAGGCACATGAATCAAGTGAAGGTCTTGGCACGGACGAGTTGCGTAAGTTTCTGCTCGGTGAGGCACTGCCTCGAATATATTGAAGACATGAATAGATTATAGCATGACCATGTTGTTGTGTTGCCAAGTATAGGCCAAGGCGTTGTTGTCTTAAAATTGATCATAAGGCAAGACTAGCAAGATAATCGAAAGAGATTTAAGCTGAACAAAGTAAATGAACGTGTCGGTTTTGTATGGGTGGACGAGGAGCTCACTCCACCAGTACAGTTGAGTACTGACACTCACACAGTTTTCATGTACAGGAACAGGTAGTAGCTCGTGGCGCGGAGCTCGCTTGGATGTGTCGAGGCACGGAGATCCTTGGCGATTCGAAACGTACGGTCGCGTGAAGTCAAGACTTATACGGGACATAATGTATGGACATTGCCTTCCGAAGCATCCGCTGGCTCAAGCATTGTATCAAAAGATGAGAGAGAGCAGAGTGACTTGTAAAATGAGAGAAAAGTGAGCTTGAGAGACTTGTAATCATGGCCTTGCGCCCCAATGTAATCTGATTGTTCAATATCAATAAAGAGCACTTTTGAATGACTTGTGTTTTGCTTCTAAATTTCTGCTGCATGTTCAATGTTTCTGCTTAGGACTTCTGTGCGACGACCCCGTCGCAGCCGCTGTAATCGGCCGTTATTAAACTGTGTCACCTCCAGTTTTCAAAAACAGGAGTATTTTTGTCATTTTATATTTTTGAATATTTTTAAATTTTATTTTATTATTTATGATATTATTTTGGGGTTGAAATTTATTTTATTATTTATGATATTGTTTTGGGGTTATTGAGTCGGGTTCGAATTTTAACTCAATTCGACTTGAAACGGAGACCCGGGAGGTAGTTTGACTCTAGTGGGACCCACACACTAGTTAGACATGGCCCATATGATATTAATTTTAGTCCACATGATATTAATTTTAGTTAGTAGTTAGACTAATTATTTTGGTTAGCATTAATTGAGATTAGTGATTTTGGAATGACCAAACTACCCCCGACTTAAACCCCTACCAATATATTAGCTAATAGATTAGTGCAAGGGGCTTTTAGGCATTTCCTAATATGACAAAAACTACTTTAATGGCTGGCCACTTGGAGGGGGGATAAGGGGTGAGTCATCATCTCTTCCATTTTATTTTATCCATCCATTTTCTCTCTCATGTTCTTCCCCAAATTTCTAGAGAACAACTCCATTGATTTCATCTCCAAATCCACCATTTCTTCCACCAAATCTTCTTCTCTTCTCCTCTACTCCATAGTTAGAGGGTGCTAGCCAAGTTTGGGAGGAATCGGAGCTCGTTCGTGTCCTTTGGAATCTCTACGTGTCGGTGTCGTGTCGGAAGGCCTTTTCCTTTGAAACTCTCTTCCGGAAGGTATAATCTCTCCTCTAATCCACCCCAACATGCATATAGGATTATTTTGGACCCATAGGAATGATCTCCATGGTTGTATCTCCATTTGTGTCCATTTTGTGTCCATTTGGAGGTCATAGGAGTGTCCTTGTGTTGTGGATGTGTTCATGTTACATATATAGATTTATATATATATATTGTAATGAGAGTGTATCTATATTTATATACGTAATAAATGGTTCATGATGATTATATAATCAAGGAACACTGTCGCTATCGATTCGGTCGGGACCGATAGGTCAGGATCGACCGAGTCGATCGAACGGGAACGGTTGAATTAAGATCCATTCCTCGTTATGGAATGTCTTCTTCGGAACCAAGTCCCATATTCAGCGGGCTGCGCCTCGAGGATTGACTCTGCGGCTGAGTCGGGAGAGACCTCTCGTTGCTCTGCTTTTCACGCCGCTTGCGTTGGTTTTGGCTTTGTTTTCTGAATGCGTTTTCGTGAATGTTTTCGATGGTTTTCATGGCTTACGTTTCGAACTCGCATTTCCTATCGAACTCCTTGAATAATGCAGTGTTCTAATCGGTTGCTCGTGCGATTTCAGGTAATCGCGTAGGCGACGTCTAGCACGACCAACAAGTTCTCCCGCCGAAGTAAACTCAAGGTGAGTGGCTGACCCTTCTCTTCTCGACCCCTTTCTTAGGCAAATTGATAGTGTTGTCGCGGATGAAACAATGAATAAAAGGGCACGAACACGGTGAAAATGAACAAGTTTCAAAGAGAATGTAGGCTATATCTTCATAACTAAAAAGAATTGTCTTTGCACGGTCATTGGACAACTCGTGCACGAGGAACGGCTTCCTCGAGCGATACCCCGAGACACGGGATCGTTTCGGCCTAGGAGGAAGTAAAAGATAGCTGTGCTCGACGAAAGCAAAAATATGGTTAGTCGGAAGAACTTGCAGTGGGGCTCGCTACCCGCGCTGAAAGTGTCGCCGTCTAACCCAGCTATAGTCCAAATATGGCTTGTGATGCCAGTGACCTTCACGAACACAAATTTGCATATGAAAATGATAATAACTGACAGAGAAGAACATTGTAAGTCTCAAAGGCGCGGCACGGTCCGCCGGGGGTAAGTTCCGAAGTAAATTACATTATGCTTGTCATTCTCGCTTGAAATTCATTAGGATGGTTAGAAACATTCATGAACTAAGTCATATAAACTCATTCAACCAAATGAGAGCTTGGAACTTAAATAGCCACGCACCAGTACAAAGTGTAATGTACTGATCCTCGCTCTCCACGCAGGTACCTCGAACTACGAAGGGCGTGCCACTTGAAAGCTCAAGGCGAAGCGAACCCTTTTGAAGCCCCGTCCGCGTGTAAAGGCTTGTTCCTGGATTCCTTTTGAAGAAGACCCGCACTCAGTCCAAAAGAAGATGGCGGCTCGACTCGCCTCGATAGCAGGTGGAAAGATGTTATATTTTGCTATGTAAAAAGGGATGTAATGTATGGAACGACTATCTCATCGACGTTCATTTTGTAAGTCGAGTCATGTTGTAGCCCGCGCGGCAATGATTGTAAAGGAGTCTATGTAAAGTTTTATTATCATCAATAAAAAAGTCTACTTCTATTTCAAATGTGTCATTCAATTTCTCTGCGTACTCTAAATTGATGTTGTGTTTCGGATAACCTTATGACTATGCCTTGTGCGATCGCAACTTAGGTTCGCACGGCATCACGTCCGGGGGACGACTATCGATTCTACGGAATCGGGGCGTGACATAATGGTATCAGAGCACGGCTTTACATCCTTTGGCCTTGCGTCTAGAGTTCCAAACCTTTGACCTCGCATCGATGAGATAAGTTGTTCCATACAATGAGTCCGTAATATTTTGTGACTGATGCGTTTGCCTTCGTATCGCAGAAGTTACGGAGCCCACGGCCGAGCAAGAACAGAGCGCCTCTAGCGGCTCTAGTAGTTCGCATCGTCCGCGGGCCGGACCTTCCAACGATACCATCGAAAGGATGCTGCGCATGATGGAGGCGCAGCGAACCCAGTCCGAGAACCGGCATCAACAGGTAGAGGAACGACAGGCCCAGTTCGAAGCTCGCTTCGATGCGCACGCGAAACTTCAACAAAAGCAGCTGGATACCCTGCAGCAGATTGTACAAACAATGGCGACCAATGAAAATTCTGTGACTGCGCCTACCGTCACCGCACCTACTGCCACCGGGCCGACGACCCAACCCATTGAAGTCGACACGGTGGAGCCCGAGCATCAACCAGCGATACTGAAAAGTACAACTTTGAAGTGTCAGAATTTAAGAAGGCGTATCGCACTTCCTTCAGCGGCACCGAGGGTCCCTCCATGGCAATCGACTGGTTGGAAGAGCTGGAAGATCACTTTGAGCTGCTCGGCATTGAAGAATCCAAGCAAGTCGCCTGCGCACAACTTCAACTACGGTTGAACGCGCACGACTGGTGGGCCGTGCATAAACGAGCGATCCGACGCGACAACAACTCAGCGCCGATCTCTTGGGCCACGTTCTGCAAAGCCTTTGAAGTCGAGTACCTTCCGTCAGCCGTTTGTCAAGCGAAGGAGAATAAATTCATGCAGTTGAGGCAGAGAAATCGGACAGTAGAACAGTATGCCGCAGAATTCAACAAGTTGTCAAAGTTTGCTAGTGCGTTTCTGTCTACAGAGGAGTGCCGCATGCGACGGTTCGAAGTGGGTCTACGACACTCTATCGGTGCGCATGTCGGGATCCCGGAGTACAAGACCGTGGGCGAGGCTCTGAATCACGCGCTCCGCCTTGAGAAACTGCATCCTTCCGTTGCTGACGACGTTGTGCGCCACTCAAATCACAAACGTCCTAGCTATACGGGAGGCAACAACCACACAGCAAAGCGTCCGAACAACGGGGGCTACCAAGGACAAAGCACTAGGTCTCGTTGCACAAAATATAATTACATCGGACACGATGCCAGTGAGTGCCGTACCCTGAACATCGACTGTCACTCTTGTGGGAAAAATGGACACTATGCTAAAGATTGTCGTTCCCGACCGCAACGACAAGATGCGCTGCCACAATCAAATCATCAAAATCGAGGCCCAGTTCCTCGACCTCCTCCGCCCACTCAACCTGCACTGCAATATGGCCAAGATCGTCGCCCCAACACTCAGGGCCGCGTCTACGCCATGACTCGAGACGAAGCACTGGCGTCAGATACCGTAGTGTCAGGTATACTAAAATTCAATAATGTACCTGCTCGTGTGTTATTTGATTCAGGCGCTTCACATAGTTTTATATCGACAGACTTTGCCGTCGAGCACAAATTTCCTGTAATATCATTAGATCTCGACCTTAGCGTAAGCACGCCTTCGGGCACACCAATTCTCACAAACTTAGCTTGCGCCGGCGGAATTATCTGTATCGGCGGTCAAAAGATCGGTCTGGATGTGATAGTTCTAGACATGAAGGACTTTGACATCATTCTAGGAATGGATTGGCTCGGGCCGTACAACGCAACCATAGACTGTGCTGAAAAGAGGGTCACATTCCGCATGCCTGGAGTGCCTGAATTCTGCTACTCGTGTGGTGAGGCGTCGCCGACCTGCATGGTGATCTCCGCAATATCTGCTCGACGGATGCTGTATTCCGGGTGCGAAGGCTATCTAGCTTCCGTTCGAGACATGCGACAGGATGGTGCAAACGCGGATCAGACCGACGTTGTGGCAAAATTTCTAGACGTGTTCCCGGACGAGCTACCCGGCATGCCGCCCGATCGAGAAATAGAGTTCACCATCGACACATTCCCCGACACCCGGCCGATCTCGAAGGCTCCGTACAGAATGGCCCCTGCAGAATTGAAAGAATTGAAGGCACAACTTCAGGAATTGCTCGACAGAGGGTTCATCCATCCGAGTGTCTCGCCGTGGGGTGCGCCCGTGCTGTTCGTGAAGAAGAAGGATGGATCGATGCGACTCTGCATCGACTATCGGGAATTGAATAAAGCCACCGTCCGAAACAAATACCTCCTGCCCCGCATCGATGACTTGTTCGACCAGCTCCAAGGTGCAACGGTGTTTTCGAAGATTGATCTACGATCGGGTTATCACCAACTCAAAGTCAAGCTAGATGACGTGCCGAAGTCTGCCTTCCGTACTCGCTATGGCCACTATGAGTTCTTGGTAATGCCGTTCGGTCTGACAAATGCCCCTACCGTCTTCATGGACCTAATGAATCGGGTGTTCCGTCCGTTCGTTGACAAGTTCGTAGTAGTCTTCATCGACGATATCCTCGTCTACTCGAAGGATCGAGCGCAACATGCAGAGCATCTGCAGATGGTACTCCAAACCCTTCGAGAGAATCAGTTGTACGCGAAGATGAGCAAGTGCGAATTCTGGCTGAACATTGTCTCATTCTTTGGGCACATCATCTCCGCCACGGGCATCGCAGTCGATCCGAAGAAAGTCGAAGCAGTTGCTGATTGGAAACGGCCCGCATCAGTTAGCGAAATTCGAAGCTTCCTGGGCTTGGCGGGATACTACCGACGCTTCGTGAAGGACTTCGCGAAGATCGCATCGCCGTTGACTCGCCTCACCCAGAAAGGAGTCGCATTCAAGTGGTCAGACGACTGTGAAGCTTCATTCCAGGAGCTCAAACAACGACTCGTTTCGGCCCCGATACTTGCTCTTCCTGACGGGACGGAGGGATTTCAAATCTTCAGCGATGCTTCTGGCCAGGGCTTGGGGTGTGTGCTCATGCAGCGGGATAAGGTGATATCTTTTGCTTTCCAGCAGTTGAAGCCGCACGAGAAGAACTACCCCACGTACGACCTAGAACTAGCGGCAATTGTGTTCGCGTTGAAGCTGTGGCGTCACTATCTCTATGGCGTGGCGTGCAGGATTTATACGGACCACAAAAGCCTCAAGTATCTCTTCACCCAGAAAGAACTGAATTTGCGGCAGAGGCGATGGCTCGAACTAATCAAAGACTATGACTTATCAATCGACTACACGCCGGGCAAGGGAAATGTGGTAGCGGATGCGCTGAGCCGGAAGTACTTGGCTTCATTATGTATCAACGACCGACTGCTGCGTGACTTAGAAGGAAAGGGCATCGAGCTCCGAGTTCGTTTCAGAGACGTGAAACTGGCACAACTGCGGGTGGAACCGAGCCTACTGGAGAGGATCAAGTCTGCACAGAAGGACGACCACTACCTGGAGAAGATGCGGAAGCTGATATCGACAGGAAAAGCGTCTGACTTTGCAGAGGACGAGTCGGGAGTGTTGCGCGTGAAGGGACGACTATGCGTACCGGACGACACAGAACTTAGAAGGGAGATAATGACGGAGGTGCACTATACAAAATATTCCTTGCATCCTGGCAGCACCAAGATGTATAAGGACCTCCGTATTGTCTTTTGGTGGCACGGCATGAAGAGGGACGTAGCGCTCTTTGTGTCAAAATGTATGGCCTGTCAGCAAGTCAAAGCAGAGCACCAGCGACCGGGCGGGGAGATGCAGAACCTCGCCATTCCAGAGTGGAAATGGGATCACATCACTATGGACTTCGTTGTTGGCTTGCCGAGGATGCCGCGGGGAAATGACGCCGTCTGGGTCATCGTCGATCGACTAACCAAGTCAGCGCACTTTATCGTCATCAAAGTTACTTGGAGCGTCGACCGCCTTGCTCAGATATACCTTGATGAAATAGTTCGGCTGCACGGGGTCCCAGTTTCTATCGTCTCTGATCGGGATAGACGGTTCGTGGCGTGCTTCTGGAGTAGTCTATATTCAGCATTGGGGACTAAGTTGAAGTTCAGCTCAGCTTATCATCCTCAGACTAACGGCCAAACAGAGCGGGTGAACCAAATTCTCGAAGACATGTTGCGACTCTGTGCGATCGACTTGAAGTCAAGTTGGGACGTCCATCTACCGCTGGCCGAGTTTGCATACAACAATAGCTATCAGTCCAGCATCCAAATGGCGCCGTATGAAGCTTTGTACGGTCGGAAGTGTAGATCGCCTATTTGCTGGGATGAAGTCGGGGAACGTCAGATACTTGGTCCGGAGCTGGTGGAGCAGACTGTGCAGAAGGTCAAGTTGATACGAGAAAGATTGAAGATAGCACAAAGTCGGCAGAAAAGCTATGCCGACACGCACCGACGCCCCCTCGAGTTCTCGGAAGGCGACCATGTATTCCTGAAGGTGATGCCTATGCGTGGAGTTTCCCGGTTCGGTGCGAAAGGAAAGTTGAGCCCAAGATTTGTTGGCCCGTTCAAAATATTGAAGCGAGTCGCCCCGGTAGCTTACCAAATTGCCTTGCCGCCTGCATTGTCATAGGTACATGACGTCTTCCACGTCTCACAATTGCGGAAGTACGTGCACGATCCGGAGCATGTGGTAGATTTGGGTAAGCTGGACCTGAAGGCGGACTTATCATATGTCGAAGAGCCGGTACAAATCTTGGAGCGCAAGGATAAACTTCTCCGCAACCGTGCTATTCCACTAGTCCGCGTCCTCTGGAAAAACCATTCGGTCGAAGAGTCGACATGGGAGCTTGAGTCAGAAATGAAGGAAAAGTTCCCTTCATTGTTCTTGTAGAGGTAAGTTCTATTTCAAGTTTCGAGGACAAAACTTTTTGTTAGTTGGTGATGGTGTAGTGCCCCGTCCCTACATCGTGCCCCGTACTCTGTCCACGGGGTGCGCGAGAAAGGAACACTGTCGCTATCGATTCGGTCGGGATCGACCGAGTCGATCGAACGGGAACGGTTGAATTAAGATCCATTCCTCGTTATGGAATGTCTTCTTCGAAACCAAGTCCCATATTCAGCGGGCTGCGCCTCGAGGATTGACTATGCGGCTGAGTCGGGAGAGACCTCCCGTTGCTCTGCTTTTCACGCCGCTTGCGTTGGTTTTGGCTTTGTTTTCTGAATGTATTTTCGTGAATGTTTTCGATGGTTTTCATGGCTTACGTTTCGAACTCACATTTCCTATCGAACTCCTTGAATAATGCAGTGTTCTAATCGGTTGCTCGTACGATTTCAGGTAATCGCGTAGGCGACGTCTAGCACGACCAACAAGTTCTCTCGCCGAAGTAAACTCAAGGTGAGTGGCTGACCCTTCTCTTCTCGACCCCTTTCTTAGGCAAATTGATAGTGTTGTCGCGGATGAAACAATGAATACAAGGGCACGAACACGGTGAAAATGAACAAGTTTCAAAGAGAATGTAGGCTATATCTTCATAACTAAAAAGAATTGTCTTTGCACGGTCATTGGACAACTCGTGCATGAGGAACGGCTTCCTCGAGCGATACCCCGAGACACGGGATCGTTTCGGCCTAGGAGGAAGTAAAAGATAGCTGTGCTCGACGAAAGCAAAAATATGGTTAGTCGGGAGAACTTGCAGTGGGGCTCGCTACCCGCGCTGAAAGTGTCGCCGTCTAACCCAGCTATAGTCCAAATATGGCTTGTGATGCCAGTGACCTTCACGAACACAAATTTGCATATGAAAATGATAATAACTGACAGGGAAGAACATTGTAAGTCTCAAAGGCGCGGCACGGTCCGCCGGGGGTAAGTTCCGAAGTAAATTACATTATGCTTGTCATTCTCGCTTGAAATTTATTAGGATGGTTAGAAACATTCATGAACTAAGTCATATAAACTCATTCAACCAAATGAGAGCTTGGAACTTAAATAGCCACGCACCAGTACAAAGTGTAATGTACTGATCCTCGCTCTCCACGCAGGTACCCCGAACTACGAAGGGCGTGCCACTTGAAAGCTCAAGGCGAAGCGAACCCTTTTGAAGCCCCGTCCGCGTGTAAAGGCTTGTTCCTGGATTCCTTTTGAAGAAGACCCGCACTCAGTCCAAAAGAAGATGGCGGCTCGACTCGCCTCGATAGCAGGTGGAAAGATGTTATATTTTGCTATGTAAAAAGGGATGTAATGTATGGAACGACTATCTCATCGGCGTTCATTTTGTAAGTCGAGTCATGTTGTAGCCCGCGCGGCAATGATTGTAAAGGAGTCTATGTAAAGTTTTATTATCATCAATGAAAAAGTCTACTTCTATTTCAAATGTGTTATTCAATTTCTCTGCGTACTCTAAATTGATATTGTGTTTCGGATAACCTTATGACTATGCCTTCTGCGATCGCAACTTAGGTTCGCACGGTATCACGCCCGGGGGACGACTATCGATTCTACGGAATCGGGACGTGACAACTAGCTACCCTCTTACGGAACCCCGTGTCATGACGTGCCATGTCCGGATCCGTGATACTATTCGGGGAATAGAGGGGAATTATTAGGGGTTATGTGATCAAAGCCTCCGTGTGATATTTTCGTGTTTTGCTAGCGCCACCCTCGCCTCACGTATGGTATAGCAGATACCCCGTGCCGGTTATCCAGGTTGGCCGGCATGACCCTCTTCGGAGGCCCTCTTCAGAGGTTCCGTGTGATTGTCGGGCCAAGTGGATAACCTTTCCGTGATTTCCTAGCCGATCACATTTCGTCCTAATAATTCAAATCACTTTTTATTTATTTGTTGTCATATCTTACATTCCAGTTCACCTTTACTTACTGTACTTTCACCATGCTATGATTCATTTCTCATATGCTCTACCTGCCTTTTATACTGTACCATGATGATGGGACTAGGTTCTGTTCAGAAGAAGGGTTACAA
Organism: Iris pallida; assembly: GCA_029216955.1. Lineage (NCBI taxonomy): Eukaryota > Viridiplantae > Streptophyta > Magnoliopsida > Asparagales > Iridaceae > Iris > Iris pallida. The sequence goes on from JANAVB010007399.1 coordinate 21,550,288, forward strand.
CCCCGGTCCTTGTTTGGTTTAAGGGTTGTAACTCGACTTTCGAATGGTTCCCAAGTCGCCTATATTCTTTGTCTTGTATTTCATTATTACTGTCTCTTATAGTATTTGTCAATTCATATGGAACTGCTGTTGGTGTTTTGTACTTGCTCATTTTCCTGACAGGATACGTTGACAAATTTTACAGATAGCTTGGAGATTTCCTGCTAGCCTAGAGAAGACCCATTAGAGGTTGTTTAGTTAGCTGTTCTCACTTGTCTGGAGTTGTATTTATTTTATGGATTACTGTATTTGAGTTTTGAGAGGTATTTCTGGGTTTTGTACCTTAGACACTTAGACTTCTATCTGTTGTATCTCTTTTCGATTTCATGTTTTATCTATCTTCCTTTATGCTCTACCTTAGATGTGATTGAGTTTACATTCTGCTATGTTACCCCCATTCGGGGAGTATAAACTGTTTAGTCTTATACTGTTAGATGCATTGAGACCTAGGACAGCATTCTACCGCCGACACTGCGGCGTAGGCTGGACGTTGTTACGTTCTCGTGCCCTAACTCTAGGGTGCGGGTCGTGACACGTTTTTAGTGGTGGCCCATGCAGGTCGAGACTAAAAGTGTAGTGGTATTCGAACTAGAGTACCACTACATCCTGCAGTAGGATTAGGATATGTTTTGAAGGTACTCAATCACAGTTAGGACTCTTGAGAGATTCCCGGGACGACCCTTGAGAATCTTATTTAACTTCGATTTGAAAACTCTTTTTACTTGATTGATTTATCTTTACTTTCTGCTATTGAATTTGATTTTGATGGATTATTATTGAATTTGAGTTTGTATTTATTGATTTTGAAGGATGATTATTGAATTTTAAATTTTGATGATAGCTGTTGCATCCGAGTTTGTATTTTCATGGATTTTTGTTCATTTTTGGATTTTGATGTTCGTTGATAAATTTAAATTGATTTTTGAGTATTCATTGTTGATTTAAATTAATTTTGTCAAGATGAAATTATATGGGCTAGGTCATCTAAGTTATGGAGTCTAGTCTTCTACAGTCATATTAGCCAGCATGGTGAGGACATATAGTTTGACTTGGATATATCTCTCTGGTATGGGAATTTAAGGTTTTCGCAGCCAAGCTAGCGGCATTGCGAAAATGTTAAATACCATGATTTTAGAGGTATGTGCCTAAGTCGAGGACTCTGTGATTATCGTAGCCTTGCTTACTAGTATAACGAGGATTTAGTGTACCATGATTTTGGACAGACGCATATGATTATCAGATTGTACCTTAAATATTTTCGAAACATGTTTTCTCTACTTTTGTTTGTCCTTCAAAAAAAAATATTAATTATTTTGTTTTGTTTGTTTCTCATTATTTAACTTAAGAGTAGGTTTGCCTGTTTTTATAAACCTTTGCGTAACTTCTTGCTATGAGTTTCTTCTTAATGCAATGAATCGATAATTTTGCTAGACTTTATCTTGGATTTGATAATTTAGCTCTGGATTTCAAAATGGTTCTTCTTTAAATAGATAAGCAAAATAGATTTTATCGTTATTTCTTCCTTGCTATTATTCTTGTATTAAATAATAATAATAAAACTGTCTTGATTACGTCAATCACCTGCTTGCAATCTTGGTAGGAATCTAAATGCTAGTCTTAACGTAGAAATAATTTTTTTTATATTAGGACATGAGAATATGTATATGAATATATATAGCAGACACTTTGTCTAACACGTATGCATGCTACACTTGATTTTTCCACCTATCTAAATACATATTAATATGTTGTTGATGTTTAAATTGTCAAAACCCCAATATTTCTGGTTCTCTGCTTTTTCATGTTTAAATTCATAATTTAAATATAAATTTCATATTATTAGTTATGTTTACATCACTGCACATGTATGTTATACGTGGAGTTTCAATTCAAAATTTTGGTTGAGTTTTGTGTTTAAATTTGTAAAATCTGAGACTGTGTGCATGTTAACCCTTGATGCGGGATTCCAAATGTTAGTTCAAATTGCTGTTTTATTTCTTAAATGTAATATTTGAGCTATATACCTTGTGGGAAGTAGGGATATAAATTTAGGTTTCCTATTCTTACATGTTAGTTGTGATAAACATTGAGTTGGTTTTTAATGTTCAAATTTTTTCCAAAATCCTGAAAACTAGTTACATGTTAACATTTTTACATTGATTTTCATGTTTAGTTAAATTTCAGATTTAACATGTAATATTGAACTGTGTGCATAGATAAATGTATGGATAGTATGTTAGGGTTTCATTTCTATCATGTTAGGATGTATTAGGACCATTGAGATGTGTTGCGATGTTTCAAAACCCTAAAATCTGAGACTGCATTATGTTAATATTTTACTGTTTTAAATGTTAGCTTATTTTCAGACTTTGCATGTAAATGCTGAACTAAAACTGGGTTTAACCTTTCAATACTAGGCTATAACCCTGTACAAGGACACACACACACCCTCTTTATATATATATATATATATATATATATGTATAAGGTTAGCCATGCATGTTATGAATAAATAAGTTGCGTATTGTAGATTGTTTAACCAATATGCCATGATTAGTGTAACTTGATAGCCGTTGTTTTGAAACCCAATTTCTCATATACAATTTCATGTATATTTCGTCTACACACATGCCTACTATCTTACCATATTAACCTGTTCACATACACCCATACACACACAAACCATATAACATTACATAATGCCAGCTTTTCCCTCTCTAACGCTCTCTATATATATATTGTGATTGAATTTCAATGCAAGTGACTTTCAATTCTTTAACTTTGAAATTGATTTTTCTGTACCCTTTTAGATTATTGGAAGTTACCTTTCTTATTTTTATATATTTTTTTTATGAGTACCAGCTTTTACATAGGATGGTAGACTGTCTTACAGTTTTGATAATTTGCTATTTCTTTATCTTTTTTCAGTTTAGCACTCTAGATTTCTTGTGTGTTTGATACCCTATGACCGTCTTGGTTTAGCATGACTAGTATACCTAGATGAGACTTTCACTACCACCGTATGCAATGACCCTGTATGTCGTCCTTTTGATCACATGATTTGTTTTAATCTGGGACTTTGATTGTGGGGGTTTGACCTAGAGGGAGTATGGACATTTTAATTTCGAGGATGAAATTTTTCTAAGGTGGGTAGACTTGTAACACCCAATTTTCTAAAATGAGAGTAATTTTGAAATTCTGTAATTTTAATCATTTATTGATTTGACATTTAAATCATGATATAATTTTTGGTAATTTTTAAATCATTTTAAAACTATTTAAATTCTTGACTTGTAATTTTGATGTTTTGCTAGTGAAATCCTAGAGACTGTTTGACCTAGAGCCTAACCATGTGATTAGGATGTTTTAATGTCATTTCTGGCCTAAGGATATTTTACATTTGATCTCCTTGAATTATTTTGATATTTATTGCGTTGGTGATTGTTAATTTTGACCTTTGATAGGTGTGATGGTTTTGTGTCCGTATCGGACACGTATCAGTTTTTATTTACAAATGTTTGATGTGCCTCAAGGAGATTTTTATTGCTGATTTTTTTGAAAAGTATTTGAATGAGATTGTTTTCTGCATGTGTTTCCTGTGATTGCTTTGTTTTAATTTCGAGGACGAATTTTTTTAAGGTGGATAGATTTGTCACCCCAGTTTTCAAAAACAGGGGTATTTTTGTCATTTTATATTTTTAAATATTTTTAAATTTTATTTTATTATTTATGATATTATTTTGGGGTTGAAATTTATTTTATTATTTATGATATTGTTTTGGGGTTATTTGAGTCGGGTTCGAATTTTAACTCAATTCGACTTGAAACGGGGACCCGGAGGGTAGTTTGACTCTAGTGGGACCCACACACTAGTTAGACATGGCCCACATAATATTAATTTTAGTCCACATAATATTAATTTTAGTTAGTAGTTAGACTAATTATTTTGGTTAGCATTAATTGAGATTAGTGATTTTGGAATGACCAAACTACCCCTGACTTAAACCCCTACCAATATATTAGCTAATAGATTAGTGCAAGGGGCTTTTAGGCATTTCCTAATATGACAAAAACTACTTTAATGGCTGGCCACTTGGAGGGGGGATAAGGGGTGAGTCATCATCTCTTCCATTTCATTTTATCCATCCATTTTCTCTCTCATGTTCTTCCCCAAATTTCTAGAGAACAACTCCATTGATTTCATCTCCAAATCCACCATTTCTTCTACCAAATCTTCTTCTCTTCTCCTCTACTCCATAGTTAGAGGGTGCTAGCCAAGTTTGGGAGGAATCGGAGCTCGTTCGTGTCCTTTTGGAATCTCTACGTGTCGGTGTCGTGTCGGAAGGCCTTTTCCTTTGAAACTCTCTTCCGGAAGGTATAATCTCTCCTCTAATCCACCCCAACATGCATATAGGATTATTTTGGACCCATAGGAATGACCCACATGGTTGTATCTCCATTTGTGTCCATTTTGTGTCCATTTGGAGGTCATAGGAGTGTCCTTGTGTTGTGGATGTGTTCATGTTACATATATAGATTTATATATATATATATTGTAATGAGAGTGTATCTATATTTATATACGTAATAAATGGTTCATGATGATTATATAATCAAGTTTGTGAGTGTGGTTCCTCATATTATTATTGTTGTGGATAATTGGGATATATATTGTGTATTCTTTTGGCTCAAACTATTTAAATCCGTCATGATTTTTATCCACGTTTTTAATTTCAGCCCTAACTTAGAAATGTCATAACTTCTAGCTCAAAGCTCGGTTTAATCTTCCGTTTTTTTAAAAGAAGCGTATTGAAGTTAGCTTTCCAAAAACATATATTAATAGGCCTAATTATTTCTGTAAATTTCTGGAGAATTATTTGAGTGTCAGCTGTACGAAAGACAAATGCGTTCTCGGTGTTTTCGCGATTTCCGGAGTTTCCGGAAACGAAAACGCGATCCGTTTGAAGTTTCGGAAAGCTAACACATAGATCTATAACATACTTTAATCCTAGATTTCAATTCATGCTGAGTTGGTACAGTATTGATTATTAGTAGGAGTTACTATTCGGCATATGCATTTTGTGCACCCTTGTGTGTAATATAATATTCTATTTGATTTTAACCCATGTTAATGTATATACATTATGTAACTAAATAGAGAATGCAAGCATGAGTAAATGGTTAAATAAATGATGTATGAGATATAAGTATCCTATCTAATGTAAGCATGTATAAGTATGGCTTGTAATGAATATGTAGGTTCCATAGTATGTAATGTATGGTGCATATAGTAGTGCAAAAGAATAAATGAATGATGAATGAATGCAAGCATGAATGTAATGTAATAATAGATGTAATGTATGCAATATACAAGTTAATGAGATATAATGTTCTATGTTAACACAAATCCTATATTACCTCATGTACCCCTTACACTATGTTGACACTATCACACTTGACACTTTGTTCACTTACACTTTGACACTCTTTGATATGTATACACTATGTATGCCCATTTAACCCTCACTTGACCTTTTGCCATGTTTACATACACACACATAGCCTCTTAAATAAGTATTTATAAATATAGTTAACTTAGCTATGTATGTATATTATATATATGGTAGCATATTGTATTGTAATATATAAGTTTATATAGCCATTGAAATGCCATGATTATAGAACTAATGTTGAATACCAATATATGCATGTGTATATATATGTAGACATGTATAGCTTAAAGTAATAGATTACCTAGTGTATATCTAATGTGAATTCTTGCCTATTTGAGTATTGAATAATTGTATGCTATATAGAGTTGGGTGTATGTTGGCTTGTATAGCCTTGTATTGATGTGTGCTTGCTAGGATAGTCTTGGTTAGGCCTAGTAAGACTTGCTGGGTTAGGACATGACCTAGTTTGACTAGTGCAGTTGACCAAAGTTGACCAAGGGTTGACTTTGGCCTAGTTGACCTAGATTCATGTAGAATGCATTATAGTGCTTTATATTATCCTTCTGGATATGTTGTGACTTGTGTTGTTCTAATTAGGAGCCAGACACCTTTCCTCGGACAGTATCTTATTTAGGTATGTGATCACTCTGAGCATCTGTTCACCTATCAGCTCAGGACCACAGGCGAGTACATTCACTGATAGTTTTCATTATCTTGATATCTACTATATCCGATTCAGTCGTAGTGTTTTACTTGATTCCCGACACGATAGTTCATGGACTAGTATACATCGGATCCTGTCATGAGATGTTATTCATGGACTTTCTTGGTATATGAGTATGAGATATTTCCGTGTTTCGTGCTTATATAGACACCGATTCCTAAGGGGACTAGCTACCCTCTTACGGAACTCCGTGTCATGACGTGCCATGTCCGGATCCGTGATACTATTCGGAGGATAGAGGGGAATTATTAGGGGTTATGTGATCAAAGCCTCCGTGTGATATTTCCGTGTTTTGCTAGCGCCACCCTCACCTCACGTAGGGTATAGCAGATACCCCGTGCCGGTTATCCAGGTTAGCCGGCATGACCCTCTTCGGAGGCCCTCTTTAGAGGTTCCGTGTGATTGTCGGGCCAAGTGGATAACCTTTCCGTGATTCCCTAGCCGATCACATTTCGCCCTAATAATTCAAATCACTTTTTATTTATTTGTTGTCATATCTTACATTCCAGTTCACCTTTACTTACTGTACTTTCACCATGCTATGATTCATTTCTCATATGCTCTACCTGCCTTTTATACTGTACCATGATGATGGGACTAGGTTCTGTTCGGAAGAAGGGTTACAACCCCGGTCCTTGTTTGGTTTAAGGGTTGTAACTCGGCTTTCGAATGGTTCCCAAGTCGTCTATATTCTTTGTCTTGTATTTCATTATTACTGTCTCTTATAGTATTTGTCAATTCATATGGAACTGCTGTTGGTGTTTTGTACTTGCTCATTTTCCTGACAGGATACGTTGACAAATTTTACAGATAGCTTGGAGATTTCCTGCTAGCCTAGAGGAGATCCATTAGAGGTTGTTTAGTTAGCTATTCTCAGTTGTCTGGAGTTGTATTTATTTTATGGATTACTGTATTTGAGTTTTGAGAGGTATTTCTGGGTTTTGTACCTTAGACACTTAGACTTCTATCTGTTGTATCTCTTTTCGATTTCATGTTTTATCTATCTTCCTTTATGCTCTACCTTAGATGTGATTGAGTTTACATTCTGCTATGTCACCCCCATTCGGGGAGTATAAACTGTTTAGTCTTATACTGTTAGATGCATTGAGACCTAGGACAGCGTTCTACCACCGACACTGCGGCGTAGGCTGGGCGTTGTTACGTTCTCGTGCCCTAACTCTAGGGTACGGGTCGTGACAAACTGCATTGCACGAGCACAATCTAGGCTCGTGCGACATCACGCCTTAGCGAGGACGATCGCTCCTACGGGAGCGGGGCGTGACACGGTGAGCTAACAATCTTAAAACAGGTCTCTATCGCAGCCTGACAATGTGCTAACGAATGAGCTATAATACCACGCCTAATATAATCTCTCTATCTCCTAAGGAACTACAAAATCAAGCGTGTCTCGACAAGTCAAGTTAGCAAAATCTAGGTACACATGTGAATATTCTAACGAAAGCAACACGAACAACAAAATTATCAAGTGAGACTACACATACAATTAAAAGGAAATCAAGAAACGACATATCATATGTAAATGAAAATATACATAAGCAACAGAATAAAGGAACAATAAATGCATGTAAATAAAGTGTACATATTTGGTATTGTATACTTGCATGGAGTTCGTGTCCAATACTGCACCGAAGATGCGGATCCCAAGGTCTATCTCAAGTCTAACAATAAGCCAAAGAAAATATTTGTAATATAAAATTGTTGACCAAATTAATTACTAAACAAGTCTGTTTTACATCTCTAAGGCTTAACTTACTAATTAACTAGTTGTTTTACCAATACGATGATATATAATGATCTGGAAATTGCTGAGAAACCCAATTCGGGGTCGGTTTGTATGAAAAACCCACCCGCATGATGGGTTTTATGAAATGCCCAGAATTATATATTTCCACGTTAAATATTCTAAGATTCTCTTTAGATGTTCTGTATTTACAAAATTGCCATATTTATAATACCGTAACTACCCTTCGCACAAACTCATATTTGGATTGCGATTTTTGTCTTCTTCTTCTTTACGAGAGATCTGAATTCCATTTCTCTCATCATCAGCAGAGATCGCAAATATCGTTCGTAGTTCACTGTGCTTTTCTTTAGTCGAACTTCGATCATCGCTCATCATCATCATCATCATCATCATCATCATCATAGAGAGATTTGAAGTTTTCCAACGATTAGGTCAATTGTGGAGAGAAGATCTTCTTCTTCTTTTCTATAAGAGTTAGCATCATTTTGAAAGAAGAACAAAAACTCTTAAATTTTTGTTTCTGACAAATTTTTTTTCACAAAAAAATAAAAAAAAAATAGGTTTTAGGTTTCTGTCGACTGTTCTCCATCATTCTCTGTGATTTTAACACGGAGAATGACCATTCTCCGTGTTAAAATGACGGAGAATGACCATTCTCCGTGCTAAAACCACGGAGAATGACCTTATACATGTCAAAATGATGGAGAAAGGCTATTCTCCATGTCAAAATGATGGAGAATTCTTCGTGTCAAAATGACGAAGAATAATGACCATTCTCCGTGTTAAAATGATGGAGAATTCTTCGTGTCAAAATGACGAAGAATAATGACCATTCTCCGTGTTAAAACCACGGAGAATGGCCATTCTCCGTGTTAAAATGACGGAGAATACCTCCGTGATAAAATGACTGAGAATGGCCATTCTCCGTCATTTTAACACGGAGAATGTTAAAATGACGGAGAATGGCCAATCTCCGTGTTAAAATGACGGAGAATGGCTATTCTCCTTGTTAAATTGACGGAGAATGGCCATTCTCCGTCATTTTAACACGGAGAATGACTATTCTTTGTCAATTTAACAAGGAGAATGTCCATTCTCCTTGTTAAATTGACGGAGAATGGCCATTTTCCGTCATTCTAACACGGAGAATGACCAAAATGACGGAGAATGGCCATTCTTCTTGTTAAATTGACGGAGAATGGCCATTCTCCGTCATTTTAACACGGAAAATGGCTATTTTTTGTCAATTTAACAAGGAGAATGACCATTCTCTGCGGTTTTAGCACGGAAAATGGTCATTCTCCGTGCTAAAACCACGGAGAATAGCTATTCTTTGTCAATTTAACAAGGAGAATGGCCATTTTTCAAGATTTTAGCACGGAGAATGGCCAGAATGATCATTCTTCTGCATTTTATGTCTAGTTGAAACTTTGAAGGGCCATAACTTTTGACTGGAAGGTCGAAACGAGGCCCGATTTGTCGCAAAAGGAGCGTATTTTCGAGGAGCCGAAGATTAACAGCTTCTTTGTTAGTCGGCCTTCCAAAATTTTAGAATCGCGAAAAGATGATGTTTGGACCTCCGTTTTAACAGTTTTACCGTTTGTCCGTCTTTTCGAAATTTTTCGACGAGTTTTTGAAGTAAGGTTTGAAGATTTTGGAGGAGAAAACCTAAATTCGAAACTGATCGGCGTATGGAAGAAGAGAAAATATTGAAATATTTTTTTAAGAGTAGGGTTCGGGAATGTTTTCAATAAATTAGAAGGGCAAAAAGATCATTCAGAACCCCATTTATATATTTTTCGCTAATTCTGGGCATGCGATGAAATATTATTTTGCGGTGGATTTTTCATAAAACTTTTGTAATTTTTGGACATTTCATAAATTTTTCCTATAATGATTTATGTTTTTTTAGCCTATATACTATAGTTGCATATTATATGATAGATGAAGTAGCATGTGTAATTACATACAATTTAAGACTAAATAGCAAAATGGAGAGTGGAAGAGGTTACATGAAAATAAACACCAAAATTAACAAGAATAGGCCGAAAGGGGATGCTGCCAACTTCATTTGCTTCTATGATGTATACTACAACACGCACATGCATTGCACGGCATGTAAAAAAAATGATTGAAAACTAATTTAAATTAAAATTTTGTTAAAGATAACGATGTTGTGTGGAATTGAAGCCACACAGTTCGGGAGAAAATTTCTCACATTACTATATGAATTAAAGGTATTTGACTATTGTTAGATAATATTAGGTAGTTAAATAATTAGTTAAAATTTATTTAATTTTTAATTTTAAATTATGGCTCATTTTCAAGCCCGTAGAGACAAGCTATGAACAGTAACAACAACAAAAATTGTTACCGCCACTTCTTATTCCTCTTCTCATTGTAGCTACGCAATTGTGATAGAAAAGGTAGAGTAATGAGAGAGAAGCCTCTAAATATGTGTATACCACTGTTCATGAACAGTACTCATTATTTGTAATCTCCAATAAGAAAGAATAAAAATGTTATTTGTCTCAAAAAAAAAAAAAATTGGATGCAATCTTCCATTATATGTCATATGACATGATTACGCAGCAGCTGATATAACAAAATTTAATATAAAAAATTAACGTTAATATTAAAATTTTGTTGTCCGCAGGTTTGGACCGCAGTCCTGACCTGCAGGCCAAGTGTCACAAAACGATTGGCCTCCCCTGTTAACTTTCGGACCCATCTGTCCGGGGACCAATCGAAAGGCGATACGTGACCCGTCACGACTGTAGTCCAAGCCCACAGACAACTTAGCACCGTTGTAACTACTATATCAGATATTATGTAATGGATTCAATCTTTTTGGAAGACAAATAGCATAATATTAGAAGACCATTAATTCTGTTACATATGGCTATAATCCATGTGAACCGAAACCTTCTTCTCTCTATAATCATTCCTACGTCTCATTTTTGTTTTCTCTTGCTTAGCTCTAATTATATGCACGAAAAAGTGGAGGGGTTTACCTACTGAAGAACGCTTCTATACCCTTCTCCGGCAACGTCGAGCGTTCGAACAAGAAGCTATGGATGGCGTCCGCTAGCGGACGGGAGTGACTTCGCAGCGCTAGGCTCGTCGGTGTCAGCTGAATCCTCAGGTCAATGGCGAGCTGTGAGCGCAGTCGGTTCCAGAAGGCACAGGGAGGAGCTCGGCGACGTCTGTGTTGGATAAGTGAATGTATATTGAAATATTAATTAATAATAATAATTATTTTTATGGCGACTAATCTATTCAACGAATCTATTGAAAAGGTTGAAAAGGTGTATGAATCTATTCAACGATTCTATTAGAAAGGTAAGGTGTATGAATCTATTCAACGATTCTATTAGAAAGGTGTGTCATTTCCATTGTCTCTTTATCATTTATAAAAACGTAAGTGTTTGAAGTATTGTAAACAACTGATTCATCAATCTAGCATTAAGTCTGAGAGAGAGAGAGGGACTATCAACATTACTTCGTTCAGTTTCTGCGGTATAAAGTGTTGCTACCGAAGAAGAACCGTGTATCCTGGGAGGCTAATCGCCACTGAATCGTAAGTACCAGTGCAGGACAAATATTGTCTTAAGGATCTTGAACCAAGTTCAAGCTTCGGTCTCGGTTAGATTATTATTTTATATGTTAATTTCAGAGTCTAAATACAAAATTGAGAATTCTTACTAACAGTCTGCTCCGGCAGTTCAGTACTTCTGCTCTCCGCATGCACGGTGACGGCGAGTTTGTCGGTCCAGCAGGGACTGCTGGTCCGATGCGGCACTGTCGTACATCATTGAGTGGCACCGACGTTGCACTGCAGGGCGACAGCGGCTTGGTCGGTTTAAGAATAGAATGGGTCGTTGAGAGGAGGGAGATGAATAGAATGGGTCGTTGAGAGGAGGAAGGGAGATGAATAGAATGTGTCGGTCGATGAGGAAAAAAAGAAAGAGGGGAGAAGAGAAGTGGGAGAGTCTTGGGGAAGGAACGGGAGAGCGGTTCCTCCGCGCTGCTGAAGACGCGGGAGGGGGTATTATGGTGTTTTAAGACCATCTTCAATGGCAGGGGCGGAGTCAGAATTTAAATTCTAACGGGGCCGTGCTAATTGTATATAAAAAAAATTTAATTGAATTCGAACAAGAATGAATAAAAAATAAAATCAATATTTTCAAAGTGATACAAAGAAGGAAAGACAAATTTGCTCATAAAAGATATTCAAAATAAACAACAACTAGTTAAATGCAAATATCTACTTAAATAGAACTCGACCATCTTTAAAAATTTTGAAGGAATTTCAGATAGAAGAATCTCATTATTAGGGGATAACAATGGCGCTTCAGGAGTGGCCGAATTTAATTCATTTGTTGTCTTATTTTGAAATTTTTTATCAATTGTAACATGTTTTTCCATTTCATTACCAAGTTCACAATAACCCTGTAAAAATAAGATCCAAACATGAAACTAAAAAAAAAAAGAAAGTAACATGATTGTCAATGACTACAAAAAAAAAAATTTAATATGTAGAATTTATAAAATAGCAAGCAATATTCTTTCATGCATCATTACCACTAAGATCACTTATGAAGAGAAAAAAAAAATCTAATTAACAAGAGTGTTATTGTAAAAATATAAACATCGTACCAAGAATATAAAATATGGTCACTCCGCCGAAAAGTAAAGAAAATTTGAGAAAGGGATAAGCTAAATATATCTTGAGATTTTTCTGGAACAAGGTTGAAGGAGAACCTGGAGAAGGAGAGATGGAGATATAGAGAATAAAAGAGCAGTCAATTTTTTTTTTTCTTTTCGGACGAAATATTGCACATTATCTTATTTTGGTAAATTTTTTGAAAAAGGAATAAGCTAATTAATGTATTTTTAGAATAATAAAAATTAATAAAATATTTTTGAAATATATGTTTAGATAAATGTAATCAAATCAAATCAAATCAAATCTCAAAACAAATTTATCATATCTTTAGTTTTTAAATATTTGGTGGACCGCTATATATGGAGTTATTATAACATTTAAAAGTTTCTATGTATAAAATATATCAGCCCTATCTGGAAATAAATTTACAAGTTTCTATTCTATCTATCCGGTATTTGCCGAAAATATTTGCACTTTCTGTGGAAAAAAAAATACCGCACATATCTTTTAAGTAGCTATCCATAAAAAATATATGAAAAAAATTGAGAATCTTGGGGGAACCGTGGCCCCCCTTGGACTCTCTTTAGATCCGCCTCTGTTCAATGGTGATTTCTAAAATTGAGTTCTTATTCTACTTGACATTATACTTTAAGAAAATTTCTATTCTAATTGGAAGAGTTTCTACATAGCAAGTGTAGACATACAAAAATGCTGGTTCTCCATTTCTATCCTATGTGTCACATAGTAAAAGGACCAATTTAATGGTAAAGGACCCAATAATAATTGTCATGAGAGAGAGAAAAATTTCTATGAGAGTTTCTACATGTAGAAACCCTCCTAGAAAGTTTTTATCCTACATCATTGCCACCTAGGATAGAAATGGTGATAGAAATCACTATTGGGAGAAGTTTTTTCTAAAATGGATTTTTTTCCATAGAAATAGGAAAGATAGAAACCGAGATGGTCTAAGAGAAAATTGGGTTTAGAGCATCTCCAACCCTATTGTCTTGTTTTGTGTTGTGATTCCTATGTGGCATGAGACACAAGACAATATCTTTCCTATGTGGCCAGATGATATTCACACAAGAAAATGAGATAAAAAAGTGTTCTCCAATACAAAAGTATTGAGAAGACAATAAAAAGTATTTTTTTTTCAACTTCCAAGACAACTCCTCCACTTCTTCATTTCTTTATAAATATTTCTATTCATAATTGATGATGTGGAGACAAAGTCATTGTGAAGTGCATTGTCTAAATCTAGACAACCAACTTCATATTGTCACGACCCGTTACCCAAATTGTTGGGCCGGACCGAGCCATGTCCAGCCTACGCTTAAGATAAAGCGCAGTAAGCTGTTCTAGAGATAACAAGATAAGACTAAATGTGCTAACAGTTCTATAAGTGAAGAAGAATCATAAATGCTCCAAACACAAAGTCGTCGTATATAGTAAAATATCCAAGTACAAGTAAACTGAAATGTAAAACTGGATACATGTCCAGTTACAAAATGATATAGTCTAATACATGTCTACTCTCAAAAAGTCTAAGTAAACAAAAGACAACTAGGCGAGGTTCCCCGCAGGAACATCCTCGTAAAGCAGAGCCGGGTCCTCGGCAGTGACTCCATAATACGAATCACAGAGCAACTCTTCCTCAGTAAGTATACCTACAACGTTATCCTGTCAGGACGGGAGCAAGTACAACATCTACAACTAAAGTACTGAACATATAATGAAAGAGATGTACAACAAGAAACATGGTGTGATAAGTCTATAAAACAGAAAATACTGGGAACATGGCCTCATGGTACAACTGGGATCACAATATCATAGTAACACAGGGAACATGGCATATCTCATAGTCTATCATGGCAAGGACACATATGTCATAGAGACAGATGCATATGTAATGTTTAAAACTGTAGCAGGTACGTGATCGGTCAAATAGATGTACAATGTGCTGTGGCACATAATAAAATGTACTTCCGTACAAGTGATAGGGCGAAAGATGTACATACGCACAAATCTGCCTTGATATAAAGCCTACGGTAAGGTATGCATATAAAATGCGACCTCGCTCGCTACTATGAGGGGGGGTCATGATCACGTACTCAACCGTCAGTTTCCCCATAACCCATATATATAACATGTGAGAGATACGAGAACGATATAGAACATGTGAGATATACTGGGATCGGTATAAAGCACGATAGGTACTGATAGCAGTGTAAATCATAGTAAAACATGTACTGAGAACCAGTAAGATGCATGTGAAGATATAAGAACTGTCCTAAGCATGGCAGATACTGAATGTAATACAACATGTAAAGATATAACTTGCCACCTCAAGGATCAGTATTCTAACAGGGTTAATACATGTTCTAGCATTAAGAGACAGTAAATGAGCTTGTAGATGTACTTGTCTCTAGCAAAACAAGCTGCGATAAATGTGCTATGGATGTCCGGTAACTCGTCACTGTAGAAATACATACATAAACTTAGCTTTTACACTAAGCTAAAACACTAGGACACTAAATTGGTAAAACACGACTTGTGATTGGGCACCTAGCCAAAATGATGACTTGGCATAGGAGACCAATGTGGGATGACACACTATGTTAACTAACTTTCTAGGGTCTTTATACTAGTGAGGGATGGGGTTCAACACGACTAAAACTCCAAATAACACAAAAAGCTACAAGTCGTAATTAATCAATAAATAAATCAAAGATCATTGTGTTCTAACAATTTTTGAAGTAGACAAAAAGCCTAGTTTTTTTTAAAGTAAAGTACTAAAGTGATCCTTGTTAATCATAAAAATTTATTATAATTTTTCTGGAATTTATTAACCAGTACAAATATTTTATAAAAATCAGTTTTTCCTAAGTATACAGAAAATGAGTTTTGGTTTCATATGCCAACCTAGTGGCAAAACAGTAAATTAAATACTACAAAAATTATACTAAATTAGCTAACTTAACATAGTATCTAAAAACTATTTTTCCATAATTTTAGCAATACTTTAAGTATTTTTAGAAAATCAAAAACAGCATTGCACACAATAATTAATTATCTGCGTATTTTGTCCATGTATATAATTTGAACAAAAGTTCAAATACAGGACCCAAGGCCATGAATCAAGTCCAATATGACTTGTACAGGTCTTGAATGTGTGAAAACACATTTAAGCCCAAATACCCATGCTAGGCTTGGACACCAAATGGTTGCAGTAATTTAAATACAATAAAAATACAATTTGGTAATAGTCAAAATAAATATTATTATTTTAATAAGGTAAAGTTTTATATAGTAACTATGAAAGTATGAACATTATTTTATATAAATAATTTATACTAAGCTAAGTAAAACACACATAGGAACTAATATATATATATATAAATATAGGGATATTTATATATATAGGAAAATGCTCAACTATATTATATATATATATATATATATATATATATATATATATATATATATATATATATATATATATATATATATATATATATATATATATATACAAATATATGTATATATACATACATATAAGAAATACTCAACTATATAATATATATATATATATACAAATAATGTATACATATACATATAATAGTATATATATAATAATATATATACATAAGGAAATATATATACATAAATATATATGTATACATAATACACACACATATATATATATATATATATATATATATATATATATATATATATACACATAAAATAATGAAGTATATTCATAAAAACAGCAACTATATATACCTAAATATAGTATATATATTAATACATATATATATATATACAAAAATATGTATATACATATATATATAAATATACCTAAATAACAAAAAAAGAAAAAGGAAAAAGAAAAGAAAAAGAAAAGGAAAACAGCAGGGGGGGGCTCGAACTCGAGCTGCGCAGGGGGGGGGGTCGTTAATCAGGTCGGGCTGGCCAGGGGGTCAGCCCTTTACTTGTGTTAGGGAAAGGGTTGGGTTCATTATATTTAGTTGCGAAATAATTAACATAATAAAATAATAATAAACCATCCTGTGTCCTGACAGTTAAGGACACAGGGTTTTCTCGTGTCCGTGCTTCGCACGACACGCACAAGCTTCGATTTGCGTGTCCAAGTACTGGACTAAGGTCCCCGTGTCCTGGCGAGTCTCGTGCGTGAAAACGAGACACGCACGACACGAAATGAAGCTGACACTTACGTGTCCGGCCGTCGAAGTGGGTTTCGGGGGTGCTGACGGGCGGAGGAGACGTCGTGGCGGTGGCGGAGTGGTGGCGCTGGGGTCGGAGTGACAGGGCGAGTCGAATGGTGGTGGTGGTTGGCGGTGGTGCTCGGCGTAGGGGCAGCGCTGGGGGTCGCCGGAGTTAGGGTTAGGTTTAGGGGTTCGTCGGGGAAGAGCGGGGCAGCGGTTAGTCGTGGAGGAGATTTAGGGTTAGGGTTTAGTTCAGGGGGAGAGGGGGAGTTTATATAGGGTCTTTAGGGCGGTGGGGGCAGCCGGATTCGGCGGGGGCAGCGGCGTGGGTCGGTCGGGGCAGTCGTCGGGGGTGGGTGAGAGGTGGAGGAGAGAGAGAGTGACGTGGGGGGGGGGCGTAGGTTTACACTTAGGCCCTTAGTTTTTAGGATAATTACAAATAGGTCCTCCCAGTATGTAAATGCAATAAATAAATTGCATTCCACATATCAAAACAATTCAATAATTTTATAATGACATTAAAACATTTAGAAAAATTGCAAATCAATATTAGAACAATTCTAATAATTGCAAAATACTATTAAAATAATTCAGAAAATTACAAAATGATATTTTTTGTATTTAAAACTCATTTAAAATTCATTTAAAAATTCTAGAAAATTCCTAAAATCATATTAAATTATTTTAAAACTAATAATGACATTTAATAATTAATTAACACTAGTTTAAATTTTTTTGAAAATCAGGGGCTTACAAGTCTTCCCTCCTTGAAAAATTTCGTCCTCGAAATTCACAAGGATTGAAGACCCGACAATATTCTAACATAGCAAGCAATGCAACAAATGACTAAGACTACGGTCAAAACTAACCTCCTGAAACCTGTTCCGGCTCTGGCTCAAGGACTAGGCTATAAGTCTTCCCCTGGGGTCCCTTGGCTACTGGACAGTCCCGAATCTGATGGATGGCAGACCCACAAGCTAAACACTGACCCAACCTCTTCCTACAGACGAGAAAGTCATGGCCTTGCCTCTTGCAGTATGCACAAAAAGCTCCCTTCTGCTGCTGCTGTCGGGGTCCCGGGGCTCTAACTAGCTGGGTCGGGTGATATGGTGTAGGGGGACGGTAAGTCTGCTGGGGTGGCGTCGGTGCTCTCTGCTGGAAAGCCTGACGCTTGGACGGTCCCTTATGGTGTACAGAAGCCGGCCTCTTGCTAGACAGAAGACGCTCCTCAATGCTCCGGGCCAACTCTAGGCTCTGGTAGAGTAGGGTAATCAGCTCCTGATGGGTTGTTAGGAACCCCTGGATCAGTGTGAGCAGCTGGGTCCCGTCGAGTGTGACGGAAGCCTGGGTGGGTATAGTGATAGGGGGTGGTGGAAGTATCGGGTCCTGCCGGGCCTGGGATGTGGAAGGTGGTATCTGGGTCTGTGGATCTGTGGAGTGGGGAAATGTGGTAGGTGGAGGTGTATCAGTCAACTGGTCAGCTGACTGGATAAGGAGGGCCCCATTCTCGGGGGTAACATACTGGGATGAACGAGTAAGCACCATCTAAATTACATAAAAGACTCATAGGGACTTATTTAAAGTAAGCAATCATAGGCAAGAAAATCTAATTATAATAGCAAACATGTGATGTATTTCCTATGTTGCAATCCTAGCATTCCTCTAAGTGTTCTAAGCGTCTTTCCTAATGTTGTCTAATTATCTTAAGTTCCTAATTGCAGGCATGCTTGGTACAATAACGTAACCAAACAGTTTAGTCAGGACCTTGCATGGGCCGCCAAAAAAATATGTCACGACCCGTTACCCAAATTGTTGGGCCAGGCCGAGCCATGTCCAGCCTACGCTTAAGATAAAGCGCAGTAAGCTGTTCTAGAGATAACAAGATAAGACTAAATGTGCTAACAGTTCTATAAGTGAAGAAGAATCATAAATGCTCCAAACACAAAAGTCGACGTATATAGTAAAATATCCAAGTACAAGTAAACTGAAATGTAAAACTGGATACATGTCCAGTTACAAAATGATATAGTCTAATACATGTCTACTCTCAAAAAGTCTAAGTAAACAAAAGACAACTAGGCGAGGTTTCCCGCAGGAACATCCTCGTAAAGCAGAGCCGGGTCCTCGGCAGTGACTCCATAATACGAATCACAGAGCAACACTTCCTCAGTAAGTATACCTACAACGTTATCCTGTCAGGACGGGAGCAAGTACAACCTCTACAACTAAAGTACTGAACATATAATGAAAGAGATGTACAACAAGAAACATGGTGTGATAAGTCTATAAAACAGAAAATACTGGGAACATAGCCTCATGGTACAACTGGGATCACAATATCATAGTAACACAGGGAACATGGCATATCTCATAGTCTATCATGGCAAGGACACATATGTCATAGAGACAGATGCATATGTAATGTTTAAAACTGTAGCAGGTACGTGATCGGTCAAATAGATGTACAATGTGCTGTGGCACATAATAAAATGTACTTTCGTACAAGTGATAGGGCGAAAGATGTACATACGCACAAATCTGCCTTGATATAAAGCCTACGGCAAGGTATGCATATAAAATGCGACCTCGCTCGCTACTATGAGGGGTGGGGGGGGTCATGATCACGTACTCAACCGTCAGTTTCCCCATAACCCATATATATAACATGTGAGAGATACGAGAACGATATAGAACATGTGAGATATACTGGGATCGGTATAAAGCACGATAGGTACTGATAGCAGTGTAAAGCATAGTGAAACATGTACTGAGAACCAGTAAGATGCATGTGAAGATATAAGAACTGTCCTAAGCATGGCAGATACTGAATGTAATACAACATGTGAAGATATAACTTGCCACCTCAAGGATCAGTATTCTAACAGGGTTAATACATGTTCTAGCATTAAGAGACAGTAAATGAGCTTGTAGATGTACTTGCCTCTAGCAAAACAAGCTGCGATAAATGTGCTATGGATGTCCGGTAACTCGTCACTGTAGAAATACATACATAAACTTAGCTTTTACACTAAGCTAAAACACTAGGACACTAAACTGGTAAAACACGACTTGTGATTGGGCACCTAGCCAAAATGATGACTTGGCATAGGAGACCAATGTGGGGTGACACACTATGTTAACTAACTTTCTAGGGTCTTTATACTAGTGAGGGATGGGGTTCAACACGACTAAAACTCCAAATAACACAAAAAGCTACAAGTCGTAATTAATCAATAAATAAATCAAAGATCATTGTGTTCTAACAATTTTTGAAGTAGACAAAAAGCCTAGTTTTTCTTAAAGTAAAGTACTAAAGTGATCCTTGTTAATCATAGAAATTTATTATAATTTTTTTGGAATTTATTAACCAGTACAAATATTTTATAAAAATCAGTTTTTCCTAAGTATACAGAAAATGAGTTTTGGTTTCATATGCCAACCTAGTGGCAAAACAGTAAATTAAATACTACAAAAATTATACTAAATTAGCTAACTTAACATAGTATCTAAAAACTATTTTTCCATAATTTTAGCAATACTTTAAGTATTTTTAGAAAATCAAAAACAGCATTGCACACAATAATTAATTATCTGCGTATTTTGTCCATGTATATAATTTGAACCAAAGTTCAAATATAGGACCCAAGGCCATGAATCAAGTCCAATATGACTTGTACAGGTCTTGAATGTGTGAAAACACATTTGAGCCCAAATACCCATGCTAGGCTTGGACACCAAATGGTTGCAGTAATTTAAATACAATAAAAATACAATTTGGTAATAGTCAAAATAAATATTATTATTTTAATAAGGTAAAGTTTTATATAGTAACTATGAAAGTATGAACATTATTTTATATAAATAATTTACACTAAGCTAAGTAAAACACACATAGGAACTAATATATATATATATATATATATATATATATATATATATATATATATATATATAGGGATATTTATATATATAGGAAAATGCTCAACTATATATTATATATATATATATATATATATACAAATATATGTATATACATACATATAAGAAAATACTCAACTATATAATATATATATATATATATACAAAATAATGTATACATATACATATAATAGTATATATATAATAATATATATACATAAGGAAATATATATACATAAATATATATGTATACATAATACACATATATATATATATATACATACATAAAATAATGAAGTATATTCATAAAAACAGCAACTATATATACCTAAATATAGTATATATATTAATACATATATATATACAAAAATATGTTTATACGTATATATATAAATATACCTAAATAACAAAAAAAGAAAAAGGAAAAAAGAAAAGAAAAAGGAAAGGAAAACAGCAGGGGGGGGCTCGAACTCGAGCTGCACAAGGGGGGGTCGTTAATCGGGTCGGGCTGGCCAGGGGGTCAGCCCTTTACTTGTGTTAGGGAAAGGGTTGGGTTCATTATATTTAGTTGCGAAATAATTAACATAATAAAAAAAAAATAAACCATCCTGTGTCCTGACAGTTAAGGACACAGGGTTTTCTCGTGTCCGTGCTTCGCACGACACGCACAAGCTTCGATTTGCGTGTCCAAGTACTGGACTAAGGTCCCCGTGTCCTGGCGAGTCTCGTGCGTGAAAACGAGACACGCACGACACGAAATGAAGCTGACACTTACGTGTCCGGCCGTCGAAGTGGGTTTCAGGGGTGCTGACGGGCGGAGGAGACGTCGTGGCGGTGGCGGAGTGGTGGCGCTGGGGTCAGAGTGACAGGGCGAGTCGAATGGTGGTGGTGGTTGGCGGTGGTGCTCGGCGTAGGGGCGGCGCTGGGGGTCGCCGGAGTTAGGGTTAGGTTTAGGGGTTCGTCGGGGAAGAGCGGGGCAGCGGTTAGTCGTGGAGGAGATTTAGGGTTAGGGTTTAGTTCAGGGGGAGAGGGGGAGTTTATATAGGGTCTTTAGGGCGGTGGGGGCAGCCGGATTCGGCGGGGGCAGCGGCGTGGGTCGGTCGGGGCAGTCGTCGGGGGTGGGTGAGAGGTGGAGGAGAGAGAGTGACGTGGGGGGGGGGGGCGTAGGTTTACACTTAGGCCCTTAGTTTTTAGGATAATTACAAATAGGTCCTCCCAGTATGTAAATGCAATAAATAAATTACATTCCACATATCAAACAATTCAATAATTTCATAATGACATTAAAACATTTAGAAAAATTGCAAATCAATATTAGAACAATTCTAATAATTGCAAAACACTATTAAAATAATTCAGAAAATTACAAAATGATATTTTTTGTATTTAAAACTCATTTAAAATTTATTTAAAAATTCTAGAAAATTCCTAAAATCATATTAAATTATTTTAAAACCAATAATGACATTTAATAATTAATTAACACTAGTTTAAAATTTTTTTGAAAATCAGGGGCTTACACATATTGTCCTTGCCATGTCATTGCTATGTCAACTTCATGATTAATTTTATATTTATATTAGAGAATGATTTTTAAAATAAAAGCTTGTCATTCCTATGCGGCAATCATTTTTTTTCCAAACTCACAATGAGTTGGAGATGCTCTTAGCTGAGTGGGTTTAGTAGAGAATTCGATAATGAACATTAGGAATAGGGGTTTAGGGCTTTAGGGGAAAAATGGTTTAAGGAAACTAAATGGGCTTTGGAGTTTTTAGTTGTAGTGGGCTTTAGTGAAAATAGCTTGGGTCATAGGTTTAATTCTTAATGGCTTTGTGTATTTAGTTGGGTTTAGGATTCATTAAAGTGGCTTGGGCATAGGTATTAGGAAGTGGGTCTATTAGAGAATTTAGATAAATCGTTTGGATTTTGCTATTAACACTTAATACACCAATATATATAATAGTAATTTTTTTTTTTTGAAATCATATAATAGTAATTTTTAATATACTTTAATCATAGTTTTAACTTTGGACCATATCATTAAATAATAGAAATAATCCAACTGCATAAACCAAATTGATTATTCAATTCGATTTCAGTTCGATTTCAATTTTAAATTTTTAGACTTTTTGTTTATTCGATTTTGACTATTTCGATTCGGTTGAAACCGGATAAACATCCCTAATGATTATCTTAGTTGGTGGTGGTGTGTTTTGACCCCATAGATCTAAGTTCAATTCTGGCTAGCAATTAGCAACATTAATCTTTTAAAGAAAATTATAATTCTTTCATATATAATTTTTTTTCAAGTTATAAATTCTAAAATAATTACAAAAATTTCTCTCTCTTTTTATTACAAATTCTATATAATTCCTCTTAAAATTTTAACTCATCCCAAGATATATTGATATCCATGGAGATTATGAGCTGAGGAAGGTTAATAAACAATAATAATATTTAAAAAAAATAAGTACAAGGGTTATATAATTACATATTATTCTCTCTCTTTCAAAATTCTAACTCATCCCAAGATATATATTGATATCCATGGAGATTATGAGCAGAAGAAGGTTAGTAAAAAATAACAATATTTCAAAAAATAATTACAAGGATTAAATAATTACACATTATTCTCCCTCTTTTTATTACAAATTCTATATATAACTTCTTAAAATTCTAACTCATCCCAAGATATATTAATATCCATGGAGATGATGAGCGGAGGAAATTTAGTAAACAATAAAAATATTTCCAAAGATAATTACAAAATAATCACAAGGGTGCAGGGCAAAGTGCATTTAAACCCTCCCTGGAGTTGCCTCGTTTGCAAAATAAGACCTTTTAGAAAACTTAAGCAGTTTGTACCTCCAAAAAAAATCTGTTTTGTTTAGAATGGTCCTTATCCGTTAAATGGCCGTTAAAATGACCGTTAAGACTTTAAAATAAAATTAAAAATAGAAACTACCTAAACTACCCCCCCTCATCCTTCCCTACCAGCTCCTCCCTTCCCTACACACCCCCTCCCCCCCCTCCCCCCCTCCGCCGGCGACCCGACCTCGACCCGCCCCCGACGCCCTCCCCCACCCCCTCCGCCCCCGCCCCTCCTCCCTCCGCCGGCGACCCGCCCCTCGACCCCTCCCCCCCCCCTCCTCCCTCTGCCGGCGACCCGCCCACCTCCCCCCTCCCCCCCCTCCTCCCTCCGCCGGTCATCCCCGACCTCCCCCCCCCCTCCCTCCACCGGCGATCCGCCCCCCGACCCCCTCCCCCCCCCTCCTCCCTCCGCCGGCGACCCGCCCCCCGACCCCCTCTCCCCCCCTCCTCTGCCGGCCATCGCCGACCCCCCCCCCCCCCGATCCGTCCCAACCACCGGAGAGAGAGGGGGGGGGGGGGGGGGGGGGGGAGAGGGGAGGGGCAAAATCGTCTTTCAAGACGATTTTTAACGAATTTTAACAGCGGGAGGTGGGGGGGGGGGGGGGGGGGGGGGGGTTGAGCATTTTCGTAACGGACTGTCTTTTTCGGATCAACGGGTCTTTATTTGCATTTTCGTGATATCTAAGGAGGGTTTAAATGCACTTTACCCCAAGGGTGCATCTGCACTATGTAGGTAATAAATGAGAAATTTTGAGTTGCATTCTACTTTATTTACTATAAATCAAAAATCAAAGCACACTCCATCGAATTATTATAATGCACGAAATCTTCCACTTTTGAAGAAAATCGTCAATGACTGACGGTCAACTCCTTTGACTGAAATTTTATTACCAAAATATCCATGTCACGCCCCCTGCGGCCCCCTCCCCACCGCGCCCGCCCCCTCCTCGCCACGCATGCCCCCGCCCCTAGTGCCGCCGCCCGCGCGCGCCTTGCCTAAGCACGCACACACCCGCTGCCTCTTTCCGTCACGCTGCCTTCTCGCCACGCTACCCTCTCCTCGTCGCGCTATCGCTGGTAGCTGCTGCTCGCCGCTGCTATGCACCCCCTCTAGTTGACGGCACCGGAGAAAGGGGGCTGCCGGAAAAAGAGGGAGAGGAAAAAATTTCGTGCATTATAGTAATTCAGTTGAGTACATCTTGAATTATGATAAATAAAATGGTGGGAACTCAAAATTTCTCTTAACAAATTTATAGTAAAGATAAACGCATTAAATTTTAATAAAGATAAATCTCTATGAATAGAAACTAGGCCCATCTTTGCTTGTTCAAGATCGGCTCTCACCGAGACGAGCCATGTTCAAGCTCGATCTCTTGCTTGCTTGCCGAGTCGAGTTGCTTGCGAGCAGCTCTCATTTTCTTCCAGAAAGCTAGCTTACGTCTGCATACCGAACTCGAGTTTCTCAACTTTACTGGCCATGCATGCTGACCATCTTTATTATAGTGGTTTTCAAAGTTCTCGTTTAGCGAAGATATATCTAAAGGGTTTTGTTAGCATGTGTTCTAAACACACATGTTAAGCTAATTAATACACAAGTTGTTTATTTTAAAAATTATTATCAACACTTAATAAACATTAAAAAAATTATTTTTTTGAATTGAAAAATGTCATCAAAATCCAATAAAATAATTTTTTTTTACATTAAGTTCTGATAACATTTACCAATGCAAAAAGTATTTTTTTTTTTTTTAATGTTTAGCAAATGTTGATAACAATTTTCAAAATTAAAAAGTTATGTATTAATTATCTTAACATGTGTCCGTAGGACATATGTTAATAAAATCCATAACTAAACGTATATATATCTTTATATGACATCTAATCCATCAAACTCTAAAATTTAAATGAGATGACTCGCATTGGAATTGGCATGAAAAAAAATTGTGTGATTGAGCTTTTTTTTAGTATATCTTTGATGGAACTATTTTCCAAAAATTTATCATTTTGTATATATATATTTTTTCAGATTGGTGAAAAATAAAACTGGTCCAGCCCATAAAAATATTAATTTCCATGAAAAATAACTTTTTATAAAAAAATAACAACAATCAAACACCCAAATTAATTCAGTAGAATTTTTTCCATAAATTTTTTTTATTTTTGCTTGGCAATTGTAGGGGTAGCGGTTATGAGGTATTTTTAGAGTACCGGTTATGAGTGGTTATGAGGGGTCCGATTTTGGATGGTTTTTAAGTAGCGGCTTTTAAACCAGTCCAATCCATACTTGGTAATTCACTAACGAGCGGTTCTGAAAGTTTTTTACACAAATAAACTAAATAGGGAATGGTACAATTATATTTTTTTTTGAGAATGTAAATAAAATAAAAATATAGAACCCCTCAAAATCCACAAATTTGGGTGTTTATAAAGCCACCCAAAAATACATTACACCAGTTTTGGAGGATTTTTGAGCCGACCAAAACCGGTGCCTCAAAAAAATTAACAAGCATGACCAAAATCGGTAAAAACACCGTTACCTAGCAGACCCTAAACGCACCAATAATGTAATACCAAACCTAGGAATTAATTGGAACCCTGACCCTAAGCTAATTAGGGCATATAATAATCTAGTCCTAGACGAATCTAAAGGTTATAACTATAATAACTCGTACTTCTTCCGCCTCTGCTCTCGGGCTCTGGTGTAAACATGTATCTGCATATGCAACGACAACTCTCTGTTTCTAAGCAGCTTCCTTAGCTTGACCGATGCTTGCTGGAAGAACCTCGACAGGGTGTGCTGCAGGAACTCGAGCGCACCCTCCTCGCCGGAAAAATCCATATGGTTCAGCATACGGCTCGTCATCTCGTCCCGCGTGACGGCCTGACGCAAGGACGCCGTGGGGAGAGCGAAAGTCGTCTCCTCCTCCTCCTCCTCCTCCTCGGCTTCCCCCCGACGCCGCCGAGGCCGTATCTCCGTCACCCGGACGAACGTCACGTAGGCTCGGTCTCCGTCTCCGTCGACGTCTTTCGGACGGAACTGAGAGGTGGAGGACTCGCCCTTGAGGAGGGAGAAGGCTCTGAGGTTCACCACGGTGTTGTGGTGCTCAAGGCCGTAGTACTCCAAGATGGTCTCCATCACCATTGCTGCTGCTGCTCAGGTTGTTGATGGATTGGAGAAGAGTACTCTTTGATGATAATACACAGGGAGGTGGGAATATATGCATACTGTACTGATCCTTATATAGTTTACAAATATACGGAATTTTGACTCTGTGTCGGAATCAGATTGAATATCTAATGACTAAATATTTACTCCAATCTATTATAGATTTTATTTATATATTTTATTCAGAGTTTAGTCCAATCTACAACTCAGATATCTAATGACTTCACATATTTGGAAGTCCTATTTTTTTTCACATTGGTATCTTGAAATTTTTTAAATAACTTTTTACTTTAAAACCCTAGATTAGTCCTAATTTAGGACTACAATATTAAAAGCGATATACGCAGTCCTCATCCTAATCATAACCAAACCGCCACCATCTTTCTTTTTTCCCTCCAAAATAAGTATAAATAAGCCAATTTAAAATTCAACTAATCTAGCTTGTAATTTACATTAATTAATAATTTAACATCTAAATCATACACTTCGTTTCTTATTGGTAGAAAAAGTTATATAATTAATAAATATGTGAGGTTTAAACTGTTACTTGTCTAGTTCTATAATTCTATTTGTATGAATATTTGTTCTAGGATTCTTTCATAGCCAGAATTAACTTGGAAGTCCTCTTTTGACTTGGAGTTGTCAATAGCAATAGATAACATGATAATCCTATCAGATTATTTTGGAAATATATGATCAAAGTCTTGAATCCAAACACTCTCAAGGATGTAGAAAATACATTTAGAGGTTGGGGTGAGCAGATTACGGTTTTGGGCTGAAAACCGACCCGAACCGACCCGAAATAACAATTCGGGTCGGTTTTAAATATAACGGATCGGATGTCGGTTTTATAAAGACTAATATTCGATTTTTCGGTTCGGGTCTCGGACTTGGGTTTCGGTTTTAGACCCGAACCGAAAACCAAATGTGTATTTACTTATTTACCCCTCTATATATAAACAAAAAAACCTAAACTAAACTCCCTCTCTCTTCACTTTTCTAGGCAACCGCCTCTCTTCTCCGAGAAGAGGGTTCAGGGAGCACTCTCCCACGACGTCTCTCTCTATCTGTCTCGCAGTACTTCCATCCCATGACGGCTCTCTCTTATCTCTCCTGAGCAGCTTTCCGAGGAGATCGATGGGATCTGACCGGTGGAGTCGATCGAAGGGTCGAGGGTCGAGGCTGGACGCTCCGGCGGGTGGAGAAACCGACGATGTCGCTGCTTTCGGCCGAGCAATGGTGCCTGGATCTACTACGGTGGATCGCGGTAGCCACAGTTCGAGGTGGCTACGGTACGCGGTGGAGATCTAGTTTCTGAGGAGGAACGTTGCGGCTATCGAGAGGATGGCGCTGCTCGACACGGAAGAGGGTTTGGAGAGATGACGATCGTGGGGAACGATGTCGACTTCGAGTATGAGGCCGAAGTCGTCACCCAATGTATACTAATTTTTCTGGAATTCAATGCCTTTTCCTGAGAATATGGTAGAGTTTAATTTTTGTCTATTTTTTTAATTGGATTGCAGTTTTTGTTAGATAGATACTTGCATTTTTTTTTTTTTGTTCTTCTTCTGCTTCTTTGTGTGTTTGTATCAGCCGAACCGACCGAAAACCGAAGTTTAAATTCGGTTCAATTTTTTTCGGACCGTTGCTCACCCCTATTTAGAGGTACCAAATTCCAAAATTCTTGAATCCCATACACTATAAGGATGTAGGAAAACACATTTAAGATATACCAAATAGCTGTCGCGGCATCCATGTCATCATGTCATACCGTGTTATATGTAATAGTCTAGATTTAAAAAATAAATGTATGACAAATATAAAATATTTATCCCTAATATAATGTTGGGTGTCAAAGCAGTTTATAAATCCTCTATCGCATGGAAGATAATAATTCTAAAACTATTTTTTTCTGCAGTAACCGAATACGCTAAAGCTCACTTTATTCACATATATACATAACAAATTATAATTAAAATATAAACATCTCTCTAATAAATTCTAATTAAAATAATAAAAATAAATCTTAATTCAAATATATTTAAACTATTTTTCAACAATATCAAATGCTAGTCATAAATAATGGCTCTGGAAACCAAACTACAACAAATATTTATCACATACGATCAGACAGTGAAGTTGAATGTGCTATCAAATGTTAGAGTGAATATGAATCTTTTCAACAGTCAGCATAGTTCTAAACGAACTGACATGCTTATATGTACAAAAGTAACAGTTACATGATAACAGCCTCACCAGCTAAGTATTACAGACAGATTACTGACTTCAACCCATCTCAAGCCCCTAAGCATTCTGAGGATTCAGAGGCTGCAAAGTCCCCCGAATCATCAATGATCTCACTCGTTTCTCCACCAGTAACGCTTGAAACCGATCCCTCCGTGAACTCGTAGCGCTGAGTCTGTGGAAATGACACCTTCCTCTGGCTCTTGCTCTTGCTCCTTTCACGCCATCTCCTCAAAGCATCAGAAAAGTTGTCACGTAACTCCCCGTCCCTATAACGCTGTCGCTCAACCTTCTCCGCTTCCACGGGCTCTTTAACTTCGCAGCCTCTTTGTCCAGGGAAGACAAGTGGCTTGAAGCAGCAAACCACAAGGATCAGAAGCATTATGTACACGTACAACGAGATCCACACGTAGAAAGTCCACTTCCAGTGGTACACCACCTGTTTTCTCCAAGGGAGTCTGGAGTTCAGGATGAGATCAGCTGCATATGTTTGCGGGAGATGAGGTTCCGGCCCTCGGCTGCAATCTAACTCTTATTCCCTCTGTGGCTTTCTGACTACTCTCCCTGTAATTTTGGAAATTTGCAAAGGCACAAAGCATGTGTATTTCTCTATCTATATTCTGGCTCTCACTGGACATGCCCACCAGGAGAGGAACACCCATTATGAAGGTTCGCATCATTCTGACGGGAAAGCTCTTGAACCTCAGCATGCATGGTCGGCTGGAGGACACTATAACGCTGAGATCACCTCAGCCGTCACCTGAGAAAACAATAACTAGCATAAGGTTTGATTCATATACCATTGTTGAATTTGATTAAGAAACACTGAAGAACTCAAAGAAATGGTCAAAAACAGAGCATGTAAAGCTACGAGAGGATATCACAGGTTTGAATGAAGACCCGAAAGAACAAGCTAGAAGCTGTAATTAGAAAAGAAAATCAAAGTGCTGGGTGAAGTTCTGGGTACTGAATCTGGCACCTGGTGTCCGAGTAGTCTTAGCTGATCAAAAAGCACAGGGTAGCTGACTAACCAAGATCCCCTCCCTGGTTATCCAGACTGCCAAATGTATCACAGGTGACTGAATGGTGAACTGAAATCCCAGGTGCTGGAACATTTACTATGTTCGAATTGTATGTATTCAGAAATTTCAGTTTCACTTGAAATCACACCTTATATATAAAAACAAAGGGTTATTTAAACTAACATCCCTATGTTTTGTGTTTATTACGCGGATCTCCCTAGTTTAAAATAAATACACTGACACCCTCTATGTTTTATGTTAAATACACGGACAACCCCTAAGTTTTATAATTTATGTAAATGATTTTATACTGACCACCCCTACTCTAATAAAAATATAAAGGACATGGATGTCAGTGTATTTATTTTTAAACTAGGGTAGGTCCGTTTAGTAAACACAAAACATAGGGGATGTCAGTGTAAATAACCCAAAAAAAAAAAATCAGAGTTCACTTGTTTATGAATGAATTCCAAGTCCATGCATCAGAGAGAACACTCACATGGTCATTACCTAACCAACTAAATTACTAATAGCTCTCAAAACAAAAGCATGGACATATCAAAATGGATTTTACTTACTAGATATCATTGAGTGAAAACTTCATTTCTCAAAATAGAAGATAATGAATCCAAATTCAAGTCCGTAAAACGCAAGAAATTAACATTTTCCACTGATTGTCACAAAACACATTATTAAAACAGCGACCCTTGATTCTCAATTCCATGAACCTGACAAGTCATGAATTCTAGATCGTAATAACCAGACAAAAACCTGATCCAAACGAAGTCGGCAGAACCATGTCCAAGATAGGGATCTGTTTAGTATGTTCAAGGTTTGTGGGGTTTCTTCAGGGCTGTGTTTGGTTGGTGGGAAAATGGAGGAAAGGGAAAATGAAAATAAAAGTGGACTTTGCTCATCTAGTTAGGAGGTGTTGAGTTATGAGGACTTATTTAGTCCCACATCGGATAGAAAATATGGAGGCTCCTCCTATATATATGTACTCCCTCTTGAATAATAAAATCATCAACTATTCCTTTCTACATGGTATCAGAGCCAAAATTCTGGAAAAAAAATAATTTATTTTTCCTTTTTTCTTCTTAAAAGGAAATTCCTTTTTCCTGCTTTTTTCTTCTCTTTTCTCCACTCCTCTCCTCCATCAACGACGACGGAGTCATCGACGGCGGCGGCGACCGCTGGGTTCGGTGGTGACGCGGAGGAGCTGCTACGGCTGGTAGAGGTGCGGCGAAGACGTCAAGGACGACGTCGATCGCTAGGTCTGGTGGCAGATCTGGCCCTCCACAGGCTCTGAGCGGCTACTGATCGGTGGCGCTGGACGCACGACGCGGTGGAGTGACGGAGGCTCAGGTGGCTGCTGATCCTTGGCGATTCGAGATGGAGAAAAGTCGTGATCGCGTGTAGACGCACGGCCCGTGATTGAGTTGCGTTTGATCTTGTCCTGTGATAAGTGCAACTGTGAAGATGGGAACACCTGTGACTAGTCAGGAGCTGAAGGAGATACTGGAGGGGATGGCCAGGGTATTTCAGGCCAAATTAGAGGAGACCTCATCCAGTAGGACAGTCGTGCCCGCACCAGAACCGTCGCAGGTGATGAAGAAGATAGAGTTGTTATCCAATGGCATCAAACTTGAGGGGACAAAAAATTACTTAAGTTGGTCTAGGAGGGCGATGTTGAACCTTCGGACCAAGGGGCCCGAAAAATATGTGAAGGAATAATGCACTGGGCCAAAGGATACGACGGGTGCTGAATGGTACACATGGAGTCACCTTAATTCTCTGGTGGTCTCTTGGCTGCTGACTTCTGTGTCTCCATCCATAGCTGGGATGGTGGAGTCGATCTGCAGTGCGGCTGATGTCTGGAAGACATTGGCTAAGATGTACTCTGGAGCTGGAAGTGTCATGATGATGATGGAAGTCAAGAAGATTGATACTACCACACAGGGGTAGAAGACAATACCGGTATGCAGCGGAGCTACGTCCCTTATGGGCGGACTTGGACCACTATGATCCGCTATCATTATAGAATCCGGCAGATGTTCTCCTTGGAAAACAATATCTTGAGCGTCGGTGGGTGGTCCATTTTCTGAAAGGCCTGAACTCACAGTTTGAGGCTAGGAGAGCAGCAATGTGTCATCTGTCATCTCTCCCATCCCTAGATGAGACTGTTGCATCGATGGAGCAAGAGGAGATTCGACAGAAGGTGATGAAAGGCGAGACCTCCCCTATTGTCCGCTCAGCATTGGTGGTTCCCAGTAATCCGATCAGCGATGACAGGGAGTGCTACAATTGCGGAAAGAAAGGGCACCTCAGCCACAATTGCTATCAACCCCGCAATTTTGGTCGTGGTCGAGGAGGCAGAGAACAGAGAGGCGGACGTACAGGTCAAGAAGGCAGGGGACATGGCGGCCGAGGAGTTGCTCACCTAGCTGTTAGGGGTGAGCAGATTACGGTTTTGGGCCGAAAACTGACCCGAAATAACAATTCGGGTCGGTTTTAAATATAACGGGTCGGATGTCGGTTTTATAAAGACTAATATTCGGTTTTTCGGTTCGGGTCTCGGATTTGGGTTTCGGTTTTAGACCCGAATCGAAAACCGAATGTGTATTTACTTATTTACCCCTCACTCTATATATAAACAAAAAACCTAAACTAAACCCTCTCTCTCCTCACTTTTCTGGGTAGTCGCCTCTCTTCTCCGAGAAGAGGGTTCAGGGAGCACTCTCCCACGACGTCTTTCTCTCTCTCGCAGTACTTCCATCCCATGGTGGCTCTCTCTTATCTCTCCTGAGTAGCTTCCCGAGGAGATCGATGGGATCTGACCGGTGGAGCCGATCGAAGGGTCAAGGGTCGAGGCTGGACGCTCCGGCGGGTGGAGAAACCGACGATGTCGCTGCTTTCAGCCAAGCGATAGTGCCTGGATCTACTGCGGTGGATCGCGGTAGCTACAGTTCGAGGTGGCTACGGTAGGCGGTGGAGATCTAGTTTCTGAGGAGGAACGTTGCGGCTATCGAGAGGATGGCACTGCTCGACACGGGAGAGGGTTTGGAGAGATGACGATCGTGGGGAACGATGTCGACTTCGAGCATGAGGCCGAAGTCGTCACCCGAGGTATACTAATTTTTCTGGAATTCAATGCCTTTTCCTGAGAATATGGTAGAGTTTAATTTTTGTCTATTTTTTTAATTGGATTGCAGTTTTTGTTAGATAGATACTTGCATTTTTTTTTGTTCTTCTGCTTCTTTGTGTGTTTGTATCAGCTGAACCGACCGAAAACCGAAGTTTAAATTCGGTTCGGTTTTAGTAAAAACGGTTCGGTTTACGGTTGTTAAGAATAAGGTTTTCGGTTGAGTCGGTTTTCAAAAAAACGGTTCGGTTGAACCGAACCGAACCGTTGCTCACCCCTACTAGCTGTGGCAGAGGAGTCCCAGACCACTACTAAGATAACTGAAGCTGAGATGACAGAGCTAGAGGAACAACGCCAGTTCAAGCTTCATGCTGAGAAGTCTAAGGACAAGGGACATACCACTCAGGATCTTAATGACACTACCTACCTTGGTAATATTTCTGGTTATGCTCATAGGAGCAAAGGTATTCCGGTTCAAGCACTTGCATCCACTAAATCTCATGCTTGTTGGATCATAGACTCGGGTGCATCTAGGCATATCACAGGTGCATCTAGTGAGTTTGCATTATATTATCCAAGCAAGCATATGCATCCTAAGACATTTCAGACTGCTGATGGGACATCCCAACCTATCAGAGGTACTGGCTTGGTCCATTGTACTTCATCTGTTACCCTGTCATCTGTATTGCATGTTCCTTCGTTTCCGGTCAACTTACTTTATGTTAGCTCTCTCATTGACCAACTGAATTGCACTGTTCTTTTTGAATCGAGATATGTGTTCTTTCCAGGAGAAGGACACAGGGAAGAAGCTTTGGACTGGCATCAGGCATGATGGCCTTTGGTACCTGGACAGGGAGGCTGCAATGCTTGCTACTATTGTTAGTGGAGGGCCAAAGGAAGAAGCAATACTTCAACACTGTAGATTGGGGCATTTATCTTTTGATAGTTTGAATAAGTTAGAACTTGAAATAATGAATAAAGTAGACAAAAAAAAGGTTATTTTGTAATGCTTGTGAACTTGGGAAGCATACACGTTCTACTAATAAAATGGTCGGTCTTCAAAGTTTCGAGCCATTTTCACTTGTCCATTCTGATGTTTGGAGACCGTGTCCTACTACTTCTATCAGTGGATTTATATGGTTTGTTACTATTATTGATTGCTACTCACGTATGACCTGGATCTACATAATAAAGCAGAAATCTGAGGTGTACAAATATTTTCAAGATTTTTCGGCATATGTGAAGACCCAGTTTGGAGTACATGAAAGATTCTTCGAACAGATAATGGGACCGAGTACACCAACAAGGAGTTTGCTACTTTCATCTCTAGTCAAAGAATTCTTAATCAAACCACTTGCCCAGACACTCCTGCTCAGAATGGGGTGGCTGAACGCAAGAACAGGCATCTACTAGAAGTAGCACGTTCATTGATGCTGACGATGAATGTGCCTAAGTTCTTATAGAGTGAGGTTGTTATTGTCACGACCCGCAACCGCTTTTCGGACGCGAGCTCGTGAGCAAGCCAGCTACGTATCGAGCGGACTCCAGTCCGACTCGAATACGTAAACGCTGTCAAGGCTATGGTATACTGCCAAATCATGGCAATGCAATCTATATCTCAATCTACAATAAGAATATGAAACATGAATGAACACTATGGGTCGTGGTCTGCAGCCCACTAGCATATATGTCCGATAAGACCCTAAAGAAAATAACAAAAGTCTGAAAACTGAATCAAAAAATAGGATATCTCATGATAAGGTATGAAAGCACGAGCGGATAATAAACGTAATAACGAATACCTGAATCCCGTAAGCGTACCATCGCATCCGAAACCCACAAGAATCGCAAATCCTCCGCCATCCAGAACTACTAGCTACTCCATGCAATCACTAAACCTGAAAAGATCATCAGGTCCTCAGGAGACATAGCAAGATACATAAAAACATGCCTATCTAGCAGTTTATCATGCAATAAAGAAAATACATGAAATAAACGGGAAAAGACCAATCAACACGAAAACACGACTATACACAACTAGAAGAACCACTACGCATAAATGAACTGCTGGAGGAGAACAAGAGAACACGATGTCACGATGTCAACGGATAATCAATAGAATACTCAAACCATCGCCCCTAGTGTGGACTCGCAGGTTTGAACAACTACTAACCCTCGCCCCTAGTGTGGACTCGCAGGTTAGCTTCAAGAAATCACCCTCGCCCCTAGTGTGGACTCGCAGGTGCGGACAGATAACTACTAACCCTCGCCCCTAGTGTGGACTCGCAGGTTAGCTTCAAGAATCACCCTCGCCCCTAATGTGGACTCGCAGGTGTGGACAGATAACTACTAACCCTCGCCTCTAGTGTAGACTCGCAGGTTAGCTTCAAGAATCACCCTCGTCCCTAATATTGACTCGCAGGTGTGGACAGATAACTACTAACCCTCGTCCCTAGTGTGGACTCGCAGGTTAGCTTCAAGAATTCAAGGTTCAGCAGTTCCGCTATGACTTACTCATCCTATGACACGATACGACTCAGTTGAAGTACAGGTGACGACACGATATGACCCAGTCAAGATACACGAGAGAACCAATCCAATATGAACTACAAAATTAACTATGAACAAGAACTATATATACGTATATCCAATATGAACTACAAAGCTAATTATAAACAAGGCTATATATATACTAGCAGGCATGATATACAAATCACATATAAATAATCAACTAGTAAAACTAGATAACAATAAGAATATGCATGTAAATAAAATGTAGAGGGAGGCAAGGTATCTTGCCTGTGGTCATTGCACAAACCGTAGTCACAAGTCGAGGATGAGGAGATGCCGATCTAGGAGCTGTCAACCTATAACACATATCGCACCATGAACCGTGTACGAAAACTATAAATCAATTCTAATGTTCTAGTTCTAAATTCATGGAATAGTGGCTAGTTGGGTTACTAATCTAATAATAATTAATTCTGGAATAATCTACTTAAAAACCTAATTTAACCTAATAATAATCTGAATATAATCTAAACATGCAAGTTCGACCATCAAAAGTCGTGTTTCCCAATTTTGGAAACCATGACACGCAAATCGAGACGTGCCGTTGACTATCTAGTCAAACGCTGTGAACTCTAGATTTTAAAAGTGCACCTTGGTAGATTTCAGTGCCACGAGTGCGCTGGAATCAACCGTGCCGCAAAATCACGTTTTGGTCAAAAGATATCGCCGTTATGGCTAATCGTGACCAAAACGGGGATCAACCGATCAATTCTGAGTTCAACAGAAAACTAAAATACTAGATGAACGAATTAATTTCTGGAAAAATATATATGTCGTAGAGCTCTGTGTTAGCTTTCCGAAACTTCAAACGGTTCGTGATTTCGATTTCCGGTCCTTCCGGAATTTCGAAAACACCGAAACGTGTCAAGTTTCGGACAACCGACACTCTACGAATTTTCCAGAAATTTAGGAATAATATATACGAAAATAAATTACATAATCAGAAAGCTTACCTCAATACGAATCCAACAAAAAAAAAATGGCGCGCGAAAAGCACGTCGGAGTTGGCGGTAATCGTTTCAGGAAGTCGAAAACCCTAGATGAGTTCTCCCACAAAAGGCTGCTGGAATTTAATTAGGGTGTGCGAATATAATAATATATATATAGGAGAGAGAGAGGCGGTCACTGTAGCAGTTGGCGCCGACAGGTGGGCCTCCCGGGTGGATTTCTGGGTATTTATTTATTTAATTCAGAAAATTATTTAAAAATCATTTTAAGTCCAAATAAATCAAAATAAATTGCAGAAAAATCCAGAAAAATTCTAGAAAATTCTAGAAAATTCTAGAAAATATTTATAAGTGTCTAGAATATAAATAAAATATTTTAACACAAAATATCATCACGTGACCTCACAGTAAATTCCCAAAGCCTATAAAATATAATTTCTATAGGTTTTAATTATATAAAAATTTCCAAAAATTCTAAATAAATCCAAAAAAAAATCTAAAATATTCTAGAAAATATTTTTAGTCATTTAGAGCCCAAATAAAAATATTTGGTCCAAAAATACCCCCGTATGACCTTACAGTAAATCCTGAAAGTCCTTAAAAATAATAAAACCTTAAATATTAAATACCTAAAAATATACAAAAATTGTAGAAAAATATAAAATAGCTAAATAATACATATATAAGCTATCTAGAGGTCATATGACCTTAATATGGTCGTATCCCACCTATAAGCTTTGGCATGACTCACAATGACCATAAAATTAATCATAAACAAATAAAATTAAAAAAAATTAAACATTTGGGAAGTGGGCTTACAAATCTACCCACCTTAGAAAAATTTCGTCCTCGAAATTCTAATTCATAACTATTCCCTAAAAATCAAAGTCTACTATTACCTTAATCTCCTCAAATTTAATTTCTCAAAAATTATTTTATGACCCTCTCTAGTCATTTCATAACTATGAATACTTGAGGACTTCTACCCACATTTGGTCACACTATTCCTCAAAACACGGTCATTAAAATCTTATAACCTTCTAACTAGTTGCTAACGATTCTACCAACAGATATCTAGGACGTATGGCATAAATAATCCCTCATATCTATAAACAACCAATATTCAATAGTCAAGCAATATTATACTTATAATTTAAGAATTTCTGATAGATTCTAGACAGCACGATCGTTCGTCACCCCGAAATAGGAAGGGACGAGAATCAATGGTACGGGAAGGCAATGGAGAATAATCGAGAACAAGTATGAAATTTCAAGGACGTAGAGAAATTTTTAGGAGAATTTTTAAGGCAAAGTGGATTGAGATTTCTAAGGTTTAGTCATAGTCGCAGGCTCGTATCAGTACAGTTACGTAACCGATACGATATGCTCTGACCTGCATGGACCACCAAAAAAACTTGTCACGACCCGCACCCGCTTTTCGGACGCGAGCTTGTGAGTAAGCCAGCTACGTATCGAGCGGACTCCAGCCCGACTCGAATACATAAACGCTGTCAAGGCTATGGTATACTGCCAAATCATGGCAATGCAATCTATATCTCAATCCACAATAAGAATATGAAAAATGAATGAACACTATGGGTCGTGGTCTGCAGCCCACTAGCATATATGTCCGATAAGACTCTAAAGAAAAATAACAAGAGTCTGAAAACTAAATCAAGAAACAGGATATCTCATGATAAGGTATGAAAGCACGAGCGGATAATAAACGTAATAACGAATACCTGAATCCCGCAAGCGTACCATCACATCCGAAACCCACAAGAATCGCAAATCCTCCGCCATTCAGAACTACTAGCTACTCCATGCAATCACTAAACCTGAAGAGATCATCAGATCCTCAGGGGACATAGCAAGATACATAAAAACATGCCTATCTAGCAGTTTATCATGCAATAAAGAAAATACAGAAAATAAACGGAAAAAGACCAATCAACACGAAAACACGACTATACACGACTGGAAGAACCACTACGCATAAACGAACTGCTGGAGGAGAACAAGAGAACACGATGTCACGATGTCAACGGATAATCAATAGAATACTCAAACCCTCGCCCCTAGTGTGGACTCGCAGATTTGAACAACTACTAACCCTCGTCCCTAGTGTGGACTCGCAGGTTAGCTTCAAGAAATCACCCTCGCCCCTAGTGTGGACTTGCAGGTGCGGACAGATAACTACTAACCCTCGTCCCTAGTGTGGACTTGCAGGTTAGCTTCAAGAATCACCCTCGCCCCTAATGTGAACTCGCAGGTGTGGACAGATAACTACTAACCCTCGTCCCTAGTGTGGACTCGCAGGTTAGCTTCAAGAATCACCCGCGCTCCTAATGTGGACTCGCAGGTGTGGACAGATAACTACTAACCCTCGCCCCTAGTGTGGACTCGTAGGTTAGCTTCAAGAATTCAAGGTTCAGCAGTTCCGCTATGACTTACTCATCCTATGACACGATACGACTCAGTCGAAGTACAGGTGACGACACGATATGACCCAGTCAAGATACACGAGAGAACCAATCCAATATGAACTACAAAATTAACTATGAACAAGAACTATATATACGTATATACAATATGAACTACAAAGCTAATTATAAACAAGGCTATATATATACTAGCAGACATGATATACAAATCACATATAAATAATCAACTAGTAAAACTAGATAACAATAAGAATATGCATGTAAATAAAATGTAGAGGGAGGCAAGGTATCTTGCTTGTGGTCCTTGCACAAACCGTAGTCACAAGTCGAGGATGAGGGGATGCCGATGTAGGAGCTGTCAACCTATAACACATATCGCACCATGAACCGTGCACGAAAACTATAAATCAATTCTAATGTTCTAGTTCTAAATTCATGGAATAGTGGCTATTTGGGTTACTAATCTAATAATAATTAATTCTTGAATAGTTCACTTAAAAACCTAATTTAACCTAATAATAATCTGAATATAATCTAAACATGCAAGTTTGGCCATCAAAAGTCGTGTTTTCCAATTTTGGAAACCATGGCACGCAAATCGAGACGTGCCGTTGACTATCTAGTCAAACGCTGTGAACTCTAGATTTTGAAAGTGCACCGTGGTAGATTTCAGCGCCACGAGTGCGCTGGAATCAACCGTGCCGCAAAATCACGCTTTGGTCAAAAGATATTGCCGTTATGGCTAATCGTGACCAAAACAGGGATCAACCGATCAATTCTGAGTTCAACAGAAAACTAAAATACTAGATGAACGAATTAATTTCTGAAAAAATATATATGTCGTAGAGCTTTGTGTTACCTTTCCGAAACTTCAAACGGTTCGTGATTTCGATTTCCGGTCCTCCCGGAATCTCGAACACCGAAACGTGTCAAGTTTCGGACAACCGACACTCTACGAATTTTCCAGAAATTTAGGAATAATATATACGAAAATAAATTACATAATCGGAAAGCTTACCTCGATACGAATCCAACAAAAAAAACGGCACGCAAAAAGCATGTCGGAGTTGGCAGGAATCGCTTCGGGAAGTCGGAAACCCTACATGAGTTCTCCCACAAAAGGCTGCTGGAATTTAATTAGGGTGGGCGAATATAATAATATATATATATGAGAGAGAGAGGCGGTCACTGTAGCAGTTGGCGCCGACAGGTGGGCCCCCCGGGTGGATTTCTGGGTATTTATTTATTTAATTCAGAAAATTATTTAAAAATTATTTTAAGTCCAAATAAATCAAAATAAATTGCAGAAAAATCCAGAAAAATTCTTGAAAATTCTAAAAAATATTTCTAAGTGTCTAGAATATAAATAAAATATTTTAACACAAAATATCATCGTGTGACCTCACAGTAAATTTCCAAAGCCTATAAAATATAATTTCTATAGGTTTTAATTATATAAAAATTCCCAAAAATTCTAAATAAATCCAAAAAAATTCTAAAATATTCTAGAAAATATTTTTAGTCATTTAGAGCCCAAATAAAAATATTTGGTCCAAAAATACCCTCGTATGACCTTACAGTAAATCCTGAAAGTCCTTAAAAATAATAAAACCTTAAATATTAAATACCTAAAAATATCCAAAAATTGTAGAAAAATATAAAATAGCTAAATAATACATATATAAGCTATCTAGAGGTCATATGACCTTAATATGGTTATATCCCACCTACAAGCTTTGGCATGACTCACAATGACCATAAAATTAATCATAAACAAATAAAATTAAAAAAAATTAAAAATTTGGGAAGTGGGCTTACAGTTATGACAGCAGCTTATCTAATCAACAGGATGCCATCAAGAGTATTAGGGATGAAGACACCATGTGAGATGCTCTTGGGCTCGAATGTTTTTAGTGTTCCGCCCAGAGTGTTTGGATGCACATGTTTCATAAGAGATCACAGACCAACGGTGAGTAAGCTAGATTCACAAGCAGTTAAATGTATTTTTGTGGGCTACTCATTAAGTCAGAAGGGATACAAGTGTTGGTGTCCCACTGAAAGAAGGCTGTTTGTCAGTATGGACGTGACCTTCCGAAAGTTTGAACCATTTTATGGAGAGAAGACGAAATTGAGTTTCTTGTTCAAGGATAACTCTACTGATGCTAGTAGAGAGGGGAAGAATAATGAGAATGACATCGTAGTTGGTACGATTCCATATCCTTTTGAGTCACCGAGTAGTGGTGTCTCAGAAGGGTATCGACAGCCGGGAGGAACAGACAGTCAGGGGGAGCTTGGGGAGCATGAGCACCAGAAGCAGCATGAGCAACAAGAGATGCGTCAGCATGAGAAGCATGAGCCGTCTCCTCCTGTGTCTATGCCAGTACCAACAAATGCTATATCCCAAGTCTCTCTTCTCCCGGTACTTCTTCAACCCTTCCACCTGAGTCACCTGGTAATAATTCCTCCCCTGATACTTCTAATACTCATGTCTTGCTTCGTAGAACTTCTAGAATTAATGCTGGAAAACCTCCAGCTAAGTTTGGCAGTTGGGATACTGACATTGCACATTACATTTCATGTGAATCTTTTCCACCTGCATATAAGTCCTTCCTTGCATCATTGCATTCAGTGCTTGTACCTAACAACTAGCAGGTAGCTAAGCAAGATCCTAGGTGGTTGAGTGCCATGCAAGAGGAACTTCAGGCCTTGAAAAAAATGACACATGGGAGCTGGTACCACTGCCAGCTGGAAAGCGTGTTGTTGGATGTAAATGGATTTATACTGTTAAGCAGACTCCATAGGGAAGATTGACAGGTACAGTGTTCTAAAAGTCGGCCTAGGCGGCCGTCGGCCGCACCGAAAACCCCCTAAGCGGCAGTCCTAAGCGGGTTTCGGGTTAGGCGGCCCAAGACGGACTTAGGCGGCGCCTAGGCGGGCTATTCGACCTTCTTCTGGAAGATTTTCAAAAAAAATCTGAAAAAAAATATATTTGAATTTTGAAAAGCAAAAAAAAAATTACTTACCTGGCTCCGCCACCGTCGCCTGCTGGTTGTGGATTCTGCTCCTGTTGCTGCTGCTGCCCCTGCTGAGGGGAGGGGAGGGGAGGGGAGGGGAGGAGGAGAGGGGAGGGGAAGGCTGGAGGGGAGGGGGGAGAGGAGAGAGGGGAGGGGAGGGCCGGAGGAAAGGGGGGAGAGGAGAGGAGGCTGTTGTGAATACACTCTCTCCTTTCCTCCCTTTTATGTTAAAAAAAACTGAACAAAACCATAGGATTCGAATCAGTAACCTTCCAAACCAAGACTTAAACTCAACTCTGCTAACCATAGGTGCTCAAAGGTTTTGGTGTTACTATATTACACATACAATACTTATACAAGTATGCATATATGTGCAAACAAAAAAAATCGGCGCCCTAGGCACTAGTCGGACCCTCGGCACACCGATTCCGCCTAGCAAAATCTATAACATTGGACAGGTACAAGGCCAGATTGGTTGCTAAAGGCTACATCCAAACTTATGGTATCGACTATGATGAGACCTTTACTCTAGTAGCAAAGATGAGCACTGTACGAGTGATGGTGTCATGTGCTGCCAACTTCAATTAGCAACTACATCAGCTAGATGTCAAGAACGCATATTTGCATCGGGATCTCCAGAAGGAGGTGTCTATAGAGATTCCACCAGGCTTTGATGCTTCACAAGCAACTAGGAAGGTATGCAAATTGAAGAAGTCTTTGTATGGGCTAAAGCAGTCTCCAAGAGCATGGTTTGATAGATTCAGGCTTGCAGTCTATGGTATGGGGTATAGGCAGTGCAATGGAAATCATACTGTGTTTTACAGGCACTCCAAGACTCGTATCACTGTTCTTGCGGTCTATGTGAATGATATTGTAATTACTGGAGACGATACTGAGGAGATAATACGGCTGAAGAAAAGACTTGGAGAGGAATTCGAAGTCAAGGATCTGGGACAGTTGAAGTACTATGGGGTATAGGTAGTGCAATGGAGATCATACTGTGTTTTATAGGCACTCCAAGACTCGTATCACTGTTCTTGCAGTCTATGTGGATGATATTGTAATTACTGGAGACGATACTGAAGAGATAATACGGCTGAAGAAAAGACTGGGAGAGGAATTCGAAGTCAAGGATCTGGGACAGTTAAAGTACTTCCTTGGAATTGAAATTGCAAGGTCACAAAAGGGTATAGTGCTTTCTCAGCGAAAGTATGGTCTGAACCTTTCAGAGATAGGGATGCTGGGTTGCAGGGTTGCTTCTACTCCTATGGAGCAGAATCACAAGTTATGTGCCGAGGGTGGTGATTCGATGAGTAAGGAGCAATATCAAAGATTAGTTTGTTAGCTTATATATCTATGCACACGAGACCTGATATTACTCATGCCGTGAGTGTGGTGAGCAGATATATGCACGATCCCAGATAGCAGCATATGGAGGCACTTCA
Source organism: Iris pallida (assembly GCA_029216955.1). Lineage (NCBI taxonomy): Eukaryota > Viridiplantae > Streptophyta > Magnoliopsida > Asparagales > Iridaceae > Iris > Iris pallida. The sequence continues at coordinate 21,593,951 of JANAVB010007399.1, forward strand.
CAGAATTCTCAGGTATATTAAAGGAAGCCCAGGAAAGGAGTTTTGGTTCAAAAGTTCGGGACATCTGAGAGTTGAAGGCTACTGTGATGTCAATTGGGCGAGTTGTATGGATGATCGCAGGTCCACTACAGGTTATTGTGTTTTTGTTGGGGCAATCATGTATCTTGGCATAGCAAGAAGCAAGATGTAGTGGCTAAGTCTACAGCTGAGGCCGAGTACAGGGCTATGGCAGTTAGTCTGTGCGAGATGATGTGGGTGAAGAGCTTATTGTCTGAGATGTGATTATTAGGGCTGCAAATGAGCCAAGCCGTTCGCGAGCTGCTCGAAGCTCGGATCGATAAAAGCTCGTTTGAGCTCGGTTTGTTTAGTAAACAAGCTGAGCTCAAGCTTCATTTTCGAGCTCGTTTAATAAACGAGCCAAGCTCAAGCTTAGAAGTACTCGGCTCGTTTGAGCTCGCGAGCTGGCTCGTTGATGAGCTTGCAAGCTGGCTCGTTTAGAAGCTCGTTTAGGAGCTTGTTTAGAAGCTCGTTTGTTCTTTGTTGAATTATAAATATATGTATATTTGTGTGCATTATATATTTATATGCCCTTAATAATTGATATTAAGGAACTTTTGAATTAATAATATCACAGGTACTTGAATTCAAATCTAACTAAATTGAAATCGAGCTCGTTAAACTTGAAATCAAGGTTAATGAGTTTGAAATAAAGTTGAGCGAGCATGAAATCAAGCTTAACGAGCTCGATTTTGAGCTTATCAAACTTGTTTATCAAGCTTGAATCAAGCTTACTTATCAAGCCAAGCTCGAGCTCAATCCAAACCAAGCTCAAGCTTAATATAAACAAGCTCAAGCTCTAAAATAAAAAATTTATCAAGCTCGAGCTCGAGCTTGAGCTCGATTAATTCTAGTCAAGCCAAGCTCAAGCTTACAAAAGCTTGGCTCAGCTTGGCTCGTTTGCAGCCCTAGTGATTATTTAGAGGAGACTCTCTGCAACTTTGGTGTGACAACAAATCAACAATTATTATTGCAAACAATCTAGTTCAGCATGATCGCACCAAACATGTGGAGATTGATCGATTCTTCATCAAGGAGCAACTGAATAAAGGAGTTTTGACTTTGAGCTATATGAAATCAGGGGAGCAGTTAGCTGACTGTTTAACTAAAGGTTTAAGTCCTAGAGAGTTTGATATCTTTTGTAACAACATGGGGATGACTGATATCTATCGCCCATCTTGAGGGGGAGTGTTGAGTTAAGAGGACTTATTTAGTCCCACATCGATAGGAAATATGGGGGAGGCTTACCTCCTCCTATATATATGTACTCCCTCTTGAATAATAAAATCATCAACTATTTCTTTCTACAGAAGAAAAAGTAAAAAAAAAAAGTTTACAAGACGATCCGGATTTAATGATGAGGGGGACAAGAAAATAAAAACATTTTTTTCACAGAAATTAGTGGTAGTGGTTCAATCAAGCAAATCCAACCGACCAACTTGTTTGGAACGAGGAAAATATCAATATTAACAAATTTTATTTTATTAAAGTAGTACTTCAGAATTTTGGTTGTCTGGTTATTTTCAAAAAGTTAAACGGGAGTCATGTCCCCTCAGGCCATACTTTTGTTCCAACCCGCACAACAATATCTAGATTCCATTCACCTTTCCTCCAAACACCAGCTAAACTAGTTGCTACCGATCCTGCAACTGCCGTTGTTGGATCTGCGTCACACCAACATTTTTTGGCACCCACACTCTCTGCATCCGCTCCCGCCACACCTGCATCTGTCTAAGATCACTTGATCCGCCATTGTCATGCCCACACTAGTTGTCTCCTTCCCCTGAAGAATATGATTCGAACATCTTGCCTTTTACAGTAGCAGTCAAGGAACACCCACCTAAAGCCTCCCACCAACACCCTGTTGGGGTTTATTGAGATTACTCTCTAGAAATAGTCTCACATCTATGTGGCAATCCAAAGTACGTATTTTAATATAAGATTTTTCTTTTATTGACTTATGCACATGGGGAGTGGTAGCCCATGTGGTTGGTATGGCGGATATTTTCCTAGAGGACAAGGTTCAAGAACTCCAAGAAACAATTATGTTTTTACCACCCATTTCTTTGGTATTTCTCTTAAGAGCTAGACCATGAAGGGACCTAGTGACTCGGACCCGGACGAATGGCGCAAAATGACGCTTTGATGACATGCTTTGCACTTTGCATCGGACGCGAGATGCGCTTTTGTGCATCATTGCACCGTTATGCGCTCGTTTTCGTTGGGAGCGCAGGCATAGCAGGGCAAGCGGTGCGCACATAATTCCGCTTAGAATTTTCACTCAGAGGCTCCTCCCGCAGAAATTGTCATTTCCAAGCAGAGGCTTGAGCGAAAATATTACTTCCACGAAAATTGCGTGTAGCGGCTGTTTATGGATCATTTGTTGTAACCACTCTTTATCCGTGAGAATTGGAAGATAATGGATTGTAACCACCCCTTTTCCATAGGTATCCTATCAGATCATGGGGTTAGTGGCTGTTAGGGTTGGCTTGTGCCTCCCATATATATATTCTCTACGCTCTTTCTTTTTTGAATAGTTATAAATATATTCTGCTACGAGAGGAGAGATAGCAGCAGCCAAAGAACCACGAAGTGATGTTCGTCCGTCCTTCCGAGTGTCGAAGTTTTGTTCGTGCGAGGGTGACAAGGAGCGTTCCAGAAGTTCCGTCATTCGAACTTGCTGGTTCTTGGGAGCAGATCGATAGAAATGGTTGAATCTTGTTTTGAGCAACGGTGATCTTCATCACTATAGAAAGTCTTCCTCGTTTTTCTAATTTAATTTCTTGTTGTAGCAACTACGTAAGAAGTTTTAATTGTCTTTATCTCTAGCAAGTCAGTTTATAATCTTTATTTTCGTACAAGTTGTCGTCAAGCAAGGAGTTGTAATCATTGTAGTTTTGATTTTTAACATACTTTGTATGATCTTTGTAAACCCAACGATAACAATTTCAAAGTGCGACCAGAGACACAGTTGATGTCATTGTGTGAGTGGAAAGACTAGCAGTATGATACTGAATTCAAGATATAGTTCATTCTGTATCGTACTACTGTTCGACCCATGTGGAAAGATTCACGTCATAAGCGATATATATCCTAATACATGATGCACAGTCACTGCGGGGAACGCTCCGCCTATATATTGAAATATGTGAAGGATTGTTCGAATTTATTGAGATTACTCTCTAGAAATGGTCCCACAGCCATGTGGCAAACCCAAGTGTGTATTTCAACATAAGATACTTCTTTTATTGACTTCTGTACATAGGGATTGGTAGTCCATGTGTTCGGTATAGTGGAGTATTTTTCTAGAGGGTAAGGCTCAAAACTCCAAGAAATAATTGTGTTATTGTCACCCAATTCTTGGGTATTTTCCTTAGGAGCTAGGCCCCGAATGGGCCTAGCGACTCGGGCGAAAGGCGCAAAGTAGCAGTTTGATGACGCACTTAAGACTTCGCATGCACGCACCAGACACGAGATGGCACTTCTGTACTTCATTGTACCATTATACGCTCGTTTCCGCAAAGGCATAGCAAGGCGAGCGGTACACGCATGGTGCAAGCGGAGCACAGAATTTTTGCTTATTGGCTCCTCCCACAAATATTATCATTTCCGCGCGGAGGAAGCTTGAGCAAAAATATTGCTTCCGCAAAAATTGCGTATAGCAGCTGTTTGTGGATTATATGTTTTAACCGCTCCTTATCTGTGGGGATTGGAAGATAATGGGTCGTAACTGTCCCTTATCTATAGGGATTCTATTCTGATCATGGGGTTAATGGTTATTATGGTTGGCTTGTGACATCCCTATAAATATTCTTTATGCTATTTCTTTTTAAAATAGTTAAAAATATATTTTGCTACGAGAGGAGAGATAGCAGCAGCCATAGATCTATGACGTGTTGTCTGCCCGTCCTTCCGAGAGTTGAAGTTTTGTTCGTGCGAGGGTGATAAAAAGCGTTCCAGAAGTTCGGTTATTCGAACTTGCTGGTTCCTGGGAGCAAATCGACGAAGATGGTCGAATCTTATTTTGAACAACAGCGATTATCATCACCCCATCAACAGTCTTTTCCTTCGTGTTTCCAATTTTATTTCTTGTTGCATGTTGCAAGTTTTAATCATCTTTATTTCCAGCAAAGTCAGTTCCAAATCTTTATTTCCTTACAGGTTGTTGTCTGAGCAAGGAGTTGTAATCATTGTAATTTTGATTTTAACGTACTTTGTACGATCTTTGTAAATTCGACAATAACAATCTCAAAGCAAGATCCGAACAACAAAGAATAAAAAACTATGCAAATCTCATCGACACAAATTTTTACAAACTCGAAAAGTTCGATGGATAACACTACAATAAGTGAGAGAGATTAATCTCAATCTTCAACTCGTCAATGTTGAGTACGTGTTGACAAATCTAGAACATATTCTTCGAGAAGCGGAAGATGTTCTAGCAATTGCCAATGTGATTACTTCGTAACAGAAATGAAGGAAAGACAATTTGTGCAAGTTGTTAATTCTCAATGTTATGAAATATTCTATGGTAGAATCAACAAGTGAATGCAAGAGACGTCTTGGAGTCTATTGAAAAACAATACAAAACTGGTGAGAAGATATCACAGCAGCGTAGCACCGCATAGAGGGCAAGTAGCCTCATGCTGAAAGATAGCGATAGTGCAACACTACAAATAGGCTAGGACCTCATGCTACAATTGTATATGACACCACCAAGAGATTGGACCTCGACTTCGGGCCATGTCATAGTGGCGTAGCACCACAATGAGATGAAAAGTTTCATGCGGGGGAATTTAATCTAAAAGAACTCACCTGTGTATAAAAAGAGATGAATGTTGTCTCCTTAGGGTAAACGTGTAGATACCCAAAATACGTACACATATACAAGGTCAGCACATTGCCTTTAAAGTGTGATCAGAGGCACAGTTGATGTCAATGTGTGAGTAGAAAGAATAGCAATTATGATATTGAATTCAAAGCATAGTCCATTCTGCATCGTACTGTTGATTGAATCATGCAAAAAAATTCAAGTCGTAAGCAACATATATCATAATACATGATATACAGTCACTTTGGGGAACGCTCAGTCTATATATTGAAATATGTGAAGGATAATTGGGGTTTATTGAGATTAGTCTCTAGAAATGGTCTCACATTCATGTGGCAACCCAAGTGTGCACTTCAATATAAAATTCTTCTTTTATTGACTTATGCACATGGGGATTCGTAGCCCATGTAGTTGGTATAGTAGGATATTTTCCTCGAGCGCAACTATTCAAGACCTCTAAGAAACAATTTATTTTTGTCACTGATTTCTTGGGTATTTCCCTTAGGAGCTAGGCCCCCTAGCAACTCCGACTCGAACTCGACCGAAGGGTGTAAAGTGACGCTTTGATGGTGCACTTCGCACGTACGCATCAAACGCGAGATATCGCTTTTCCGCTTCGTGTAAAGTGACGCTTTAATGGTGCACTTCGCACGTACGCATCGAACGTGAGATATCGCTTTTCCGTGTCATTGTGTCGTTCTGCGCTCATTTCCGTAGGAGCTGAGTAGGCACAGCAGGGCGAGCGGTGTGAGCGGAGCGCATAATTTTTGCTCAGAGGCTGCTCCCGCGAAAATTATTATTTACGTGTAGAGGAGGCTTGAGCGAAAATATTGCTTTCGCAGAAATTGCGTATAGCGGGTGTTTGTGGATCATATGTTGTAACCGCTCCTTATCCGTGGGGACTGAAAAATAATGGATTTTAATCGCCCCTTATCCACATGAGTTTTATCCTGATCAAAGGTTTGTAGCTTTTATGATTGGCTTGTGCCTCCCTTATATATATTTTCTACGCCTTCTTTTTAGAATAGTTAGAAATATACTAGAAGAGATAGCAGCAGTCAGAGATCTACGAAGTGATGTCTGTCCGTCCTTCTGAGAGTCGAAGTTCTGTTCATACGAGGGTGACAAGGAGCGTTCTAGAAGATTCTTTATTCGAATTTTCTAGTTCCTGGGAGCAGATCGATGGAAAGAGTCAATTCTTACTTTAAGCAACGGTGATCTTTATTATCCTAGCAACAATCTTCTTTGTGCTTCAGATTCCATTTCTTGTTGTAGCAACTACGTTGTAAGTTTTAATCGTCTTTATTTCCAACAAAGTCGGTTTATAATCTTTATTTTCGTACAAATTGTTGTCAGAGCAAGGAGTTGTGATCATTGTAATTTTGGTTTTAACGTACTTTGTACGATTTTTGGACCCGACAATAATGATCTCAAAGCAAGATCCGAGCAATGTGTCCCTCCCAGTACGAGTATACGATTGCGTCGTTCGTGCTAGCGCCCTTAAGAAACCAACAATTTTTTTCCCGAATGAATTTCGAGGATAAACCAACCGACAAATCCATAGCCCACGTAACTTATTGCCTAGAGAAGGCATATCCTAAACCTAATTAAGAAGAACGGTTGGTCCACCACAACGCCGGGTACTATTAGGTCAGTTTACCTTCACAAAAGACTCGATCGAATTGGGAAACTCACTTCCAAATTAGCATACATTGTAGGTTTTTCCGCAATCAACGAACTACATTTACGAACAATAGGGAAAAGAGACTTTGGGAGGGTATGCACCGATGGTCTCTATAATTAATGATTGTGTCTTGCTTTACATCATTGTTTGTAGCGATGGCTTTTCACACCAACGATAGGGAGTCTGAAACCACTTGTTCAAAAGGGAATGTCAATCCAATTTCACTAGGGTCAGGCACGGATTATCTGCATGCTTTAGCGTATTGAACTACCTCCTACTGGGAGGGGACAAGAACATCTTGAAGGATTAGTCCGAGTAGGGCTCTTTTAAAAATGGTATCAAGCATCATAGAATTACCTACTTGAGTCGAGGCAAGCGAAGTGAGTTTTTGCCATTTCCTTGAGTCAATGGGTGTCAGCTTAACAAGGCAAAAGCCCAAAAGGAAATTTGAGGAAGACAAAACTAACTACAAAATGAAGGTGTACTTCAATTGGAGGATGTTCATATATTCCACAAAAAGGACAATAAACAGAAGGGTGAATCAGAACCATGCGAAAAGATATCAAAGCAAATCTATTGGTAAAGTAATGACAAGGAAGATGCCATACCTGAAACATGCCAATATGACGATTGTAATCCGACTCTGGCATGAGCAACTCAAGGCAGACCGTCATAGTATGCCCCACCGGAACAACTCTCCCTCTGACCCCCTCGCCGCCGAGACGGACGGCTGCACTCGGCTCCGGCTGTGTGTAATCAAAGTGCAGCTCCCGGCGCAAGAACACGGGCTCCTCCACCCACACCCGGACGATGCCAACCCCGAGCAAGAACGCAACGACAAACATGGCCAGGAGGACGGCAACGGTATAGCCTGCTCCGAAGAGGCTGAGGGAGAGCCTCCTGAGGATGGTGCTACTGTTGCGAGGGGAGACGAAGTTGAAGAAGAATGAAACGAGGGAGAGGATCGAGTTGGAGAAGAACTCTAGCTGGCTGGCTACTATCTTGACAAAGAAAACTGCCGGCTTAGAGAGGATGGTGAGGGGGTCATAGTAGGACGCTCCTTCCTTCCCATGAACTCCTTCGGTTTCTCGTTCTTCCGTCGGCTGCCAGAGAGAGGAGCTAGTGGTGGTGACAGAGGCAGTGCTCCTGTGAGGCCTGGTGTGGAGTTGCTGGGTTTCTTGATCCATTAGAGCTCTCGCGCTCTCACAGACACGCACTTCTTTCCTCTCCTCTTCTTCAAAGACTCCTCTACTATATGTTCTGCATGCAAGTAGCAAAGCTCAGCTGTGGACAAGTAGCAAGCCAGCTACTCCAAATCATTGCACGTGCCATCAGAGTAGCAGAGGCCTTTTATATGATTCATGCAACTTAACCTAAAGTACTTCACATTGACATGAACACCAATAGTATGGTAACAAAAGGATAAACGTATTGGACACAATACATTCACCACAGATTGTATATTAGGACACCTCCAAATCTAAGTAGTGTCAGTATCATCAATCCAGCACACACACGTGTGACTTTCTGCAACCATATCACGGCAGGTCCGCCATGTCCGACACGACACAAACACCAGAATAAACATTAGGACACGCCAAAAATATTGTGCTAGTATCCTATTCTATGTTGACCATACAGAGGAAATTCTTCAAACACCTTATTGGCATGTATATTTTCTCCTCTCACCAAGCTTCAAGCTTCCCTTCTCCTTCCTCAGCTTCCTTCATACTCCAAAACTCCACACTCTCCTTCCCTGTATCATCATCACCATCATCCCCAGCAAACTCCTCCCAATCGTTTCTGATACCGACTTCGAACAAATCTCCAAACCCATCATCGTCCCCATACTGATCATCCTGTTCTTCTTCCTCCTCCCCATCGTTATCATCATCGCCACCAACACCGACAATTCCTCTCCTCCTCTCCCTTCTCAACCTCTTCCCCTCCCTAACGAGCTCCGCAAGCCTTTCCTTCACCCTCCCCATCTCGTCCTCCACCACCAGCCTCCCCTTGTCATCAAACGCCTCGACCAGAAACACCGAGTCCCTCTCCCCCTTGATGCTCACATAGAACATCTCCGGGTGCCGCACCAGCATCGCCCGCAGCCGGTTGGGCAGCCGGAACTCCTTCCTGAAGTGCGTCAGATGGTCCACCAGCGTCCGCTTCCCCGTCGTCATCATCAGGACCTCCCGTACCACCGCACACGCCCTCCTCTCCTTCTCGTCGTCGCCGTCGCCGCCGCCACTCTCGCTGTCGCCATAAGGGTTCGCCTCTGGCGACTCTTGAAACCTGATCAGGAAGTCCTGGTGGCGCCGCTTCAGGTTCAGCCCCCTGCGGAGCCTCAGCTGCTTGAACTTCGGGGGACGGTCGATGATGGGCTTGTTGTCGGCGGGGGTCGCGACTGGGGGGAAGGGGAGGGCGAGGGAGGGGTCCCAGAGGACGAGCTCGAGGGCGCGGCCGAAGGAGGTGTCGACGGTGCGGAAGAGGTCGGGGCGGGAGTTGCAGAGGCGGGAGCGGAAGTTGGGGGCGAGGCCGAGGTCGGGGGCGAGGTGGACGAGCTTGGACAAGAGAAGGCGGCGGTGGGAAGAGAGCATGAGGAGCCTCTGGAGCTTGGAGGCTAGCAAGGAGGGGTCGAGCACGGCGGAGGAGGCGAGGGCGGAGAATTGGGGGGTGAGGGAGACGGAGAGGAGGGAGAGGGAGTGGGGGGAGTGGGAGGGGAGGTGGGAGAGGGAGAAGAGTAGGGGGTAGCGGCGGAGCATAGGGAGGAGGGGGCGGGACGGGGGGAGGGAGAGGTAGCGGCGGCAGCGGGAGAGGATGCGGACGGGGAGGAAGCGGCGGGGCTTGGAGAGGAGGAGGGTGGCGAGCTTGCGGACGAAGCGGAGGCGGTTGTGGGCCGCGGCGTGGCGGTCGAGGGGCGGGCAGCGGACGAGCTTCGGCTTGACGCCGCAGGAGGAGGAGGAGGAGACGGTGAGAGGTTTCGCTCTTCTCCTGTGTGTTCTTGGGAATGAGATGGTGCTGGGAGGGGGGAGGAAGGAGGAGTGGAGGATGGGGAGAGCCAGAGCCATCAGCTGTGGAAGAGGAAACGACAGTGTCTGCTGTGGAGGAGTGGGACGAAGTATCATCACGCTCAGAATTATGTGTTGTCGATGTTATTATCACATAAATTTTGGCTAATTATAAGGGCACAGCTTTTTTTTATCGGAACTGTCCAAATGATAGTTTTTCATTATTTACAAGTTTGTCACTGAAAAAATTACCCAGGACTATCCAAGTGGTAGGTATAAAAGATAATGAGGACTGCCAGAAATTGTGGCAGTCCTGAAAGTAATAAGAACTGCCACAATTTCTGGCAGTCCTAGAAGTAATGAGGACTGTCAGAAATTGTGGCAGTCCTGAAAGGGACATGCTCTACAACATGACTGTCACAATTTCTGGCAGTCCTAGACATATTGAGGACTGCCAGAAATTGAGGCAGTCCTGAAAGATACTTGCTGTACAGCAAGTTCCTTTCAGGACTGCCACAATTTCTGGCAGTCCTAAAGTCGACATTCCCGAATGAAAAAAATATGTTAGAATTTATTTCAATCTTGATAATATAGTGAAATATGCATTTTAGGATTTATTTCCATGCATTCTTTGTGAGGAAAGAAGTATTTAACCTTTATTTTCATACATTTTAGGGTTTATTTAATTTTTTGGGTGCCATCGAAATTGGGAATGTCACAACCCGCACCCGCTATAAGGGCACATGTACGTAACAACGCCCAGCCCTCACCGAAAAAAACGACGTGGAACGCTGTAGATTTTCTAGTCTGACAACAGTTTATATATATAACAAAACCTGTCGAGAATATGGTCAACTCCGAACGGAGGACAAGCAATGAATATATATATATATATATATATATATATATATATATATATATATATATATATATATATATATATATATATATATATATATATATATATATATATACTCAATCACAATTCTAAGATAAGCAAAAACTGAAAGATAAAGACAACAAGACTATAAAATATAACCTGTCGAGTCCAAACACAAATAATATACTAGTCTAAGTCCCAGTCTCTAATACAATCCAAAATATAATATAATAACATAAGTAGCAAGCTGGAGACAAGGTCCAATCCAAAATGTCTAGTCTAACTAAACTAAGCTAGAGGCTCGTCGGGCGGAGCTAAGCCCTGCTGAACCAAGGTCTCCAAGTCTACGCCTACTACGTCAACCGGACCGTAGTAGGTAGGACAATCCTCCTCGCCACAATCTGTACACTACCAAAATTTATCGTTTTAGCGACGGCCACATCCGTCGCTAAACCGACGGTAATCACTATTAGCGACCGATAACCGACGAATTTTGGCCAAAAAAATCCGTCGGCAATCAGCTCGTTGCTAATAACGGTCCGTCGCTAAGTTGTCGTCACATGACGGAATAGCGACGGATTGTCGACGTCACAATACGAAGCATTAGCGACGCATTTCCGACGGACTTTCGTCCATTTCAACTATTAAGTACTGAAATGTGTAGGCAATAGCGACGTAAAGTTCCGTCGGTAACCCGTCGTAACAGCGTATCAGATCGTATCATGAAGTCGCTAATCCGTCGGTATTCGTCGGTAGCTAACGACGGATTAGCGACGGTGTTCTGACGGACTATCCGTCGATCAGGTTCTGGAAATGCTTGGCATTTCCAGCACCATGGCGACGGAAGAGTAGTCGCTAATACGTCGCGACCGCGTCGCTACAGCGACGGGTTGCTGACTGATTATCCGTCGCCATGATTCTGAAAATGTCATGCATTTCCAGAACCATGTCGACGGATGATTCGTCGCTAAGCGGTGGCCAGATAGAGCGACGGATTAGCGGCTGATTATCAGTCGCCCTGGAGACGGATTTCCGTCGCTATTCCGTCGAAGTTTATACCACCAGAACCTTGCCGACGGATAATCCGTCGATCACCCGTCGCTACCTGGAAACAGTTTAAAAACTCCAGATAGCGACGGCTTATCCGTCGAAAGCCCGTCGGCAACTGGGAATATCCGTCGCTAAACGGTCACTAATCCGTCGCTAACTGAGTTTTTTGGGAAAAAAAAATTGCAGCACTTTCCCTGTTCACAAATATATGCATAAACCAAACCAATATATAATGCACACCAATTATCCAACAATCACACAGACCAAATATATAATGCACACCAATTATCCAAGAATCACATAGACCAAATATGCACATACGAATTTAATGCACACCAATTATGCAAGAATCACAGACCAAACCAAATTAATAGAAAATAAATATCAATTATCCTAAAGAGTAACATAATATCCGGTGCTATAAGCCGATTATAGCACAATTAGTTCAAAGCTCTCACAAATAATCCAAATTTTCTTAATACAACATTTTAAGAAGGAGGAGGTCGATTGTCCGTTCCCGTATTCGACCGACGAATATACTCCTCCACAAGGTACGGAGGCAAGGCGCCGTAGACAGTGCTCGGAAGTCGGCGAAGCTGCTCTGCGGACATGAGATCCAGGAGTGCCGTCACAGCCGTAGACGGTAGCACAGGGGCTTCAGGATTGAAAGAAAGATGGCCCACGGAAGACGGACCGACACCTGCAGTCGACGGACCAGTAGAAGACGGACGAGCACCATCAGCAGACGTACCGGCAGCAGCAGACGGACCGGGCAGCAGCAGACGCAGGCGGAAAGTGCGTGGCAAATTGCTCCCGCAAGGACGACACCGCCTAGTGCAGCTGCGTAAGCTGCGACCTAACATCATCGTCTGCCCGGGCCACGGGAGGAGACGGTGTCGGTGGAAATCTCTGCGTCTTCATATGCAATGGCCCTAGGGAGCCGACTCCGTACAGGAACCCTTTCTTAAAGCCGCCGACGGTATCTACGAACAAGTCATTCCGAGCGGCCAAAGAAGAGGGCGTCCGGAAGGGCGTCGTTTCACCAACATCCTCGGTGTCAGTTAACTGAGCCCGACTAAGGGCCTCACGATAGGCAGCCTATCAAATGAATGTGTTTATATTATAAGATTTACCTAAGTTGTAATCTAAATCCTATGTTTCACTAAGTTAAGTGTGAATCCTAAGTTTACCTAAGTTATAGTCCGAATACTTTTAATTCTAACGTTAATCTCATAAACATAAGTACTTACATCAGTCTCCTTGGCCCTCTCGTCGACGAAGCTCCCGTCCTTCCGTCTTTTGTGCGTATGCTGGAACACGTCGTGCATGGTGACCGATTCTGGCGCCCTTCCCTCCTTCACCGCCCGTTGGGCCTGCATACGAAATTTTCGTAGAAACTAATTAACTCCTTTAATTAATAATACCTAATTCGATAGTGAAATAAATTTACGGTTGCTCACCAGATCTGCAAGTATCGCTGCGTGAGACCTTGATCCCCCCGTATGAAGGCCCGCGGCAGATCGGTTCACCTTCGCCTTCTCCGATTTCTCCTTGTACGCAGGGTTATCCATCATGCCTAAGAGATCCTCATAATACTCCTGCCAGATCCAATTCGGCCTCGTATGCCCCATTTTTAGGTCATGAATCATATCCCGTATCTTCTTCGAGCATGCACTTTTGTAGGTCCTGCGGATCCCCTCCTCGCGATGGGGGGGCCACCAGTACGTTCTCTAACACAGAAAATCAAATTATCACGTAATTTACAAAATGGTTGATTAAAGAATCACATAGACTTAACCAAAAAAATATAGATATATACCCTCAACTCGTCGAGCCAGACGTACTGCACGTTTGGGGGCACCGAAGTAAAGTTGAGGTAGGGACCGTGGAAGTTAGCCCTGATAATTTCTCCAAGGGCCCTGCCAACATTAAACGGAAAAAACCTACAAAGAAGAAACGACTGGATTATTAACTTGAATAAATGAAATAAATTTAATAAATTAACTTAAATTTACTTACGAGGTCCCCGCGGGCCATAGCTCTCATCGGAACTCGCCTCTCGGCCTCTCTGGTACCGTCGGAGGATCCGCGGGTCCGTGTATGTACTTCCCAGTAACCGGATGGAACCGAGTATGGGGGTACTCCGGGACCCACTGTACAGTAACTGGGGCATCCCCTGGTGGATCCGCTGCTGGTGGTTCCGATAGTGGATCGGATCCGCTAGCAGATCCGGACTGATGCCTCGATGAAATGGTCGATCGAGGGCGGGATGCGTCTGTGCCCGGGGTACTCTCCGGGTCGGGCTCGCTCGATGGGGTCACATCCCGAGAACTTTGAATGCGACCACGACCACCAGCACCAGTATGACCACGACCCGCACCACCACCACCACCACCAGCACCACGACCACGGCCAGCCATCGTGACCTGTAAATAGAACACATAAACATAATTAACAATATGAAAGTGTAAATAGATATAAAAAACTAAACTAAAATATACATACCACCAGTAGGGAGACGAGTGCCGCCGCGACGAAAAAGACTAGGAGTGCCATCTGCAATAAGTAAATAATCGAATGAAAAAAACATGAATTCACGTAATTGCTTTTATGAGGTCAAACTTAATTCACGTAATTGGAAGTGTTTTTACTATACAACAATATTTAACCTAATCATCGTCTTCGTTCTCATCCTCGGCCTCGTCTTCATCATCATCATCCTCATCTTCATCCTCATCATCATCCTTATCTTCATCGTCGATTTCATCTGTATCCTCATCCCCATCAAATTCTTCTTCTTCTTCTTCTTCTTCTTCTTCTTCTTCTTCTGCCTCAAAATTTGGGACAAGACGCCTCTTTCTCCCCTGGTTGACAGCTAAGTCTTGTGTATCAACCTCTTCCTCCCCTCTATTTTCCTCAACAATATCTTCAACATCCATTGTATCTGAGTGTTATCCCAAGTATTGGGACTTTTCGATCTGGTCCTCTTGGTATGCTGGGTCTCCAACGTTGAATGTATTTCTAGATTTAATCTTGCATACTGCCCACCAGTCAAATCGATCTCTACGATGCCTTGGATAGCTTGTATAGTAGACTTGAACAGCCTGATTTGCTATCGCAAATGTATCGGACCCTCTATACCTCCTGCGATGATTTATATCGACGAATCCAAATTGTTTATCGATTCTCCAACCGATATTTGGTGTCGTATCGAACCACTCACATTTGAACATCACAATATGCATATCATATGGGCCAGTATATTGTAAATCTACAATATCCCGAAGTACTCCATAATAGTCAAAGTTCGGCTCGTCGTCATAGACGGTGCCTCTTATGCAAACACCAGAATCCTTGGTATTGATGCCGTCATTGATAAATTCGACATTTATAGCATTCTGAGTTAACTTAAACCTGAAGCCATTAACGACATAGCCTGGCCAAGTCTTTATTTGCTTCTTCGGTCCCAGTGCCAGATAACGAACACTCTCATGAGTGAGTGTTGTTTCAGGCAATAAAACCTGTAAACAAATATTTACAATTTAAATGTTTCAGATTATATATTAATAATCTCAATTATAATCACAGTTACTTACGTATTTGGAAACCATGACGAAAATGTACAATCAACCTCTCTTTGAAGTTCCTCATTGGTAATATCGGGTCTCCTCATTTTGATTTCATCTCTAAATATACTATTAGAGAAAATAAGAATATATAAGTGTAGTCACTTACTTCATCAAATTCGAGATTATAACGAGTGCAAGTGTACTGACTTACTTCTCCAAATCTCTCACTTCTTGTATGTCACAGTTTAACAAGACATATCGGTGAGCGGCATCATACTCGTCGTCTGTCAACCACCGTCTTTTACTAGCCCCAACAGGCTTGCCCCTTACATTGAATCTTCATCCATCCTCAATGTCCTCGTCATTCCTTTGAGGTCTATTTCGATTTGTTTTAACATGAGTATCGAAATAAATGGAGCAGAAGTTTGAAACCTCTTCGATAAGACATGCTTCGCATATCGAAGCCACTATATAAGCTTTGTTGCCAACTTTCTTCTTTAGATGGTGTAGGTATCTAGAGAGACAAATTATCTTGAGAATTAAGAAAGAATTTTAAAATAAATGGAAATTCAGCTTAAATTATATCGATATTTATGTACCTTTCAAATGGGTACATCCATCGATAATGAACAGATGCACCGACACGGGCTTCGTATGCTAGATGAATCGGTAGATGTTCCATGCTGTCGAAGAAGCCAGGAGGAAATATTTTCTCCAACTTGCAAATTGTTAAGATAATCTTCTCCTCAAGTTCAACCATGTGTTGCACAGTCAACATAGTTGAACAAATATCCCTAAAAAATATTGATAGTTCGACCAATGGAACCCATACAGCAGAAGGCAACAACTCTTTCAAAGCAATGGACAGTAATCTTTCCATAAACACGTAGCAATCATGACTTTTCATTCCCGTTAGCTTGCGTTCATTGAGGTCAACGCATCTAGACAAATTCGACACATAGCCGTCGGGAAATCTTAAAGTAGATATCCACTTGCAGATTATTAATCTATCTCCCTTGCTCAATGTGTATTGTGCTATCGGCTTACTTAATTGTCCAGCAGCTCCCCTTTGTATCAAGTTCAGATAAGGACGCTTGCATATCTCGGCAATGTCTTGTCTTGCTTTTGGATTGTCCTTCGTCTTTCCTTTAATGTCCATGACAGTATTGAAGACATTATCGAACACATTCTTTTCGATATGCATAACATCAAGATTATGCCTTATAAGATTATCTTTCCAATAAGGCAAGTCCCAGAAGATACTCCGTTTGGTCCAGTTATGGGTTTGTCCGAACCCATCGACACGATTGTTCGATGGATCTTCCATTACAGTGGGAAAATCATTTACATCTTCCCAAATATCGTATCCCGACAATCTGGCAGGCGGATGAGAAAATTCTTGTTTTCCAGCTCTGAATGCGTCCTTGTTCTTTCTCCAAGGATGACTCGCGTGACAATCAAAGAAAGAAGTTTTTCCTCCATGCTTAAGGCGGAACGCCTTACTATTTTACATGCATATCGGACAAGACAGGGTGCCGTGAGTACTCCATCCCGACAGCATACCGTATGCGAAAAAATTATTGATTGTCCACATCAATGAAGCTCTCATCTGAAAGTTCTGTTTCCTGGAAATATCATACGTCGTGACGCCGATCTCCCACAGCTGTTTTAGCTCATCCACCAACGATTGTAAATATATATCGATATTCTTCGTCGGATTTTTGGGACCCGATATGATAGCTGTCAAGAACATATAAGGAGTCTTCATACACATCCATGGTGGCAGATTGTAAGGGGTCAGAATGACCGGCCAGCAGGAGTATTGAGATCCCGACTGCCCGAAAGGGGCGAATCCATCAGAACATAGCCCCATGCGTACATTTCTGGCTCTGCAGCAAAATCTGGATGGCGAAAATTAAAATATTTCCACGCCTCTCCATCCGAAGGATGTGACAATTCTCCATCGTCCTTTGTGCGTTCTTCGTTGTGCCACGTCATGTGTTCTGCTGTATTCTGAGACATATACATCCTCTGCAAGCGCTTCGTGATCGACAAGTAATGCATATACTTGTAAGGACGTCGTTTTCTAGTTGACTTTCCTTTTCCCCTGACTTCCTTGTAACGATCCGTATTACAGAAGCGGCAACTTTCTACATCCTCGTTCTCCTTGTAGTACAACATGCATCCGTTGCGACAACAATCTATCTTGTCATACCCCAGTCCCAGTTGTCGGACCATCATCTTCGACTTGTAGAAGTTTTTTGGAAGCTCTTTTGATTCCTTCGGTAACACCTCCTTCATTAGTTGTGTAATCCGATCATAGCAAGTTTGTGGCAAGTTAAAATCGGACTTTATGTTCAACAACCGCATCGTCACTGACAGTACGAAATGTGGATCACAACCAGGATATAAAGAAGTTTCAGCATCCTGAAACATATCATAGAACTCCTTCGCCTCGGGATTAGGATCCTCCGGATCAAAATTAGGCCCTGCCGCGTCGTACACCATATCTCGTGCAAGGTTCTGTACGTCTCCATAATCAACGGAGCATTCGTCGTCATCGACGACAAAATCCGCTGCAGCATTATCATCAAAAGCATAAGTAGCAGCATTCGCAACCTGTCTTTCGGCATATAGTTCACCTTGCGATGACCACAGGCCGTAGTCACGTACGAAACCCTTACGGGTCAAATGATCTCTTACACTCTCCACTTCTTCGTAACGTCTATTGCGACAATTACGACATGGACACTTGATTTTGTTACCGTCCATAAACTGAGCTTTGCTCATGGCATACTTAAGAAACACTTCCACGCCTGCCTGAAAATCATCACTCACACCTATTCTGCTCTCGTGTTGTCGTTTGTATATCCATATACGATCAACGAAATAACGATCTTTCACAGATTAGATGTAAAAATCTGTATAGTAAGACAAACTAAACAGAATTAGTATATAATCATGTAACTGGTGGATCCGCTAGTATTCTAGCTCGAGAAGAGAAAAATATAAATACAGTTGTTACTAATAGTTCGATACCGATAGTGCGATACCGATACCGATACCGATAGTTCAATACCGATAGTTCGATACCGATAGTGCGATACCGATACCGATAGTGCGATACCGATACCGATACCGATACCGATAGTTCGATACCGATAGCATGGTTTAAAGTATCGGCCGATACCGATCCGATACGGCCGATACCGATACGGTTTGGCATGTTCCGATCCGATACCGACCGATACCAAATATTGATCGATACCGACTATGGAGGTCTTTGTTCCGGTCAATTCGGCAAAACCAATCGGTAAGGGTGACTACTATTTCATATAATTTCAAAACTGCTAAGAAATAACGCTGAAATACTTAAAATTATGCCTAAATGTATAAAATATATGTTTTTAAATGTAAATAATTTATTAATAATTATTTGTTTTTCGATACCAAAGTCCGATACTCCGATACGATACCGCCGATACTACCGATATCGCCGATACCAATACTCATAGGAATAGTCCGAAACCGATTCCGATACCGATTGTGAACCTTGACCGATAGTGCGATACCGATACCGATACCGATACCGATAGTGCGATACCGATACCAAACTGAGTCAATCTATCTATTTCTAAATTGCAAGAGTCCACTTCTAGGATATGGGAGCTATATCCTAAATATCTAGTCTAAAATTAACTTGGTTAGGATACTAGAGTGTCCTTATTATCTAGCAAGCACTACCTTAGTCTAGTCACACTAGCATTAATTACCTATAATTCCTACCATGTCTACAATCACACATTACACCCCAAGCCGTCCTGCATGCTAATTATAATAGGCACATATATATGTATATCACAGTTAGATGTATAGACCATGAACCCAAACACTGACTTATGCAGATGAAGAACTCGCACTGTCCTTGACACAGTGAACATATACACCATGAACCCAAACTCCATATTCACATTTACTAATCCAAACACCACCAAACTAATGGATAACACCCAATATGGATAACACATTATCTAGCCAATATATAAACTCAGATGAA